>OY756973.1:772500-913217 GCA_963580455.1 Euonymus europaeus | reverse complement strand
GGAACGAAAGTACTAGACTTTTGAGGGGTCAGAAAGTATGCTGAAAAACGCTACAAGACTAGCTAGCTTAGGTTGACCGACCACTAAGAATCATATGCTTCGCTTGCTAACTCTCCTGAGTCCCGTAGCTTGCTTCGCTTGCTGTTAGTGTATAGCATAGCCGGTTCGCTTGGTATTTCCTATCCGGTTGTGTAGTCAGGAGTTGCCCGAAAGCCTGCTCTGATGGTTGAAGGCCCCTTTTAGGGGGGCAAACGTAACGGTAACGGCCTAAAGGAGGAATGTTAGTCACTCTGTCCGCTTTGGCTTCGCCCTCTTCTTATAGCTTAGTCTCTCTTTCTAGCGGTCTTATGCTGCGTAGGAGGGCAAGAAGGAGACTAGTAGCTTTCGGCCTTCATTTTTTATCAGGAGAAAAAGCATAAAGAAAGGGCATAGCACCAGCGGTCCCTCAATGCGGTGGGTTCGCGGTGGAACTCTTTGATCGACGATCGCCTCGTCTAAGTTCACCATGAATTGCGCAGAAATAGAGGAGAAGTTTGGAGCTATAAGGCTAGTTTGGCGGATGATCCTGACTTAACTACAGAGGTGGCTACTCTTCGACACAGATCGGCCCTCGCTGACCGGGAACGAGAACTACCAGATCGAGAGCTTCACTGACCAGGAGAAGGGGTTTAGTTAGGGAGGATTCTTCCACCTATCTATAGTATCGGCCCGGCTTCCACGATTACCTTTGTAGCTAAAGCAGATTAGGAAAAGGTAACTTCCACCCTTTTGATAGAGTTTAAAACCTTGCGAGTAACTCACTTGAGGGAGCTGACAACTGCTTTGAATCTGAATTGACTTCAGATGAGGTTACTGCCCAGCCGGTAGCTACTAAGGTTTCAAACCTTGTGAGGAATTGTTGCTCATGGAAAAGTCCTGCCTGGAATCACTGCTCAAGGAACCTGAAATGAATCATCTACAAGTTTTCCTTTTCCATAAAACACCTAGGAGGAGGGCTGCTTGGCAAGAGTATTCCAATAGCGAACGAACATCGTGGTTTAACCTTCCCTTGAGCTAATTTATTACCGGCCTGTCCCTGTCCTTTAGGCATCTCTTCTCGGTCCTTACTTCCAAGAGTCGTATCGACGAGACAGTGTAGAAAGATCTCTTTCTATTTCATTACTCATCTGCGTATCAAGCTTAAAAGAAGATCCTAAAAAGGATAAGATGCATAGAATTGATAATAAAGCGAGTAAGCCAAGTCCCTGTATGGTTGCTTTTCTGTGATATCTTCAGGGAGCCAGTTTGAAGTTAGAGTTGAAGTTTGGGTTGCTCCCATTTTGCCTGCCTTCAATCTAGTTTGAGTTTCTTCTTATGTCGTGCCAGTCTCGCAGCTTCTCTTCTCTGTCTTTACCAGAAAAAGTAAACTATACCTTATTGCATTTGGTTGGTCTCTCCCTTTGTTCCGCTAAAGCTCCTTGCGAGCTAGCGGTGTAGTTCCTTGTCGGTCTGCCTCGGCCCATGCCTAGTTGTGGTGCCCTTATGCGGTCAGTGAGTAAGCTCCTCTGCGCCTTAGTGTTGTCAGGGCTAAACGCGCCTGTGATCTGATGGAGTGAAGTGCGGGGGCTTCTTAGCGAACGCAACGCCCTAAAGGAGTTATAGCTAAGGAGTTAGTTGTTAGCCGGCTTAGCGCTCCGCTTGTTGTTTTGGTTACTAACTCTCCCCTTTATGAGTGGGAGCCTATCATAGGGCATTTTTCTTCCTTTTAAACCGAAGGCCTGTTGAAATACCGTTAGGACATCCTGCTGCCATCTTGAGTGAAAAAGATGTGATAAAAAAGCCTTTGTAGTGGCTTGTAGCTCTTTTCAAAGCTAGTAGCTATCGGTCTTCTGAGCGAGGAAGCTAAGCTCTTGGGGCTACATTGCCAGTAGTGGGCCTGCATGTGGTTTCTCCTTACCAGCGCTGTTGTTTGCCGGCTGTTGCTTGTGCCAAAGGGGTTGGGGAGGGAACAGTTATACCAAGCAGGGCAAGCGATCCCTTGCTTGTTTGATTCCTTTCCTTTTATTCAATCTCTCTCTTCCCTTTCCTTTAGAACTCTACAGGTGACTAAGGAAGTATCTTCAAGCTCCTTTGTACCACTTCAATCGCAAGCCTGTAATCCAGCCTAGCAGACTGAAGCAAGGAATCCTAGAGTTCGTTCCCAAAGCTTCGTTTAGGAGGCTAGCTTTCGCCTACGGATCTCTTTCAAGTAAAGTACAATATCGACTTGAATGAAACTATAGCACAGAGGAATGCTAGCGAGCGCTCATATGCAAGAACAGGAGCTCGGACTCTTGTTGTAGTTCGAGCCTTAGAAGGAAGCAAGCGAAGGGATAGGAAAGCAAGGCATCCTATAAGCACAGAGGTAATAGGCAGGCAGTTAATCGATTTCAGTATTCAATCTATCTCCCGCCCTTGAATACTCGTATACTTCTGTAATAGGCTTTCTCCTACGTTGCCTAGGAGCGAGAACTCCAGTTCAAACGTTTCAGGTGTAGCAGAGGAAAGGTAGCGATTTGTTGTTTACTTTTATAGTATAGAAGCAAGGGGTAATGCAATTAAGATCAGAGTCAAGCCAGGAAGCAAGAAAGCCTTATAAGACAAGGACTAGTAAGGGTGCTGCAAGCCGTTGGTTTAGGGCTAGTAAACTCTCCTAAAGAACGTAACGGCAGGCTGGCATCGGTCGATAGTCAAGCTACCTCAGTAGAATATGCCAGAACAGGTGCTCACCCAGGCTAGAAGGTAAAGGCAGCCAGTCAGCAGTCAGGTGCAGGGACGAAAGGAAAGCAAAGATAAGACTAGTACGGTTCACCAAGAAAGAAGAAAAGGAGATGCGCCCGACGTCGAGGAGCGTTACACTTCAAACCGAAATAAAGAGTCCAAGGGCGGCTTCAAAGCGCGAGACTTGGAGAAAGGATAATGAAACAACCAAATAAAATCTAGTTCCACTTCACGAAGAAAGGAGTACTTAAGAAAACTGATCGCACAATCAAACCAAGGCACGCTTTGGTTCGAAACTACGCATGTAAACAAAGGGCACGCACTTTCAACCCAAGACTTCACACTGAGGACGGAAATTAACAAATAGAGGAGTAACCGAGTCTAGGTCTTGTCAGAGCCTACAAGGCAGCGAAAAGGAAAGGAGGCAATACCGAGCCTAGGTGCAACCGCTGCTAGCGGTTAGAGAGAAAGGGAAGGTAAACAAAGTGAATCGCGATCAAGAGAAGTGACACAGCAACTGCTACTGAGAGGGAAATAGATGCCAATACTTATACTTAATACAGGGGAGGAAGTGAAACGAATCCAGCTACACGTAGCTGACCAGTATTCAAGAAAGCTAACCGGTATTCAAAGCATTGAATACATACAGATACTATAAACAGTAGTCAATAGACATATCCAATGTCGGTACCCGGACCGATAAGATGAAGAATAGGCAAATAAGAAAGACGGGGAGGTTTTCTCACTTATTATACAGGCTATTGGTTTCTTTATTTACCGATTATATAGGGGGACCCACGCCAGGGGGCTTATTTATAACAAGGGAGACCCGCAGGGCAGACAACCCAGCAGCGGAGGTAGAGTTACACAAGGAGTCACACATCACGCTCAGGGCTAACCTGGTAAGGATTACTTCTTTGACTCCTGATAACAAGGGCTGTTACGGACTATGGCAAAAGAAAGAGAGTTGCGGAGGAGTGAACAAAAGGCTAGTTCAGTTACCGGCTTGGGGGAAAGATAAACTGCTGCTGCGAGGGATGACATTCTCCTTCGTCTTTGACTCGATTTAAGGGCTTCTTTCTCTAGGTAGATAGAGATAGCTCTCTTTACGAGGGCTATGAATAGAGTTGCAGTTATATGAGGGGAGAAAAGGCTCGGGGAGAAAGGAAATCAATCAAATCACACGAACACGAGGAGTTCGATTCGCTCGATCCGATCCTCCGGCTCGCAGGTAATAGTACAATAAAAGAAGAGAGGGAAAGTAGACACTTCCCCAAGGAGCATTCCGCTGATCCTCAGGGAGGTCCATCCCCATAATCTGCATTGCCCATTTCTACCACGGGTTACAGATCATAGAAAGGATTGCAGACCTTCAAAAAGAAAGTCCCTGCTTGGCTTTGTTTTACTTCTAACCTATAAGGTACGGAACGCCATGCCTAACAGGTTAGTCGATCCAAAGAAACGAGCAGGAACGCCATGCCATTTAGTCTTTCTGGCTGACTTTCACTTTAGTACTAGACTTTTGGGGTACGTTGTTGTCCTTCGGAGATCGACCTTGCGGACTATGTAGCGCTCGCGTTCGTCCGGAAGCTGCTGTAATCCTCTTCTCACAATCGCTAGGAAAGCAAGGGTCTTATCAGTGAAGGTAGCTAGTTGCTAACAATCAGTCTGTAGCTCTTACTCAATACGGTCTGAGCTTCTAAGAAACGGTGAGTTGATTACCCCTCTTTCTCACGCCTTGGTGCCTCTGTTCACTGAAGGTTCTAAGAAGGAGAGACGGAAGAGCTATACCTTCGAGTCTTATTTTAGTGGTTCTCTCGGACGTAGCGATCGGGTCTGATTTACGTGTATATCATAGGGCAGCTAAAGGCAATTCCTTTCATTAAAGAACAGGCGGGTAGAGGCATTGAAGGCCCCAGATCCAGTAACGAACCTGTCGTTAGCAGGCCTAGAGCATAAGACACGTATTCTTTCCTTCTTAGCAGCTACCTGCTTCCGCTATCTGCTTTATCGAAGTTCATCTAAAGCGAGCCCTCGGTAACCTAATTAAGTCCCAAGCCTGGTGTTTCGAGACCTATAGTCTTTCTTTTCGGCTATACACATCCGTTTATCCCCTATCATTCTTTCCTATCTCTAGCGAGCTTTTCATCTGCCGCTCCCAAGCGGCCCTCTCCTGTTGCTTGCGTTCGAAAGCTAACGAAAGTTTGAACAAAAGCTTCTAAAGAAGTGAGTTCCTAACAGGATAGGATCAGGAGGGCTCGGTGCGTACCTTGTTTCCATGTTCCCTTCCCCGGTCTGCATCTGCTTCAGTTCTTTAGTAAGTCCCTAATGGAACGTTCAGTAAGGAGCCAGTCCTATTCATCGATTCGGCAATCATCAACAAACGGATGAATTAGCGAGCGTCCGCTATATAAGTTAACCCTATTCTGTTTGTGTGAGCAAGTGAACGTTAATCGGCGAACGAGAGAAGCTTGTTAAGTTCTGAGTAGAGGAAGCTCTTGTCCGTTTTGGTTTATTGAAAGTGTATGATATGCTCATGGGTGTTGATTTCAGGTGCCCAATCCTGTATGTGAGGAATTCCGCCCTAGCTTTCTTTCTTGGTCCCCCTTCCCTCGAGCCTGGTCCCAGAGCTTTCTATGGTATCTGGATCGATGAATACGGGCGTTGGCTAACCTAAAGGCAGAAATAGAGGCATTCCTACTTCATTCACCTCAACCAAAGTAGAGACATTCTATGCGACTAGAGGGATATCTATGAGCTAATTCAATGGGATCTCCTCTTTCTATTCCTGAAGCTAAGCGCTAGAGATGAGAAGTTTCAGTTCAATTCCCGCTCTGTCAGCTATAGAGTTTTTCGCTCTAACTTAGCAAACTCGCGTACCGAATCGATAAAGTCTACGAATCGAGACTCTTCTTCTTTCTTTACGCAATAAGAATGAAGAAACCCTCCCCTAAGTAGCACGCGGGCGCTAGGGCAAGGAACTTCTAACAGTAGCTATCTGACCGTACTCTTTCTTCATCTTGAATAAAGGAGAGACTAGGGGAAACATTAGTCGTTCCTCGCTTGTTTCGACTAAGTTTGTCTCGACCGTTGGTCTTCGAACCTCGTGCTTCAATATGTGAGCATAGAAAGGAGTCCGCCCTGCCTGGTATTGAAGAGTTGCGCTCTGCTCTCTCTGTCTTATGGGATGAAATTACGAGTGAGGAAATCCCGACCTATGAATTTCCGTATAGATCGGAGTTCTCCAGCGGGAGAGTCTTTAAAGAATATGGGTTTGGACCGCTTGGCCACGGAACCTTTTCTTTACCGCTTGCCGCCCAATAAAAAGTTTCTTCACCAGCGCGCCTACTTGCTAGTGAGAGTTCCGTAACTGATCTTTCAACAGAGAAGTGCAGCTGCGAGTTAGCTTAGTAGTACACATCTGAACTAGTAGGTCGTCACTACCTTGATTTGATCTTTATTCGCACCTCTGGGATAAGTAAAGTGGGTTAAAGTAGAATCTCCGTCAGGTTGTTCAAGGGCGGGACTGGACTAACCAAAGGAGTCTCGGGCGGCAGGTCTTCATCACTTCGATGTGAAATAGATAGTAATAAATTATATATTAGATATCCCAACCCCGGATCCTAGCCCCCCGGAGGGTGGAATTGAGCGAGACAGAACCCTTTCTCCTAAGCCAATCTATCTACCTGATTCGCTTTCCTCATCTGTTTCAAGAAAGTAAACAAGGCCGTAGCCGATCCTTTCTGTTTAAAGGAACGGAGTCACTCGAGCCCCTCCCTGAGGAAGAGCGATAAGGAAGTCTATCCCATCCTCTTTATATACAAAATAAGAAGTCTAGTTCGCCACAAGTACTATTATGGGATCTTAGAACACGAGCTGATTCTTTTGAAAGAAAGTCATCAACAAGCTCTAAGTAAGCCAGTGCCTTTATGCGAATCTGAAGCAGCTGCTAAAGACTCGGCTGTGAGGTCTAGCACCCAAGGGTCAAGGGCCGTGAACTCCTCCTTTCTTGGTTAAGCGTCGGGGATTGTGAAAGATCTCTCTTTTAGTCGACACATAGAATCTATCTCTGTAATATGATATAAGAATTGGTATCATAAGTCCTTCTTTCTACACCCTTATTCACACTGTTTCGATTATATAAAGTAGTTGAAAGATGAATTCAATAACTAGTCGAGCCATTGAATGTCTCTCCTTTCATTAAAGATTCATATAGGTATTAGTTGTATACTATGAATTGCTTATTCTAAGAAGGGCTCTTAATCGTTTGTGCCACACCCCGTGCGCCACGGCACTCCCTTTATTCAAACTGTTAGGATCATTAAAGATGAATAGTGCTTCCATAGGAGTTTAAGAACAGAAGCCCTAGTAAGCGAGTTAGCTAGTTATCCTTCTTCGGCAACATCTCTTTAAACAGAAACCTCAATAGCATCAATAGTCTCAACAGGTCAGAAGTCGAGACAAGTCTCTCCTTGGGAGGTACTACGCTGAGAAACGACTATAAACAAAGTAGTTTCAAGATAAATAAGGGTAGCAACTTTCAATCAGTCAGTAAAGAAGAAGGGAGCTACTTGCAAAGTAGTGAGAATTAGCTCATTCATACCAGATAAAGAGTAAGATAGTGGAAAGAAATAGCTCGACTGTAAAGGAGAGGGATGAAAGGGTGAAGGCAATACATCACATCTTCGGGAACTGAATACGCTACGGTAAGGAAATAAAGAAAAGAGGTAGATGCTAGCTAGTAAGGAAGGCTGTCTAGCTGATCTCTACTCCTTAGCTAGTAAGGAAGAACAGAGAAGGGAATGCGTCTTTCAAGAGGTACCCGCATGGTCCGAGAAAGAGCTCACTTGCTCTAAACTAGGTGGATGCTAGACCTCGCCCGTTAGCTTGTACTTCATCAGGGAATAGCGGCTAAGCAGAAAAGGACTTATTAACCACTAGGCCATTGAGGAGAAACTCCCTTGATTCCATTCTTTAAACAGCTTATTCAACAGATGAGGGAAGGAGATAGGAGATACGTATAATGTATCGACTTGATCGTACGGGAACGATCTTTCCTTACAAGCTGACTCGCTTACCTGCTAACTCCCTTAAAAGGGGTTCTGTACCAAACCCTAGGAACGAAGTGCACTGTTAATGGGCTATTGGTTCTGTATAAACAATATTATAACAAGCAAGAATGGAATCAAGGAAGTTAGGATCTGTACTACTAGCTAAATAGGATGTTGAATCAGAATAAGCTGCTAAAGAGTGAGTTAGCACATGAATCCGCTGTTGCAAGATCAGTTGCTGACCCTGAGGATAAAGACAGACTGGTTCGCTCTCTTCCTGATTAATCAATAAAGCAAGAAAGCAAGCAAGCGAGGATAGAAAGGAGGAGTGGGCTAGCGGTGAAGTACCAAACAAAACCTTTTTTCATTGGCCTACTGTATCAAGAGATGTTGCCGAAGCAAGTGAGTGAGAATGTAAGACAGAGGATACAGCTGCTAAAGATGAAGATGCTATTGAATCTAAATAGGAAGTTTCATCTGCTCTATCTGCATTACCTGCTATTGTACCATCTCCAGCTAAAGATGCAGCTCAAGATGCTATTGTAGACTCATCTGTTGAAAGCAAGTCTGACCTGCCTTCTTCTGTCTTACCTGCAAACCGGTCTGTTGAAAGAGTTAGCGAATCCGTAGAATACGAATCAGTTGAAAGAGTTACCGAAGATGTATGACCTGCTAAATAGGATGTTCCATCCGTAGCTATTGATGAGGATACCGCAGAAGTTGAATCAGTTGCCGAACCTAGCAATGAAGTGAGGGCCCATAGTAGAATTCCAAGATCTAGCAAGAGGGTAGCTCGAGTTAAGTTATTGAGTTAATGCTAGAGTCGAAAGAGTGACTCCTTAGGGCGGGGGTCGAGACATTGAATTATGGTACCTAGGTCGTAACATTCCATTCTTTCTATATAGGATATTAAGAATTCCTGAGTGCCGGGTTGTACCCACGACTCAGCTGTACCAGCAGTTCCTGTAGCTCAAGCTATTGACTCTGCTGCTATTGAGTCAGCTCTTTCAAGAAGTGGATGCGAATCAGTTCCCGAATTAGCAGATAAAGTTGATACAGCTCTTATTGTACCATCTCCAGCTATTGAATCTATTGATGCAACTTCTTTAGCTACGGCTTTCAAGAGAACCAATAGCAGCATATTCTTTATGCTCAGGGAGAACATCTAGCTACTTCCTTTCTTTCAACTGCTGAGTCAATAGATGAAAGATCACCAATAGCAGGAGATGATACGCTTGCCTTAGCATCAATAGCATCTTGAGCAGCTGATTCGGATTCTGCTTGAGCAGCTGATTCAACCCCTCACTCCCGAACTCTAAAAAGTAGAGGAACGTACGACAAATGATTAGCCCAACAATTCTTAGGTTTTGCTATTTCCTACAATACAAGGAGAGACTGAAAACAGACTGAGGAAAGAAGAATAAGGTGTGGGTACTTTTGTGGGGAGGAGAGAGAGGTGGCCAACCCATAAATAGCTAAGTCATGTTCAGAATAGCTCCTGGCCTAAGGGCTCGTGGAAATAGTACAACGGCGCCAAAAAAGATGAAGGCTGGTTCGTAAGGATATAAATTCCAGCATCGGTTATGAAATTGATAGACCAAGGCCCGGAGGCATAGTTCCAAGCAAAGGAAAGCGTGCCAGCCGGCATCCTAGAAAAGGATCCTGCCTTAGAGCGACTCTGCTTGTACTCCTACTGAAAGCTCAGTCCGGTTTCTCCTTTGAGCTAATTCCGGTTTAGAAGGAGTTGCAGCGAGCGAAGGAAGTTTCCATCAAAGTAAGTAGCTTCTGAGAAAACGAGGGGCATCTCATAGTTCCTGATAGGCGAATCCTTAATCCGGTCTTGCTTCTTCCGCTCTTGTAGCTTTGAGTTGAATTGGAGTTCCCACTCTTAGAGACGAGGGATGCAGGAGTTCCTCGTATTAGCTAGGCGATTCCCTGCTGTTCTTTCCTAAGCAGTAAAGTGAGCGAAGCCCTTGGCGGCAGGGCGAGCGGGCAAGCCTTGTTCTCGGTAGTATAGTATACCCGGAAGGAAGATGCAATCGGTAATACCATACCAGGAAAGTAGCTAAGAATGAAGCTCAGAATGGAGCTAGTGCAGCTAAGAATTAGACCTGAGAGATGAGGGATAAAGCAGCTAATGCCAAGACGGCGTAGCTAGTAGCCTGTGCTGTTGTTCCCGGTTAAGCCGGCAAGCGTTGATCGTCATCCCAACCTAAAAAGTAAATCCTAGCTCTTGCAGCTAATCCTTAATCCGGAAAGCAGCTAGAGCGGTTCCCGGCAACACCATCCGCCCAGCCGGTAGCCTAACTAAAATAAATCCTCTTCGACGGTTTTCTCATGTGAGGAATTCCGATAATGAGGGGAGTTCCTGAAGGATGATGCCCCAATGGTTCTTGGGTTACCAGAAGGTTAATTAGGATATGCTGCTTAACCGGATACCCTTGCTGCTTTGTGGCTACCTTTTCTCTCGGTTTGCCTCTTGCTGCTAAGTAAGCTCTTGTGTCAGGTGGTGCTTCCGCGGTTACTGTCAACGAGTGCTATTACAGAACTGAGAAACCTTTTCGTCCTCACTGCGTGTTTTTAGCTGCTACTAAAACAGCGAAAAAAGTCTGTAGTGCGTATTATAAGCAGGATCCCACAAGCCATCCTCGCTAGTCTTGAAAGAGGGTACCCCGTTTGTTCGTATTGCTATCTTGTCCGACTAATCCGAAATGGGATTCTTTTCTATTGGTAATCTAGCCGGTACCCCACGGAAGAGCACTTGTGCTATATTCCATGGTATAAGATTCCAAGAACAGCATTTCAGTCAGATTGCCCTTGACTTTTAATGCCAGAAAGAAGATCTCCTCATTTATTTCTTTAATGCTTCCACGGAAGTAGATAGGATTCTGAGGAGTTGTTGTGATGAATCATTAAATGCACTTTTATATGGTCTTTCCTCTCGCTTTGCTCGAGTCTCTTTCAGAACCTCTCCTGGCACTATAGTCTTGTCTAGGATAACTCACCTAGGGAAATCACTGTCATCGATTTATACCGGTAAAGAGGAAACAAGAAGGATTTCCAGTATTTGCTGGAGAATAAATTATATCTCCTTCCCTTAAAACCAGTTCCCGAAATCCCTCTGCAAGCTCAGAGTGACAGAGTGTTACCACCCAATAGCGAGTAAAGATATGCAGCTAACCCAGACACCCCTATGTGTGAGCAGGGAATCTAATTAAAGAGTATCGGAAGCTCCTGACGCTGAAGCTCATTACGTGCTAAGAAAAGGAAGTACTGTTCGTGTAGTTCCTTTCCGGGAAGAACCCTAACAATATAAAAAGTATTCAAAGATGCTCGTCTGTCCCCTGCAGCAGATGAGGTAACTGTACCCGGAACCTTTACCTATTCCAGTTCCAGAGAAGCTGTTAACCCAGAAGTGGAAGCGAGGAATGGAACTCTTTTCGGAAATAGAGTAGAATATTCGGAATCCACTGATTCGATAGAGTATGGTTATGCTTTTGGGCCGACCGACCTCTAGCTAAGGCTGTAGAGTAAGCCCCGAGTTCAAGAGTTATACCTGACAGAGAGGGATGAGTTGTTACGGAAGGACTTCCTAATGCTGAGGTGGTTCCTTTACCTTTTTCTACTGGAATTTCTATTCCATGTTCCGGAATGGATTGATCTGCCCCACAATCTTTCTCTTCAATTCAACCTTTGAGTAGACCATAGGCGGGACTCTCTTTCGCCTAGGCGGAGAGGAGGGAATGTAAGACGAGACTGATTCAAGAGAAGGGAAGGGACGGAGCTTCTTGCCTTTCATCATTTCAGGAAAGCTTATTTGAGCAGAGAATTTCCTTTTAGTACAATTAATTTTCTCCTCATTTCTTTAATATAAGGATCTCCGTATTGCAATTCTTCTATCTATTTTACCTATTCCAATCAATCGTTCTCAAAAGCCTTTCTGCGCTTCCAACCTAGCCTTATCGAGAATCTTTCCTGTTTCAGACTGACGGCTGGGATTTGAACTGACAACGGAAGTTGCTAACATAACAAACCGACTTCGCTTTCTTACCTTGCCCACCAAAAGATCGAATTCCGGTTCAGGACTGACCTAACCAGATCTCCCATTGAATTTAGCTTTGTTCACTCGACTGCCTAGCTCTTCAAGCCTGGGACAAAGAGTCATGCTGAGAGTTGAAACCTGCGGAGCTCGCTGGGGATGAAAAGGAATTGATCTGACGGGACTACGAAAGATTTACTTCCTTCAGCTTTCAAGCGGGAAAGAAGGCCCTCGCTATCGTGCAACAATCTGCTTACAACTTGGCCTTAGATGATCAATCCTGAACTCCACTATCGGCTTCGTTGCCCCGCTATGAAAGAGATTCACTACTTGTTGAGCTACTTACTTTACGGCTCGTGAGCAACGACGATAGATTCCATTTATCCTCCGTTTATCCTGAAGTTCGCTACCTAAGACTCTATTTTCAGTTCATTCCTGGGCGTAGAAGCTTTCCTTGACTTAGAGCATTTCCCTGAAGATTTAATTACTTTCCTTCGGTCAGCTCTTCCTTAGTTAGTAGGGGAACTTCCCTTTCGATTTGAACTTGACTGGCGCACTACATAGAGATTTTCACGGAGACGGAGCTTGAGCTATTACTTGAATAAGAGTTCACTAAGGGTCGAGAAGTCAACTACCTTACCTTGCCCACTTTCACCTCACTACTGACTATCAGGTGAGCAGCTATCGTATGAACTCCATTTTCACCGGGTTGACGATAGCTTGAACAGCGCGATGGAAGCTCGCTCAGTCGAATCAAGCCGGTCAGCCAATCCACTCATTTTATCACGATAGATGGGTGAAGGCACGAGAAATAGGGTTTTGTACTCGAGGGGCAATCCATGTTCATGCTTATTATGAACATGGGCCTTTTCAGGAAATGATTGGAGAACTTGGGTAAAAGGTAAACTCCCGGGAAATGAAATGCTCTGCTTTCCAGCTTTAGGAATCCAGCCGGTGAAGAAAGACGGAGCGGAGATCCTTCATTATATCAAATGTCACATTGAATGCCCATCTTCGAAGGGAAAGAAGATCACAAAGAAGCGGGAAAACCGCACTTATCAATGTCTCGTTCTATGTTCAAGTTACAAATCTCAAGTCAATAGCGCACTTCCGGAGGGCTAGTCTTCAGACTTACTTTCCAAAACAATGCCTCAAATCAATCCAATAGCTTATATAAGCGGATGCTGATCCGCCCGGTTCGAGCTATGAAAAGAAGGGGAGGCCGAAGAGGGCAGGCATCTCTAGGCTAGGCCCGGCTACGACAAAGCAAAGTACTTCTTTAGTTAGCGAATCCCTTACCAGCAAAGCTATTCGTTTAGCCCTATGGCTATAGACAATGAGAAGACTGAATTGGGACTACTAAAGCTATTCTCCTTCTGTTCCTAGGGTTAGAGAATAGATAGAGCGTGAAGCTTTGGAATCGAACTAATCACTATTCGTACTGCTCAAAAGAGAAATCCTAGACTACGGAAGGAAATTACGAATACGTTAAATAGGAGGAATTACGAAAGGATAAGACTTTAAGACTAGTCAGTAAGATGAGCAAGTTTTCTATTGAATTTAAATATCCCCCTATGGGGGAGGACAGGGGTGAAATAGCTGGTTCGATAGGACCAGGAGATCCTTTTGGAGAAAGATAGGCAAAAAAGTGCTTTTTCTATTGCGGAATAAAAAAGAAAATCCTTAAATCTTAAGGAGAGCCGGCTTCAAGCCCTTTCCCAAGGGGAGATCCTTTCCTGTCTCCATCGGCTTGTCCCGTCGGTAGGAAAGAGATTATTCATGAATATCGGTTCAGCAATGCCTCCTATCAGCTCGATCAAAGAAGGAAAGGCAGGGAAAGACGCACTTCATATTATATATGATGCTATGCTGCTGCTTTCTCTTCCGTTGCCTATCCCGCTATTTGTGATGGCGGTGCAACTCGTGCTGCTTAAATGAATGCTGGTGATTCAGGATCAACGAATGGCTCTGGATCAAGGCCGGACGAAACCTCCCATCCAGCGGTTTCTCTCTCTACATGCCCATGTCTTCGCCTCGGATTTGCCCCGCAACTCTTATCGCTATAGCCCAGCCCAGTCAAGCATTCTCTACATGTATGATTAGCTACCTCGCTACGCATACCTTACAGGCCGATCGCTAGTAGCCTCGCCAGATAAGGATTCAGTTACTGGTTTAGGTTCATATCCAAATATAGATGAGGATTCTGTTGGTAGAGTGAAAGCTGCAGTATAGATAGGAGCATGGACGGCATACCTTCCAATTCACTAGCCTAGCTTGTTTCAGATTCTCTAGTTGCATAGTCAGTGTCAACAAAGTCCATTCGATGAAGTGTCTTTCCCGCAGCCTTCACTCCTGCAAGAAGATCAAAACCAATCCCATTCGTGGCTATGTGACCCCTTGCTATTGAAAAAATTCCTGAGATTTCTTCTTTCAAAAAGAAGCCCCTTCATCATGTGCAGCCTTTCGCTTTGAAAACCTTCGATTCGGGGATTCGAGAGAAGTCTTCTATCAAACAGCGGATAACATCACAGCGGATACGATTCCGAGTTGGCCTGCAGCTCCACCTTCATTACAGAATGGGGCAGTCGAATTCTTCTTTTAAAGAGTCAATTGCCCTTCATTGAATGTCTTGGATGGAGCTTTCACTAATAGCCGCGTAGCGTTGATTCGGGGGAAATGAATGGTATGAACCAAGAAAAGAAAGGAGTAGCGGGAAGATTCACTAAGTAAATTCTATAGCTCCTATAGGGCCAAAACAAAAGCTAAGCAAGGGGAGCAGCAATCGTCATCCACGGTAGCACGGTATGCCTTCGTTGATCTGTTCTGACAATACAGATGAATGTCTCTTTCTCCTCCGTCAGTCGAACCAGTTTACGGAAAAATGCTTGTCTTATTCCGGTAGCTATTCAGATAAGTTTCTTTCTGACGTCTTGCTAGCTTTTTTTATTTAGATCCATACGGGTCGGTACTTTGGTCTGGGCATCCCCCACATGATTGGAGATGGAAGGATTGCCTCGCCCTTACTATTGTAATACTCCTGCTCGAAGCGGTTTACCTCCTAATGCATCCGATTGACCCCTTTAGGAGAATAGGTTGCTGCTGTCCGCTGTTAGGTCTTGTTGGGATATCGAGAAAGAGGCTCGAAGACCTCGTCAACATGGCGCTTAGTTCATCCGCATGAATTTGATCTAAGGTCACTTGTACCTTCGTCAAAACGAAGAACCCTAGCATAGTCACCAAGTTAGTGGCCTCGTCCTAAGATTAGGATGTACCCTAGCGTAGTTCACTTACCAACCAAAGGTCTTGCCGTAAATCATGCCCAGGCACAGTACACCACCTTACCACAGTTTGCATAAATTCATAAAACATAATTCACTCATTAAAAAGAATTCTGACAAAATCCCATTTTTTCTTTCCGTTTCTCTCCTCTCTACCATTCTTCTTTCTCAGGAAAATGCAAGGACCCGAGCATAACGAAAAAGTCCAGTACAAGCTGCGTTGCATGAGAAAGGAGTGAGGCTTTTAGGGAATACGCTAAGCGATGGAAGGAAATTGCCGACCAAAGAGGAGATCTGTTGATTGAGAAGGATAAGGTCACAATCTTCCTTGGCACAATGGAGCAGCAATATTACTCCCAACTAGCAGGGGACGTCATTACCAACTTTGATGATCTCCTCATGAAAGGGGAAGAAGTGGAGCAAGGGATTCAAGAGGGACGGTTTGTAGATACTCAGACATTACGAGATAAGGTGCATGAGCAGGACGGACAGGAGGGTCTCAGACAAGAAGTAGAGAAAAGCAAAGAGACACTACAGCAAATCTCGGCTAAGATGGAAAAGATGGAGGAGCAAATGAACGAGTTGGCCAAGTTACTTGAAAAAGTCATACAACAGCAGGGAGACAAGACGGAAAGTCCATCTACCCCAATGGTCAGGATTGCAGAAGACCCGCAATGGTGGGAAGAGAGAATCAAAGGGGGATCAATAGCCTGTATTAAGATACCAGTGCAGGTAAGGAAATGAAGGAATGGGATCAGTTAGTAGCCCAGGATAGACGCAGCCATAGCCAAAGCAATGGGAGAACCCTTACGATTCAAGGAAGCTTACAAAGAAAGCGGGGATGAAGTCCCACTAGAATGGCAAAAGTATGAGGATCCTTACTTGAACTACACGGAGATAGTGGAAGTAGACTCAGAGCTCATTCCTGTGCAAGAACCCGATCTACCAGGTGAAGGAAAAAAGATTAAGTTTGACCCTGCACAACTAATTACCCCTCCAGGCACCAAGGTGAGACTATGGCTCGAGGATGACAAAGATGAGGACGAGGTAGCCGTGATAGACGTTGAGGCTACAAGAAAGCCTCCCCTGAAAGAATAATCATTCCCTAGCCGTAGGAACAGCCGGAACTTGGGCCGCAGAGGGGGTCATGGAGCCTGCCTCCACGCCGGTACCTCCTCAACCAGTACTTCCTTTCCTTTCCTAAGAAGAAGGAGGGGATCCTTTTGCTGAACATCATCTCATCTAGTTGAGCGAAGGGATCCAGTTGCTTATGCCTTTTGTTAACACTACCTTATGTAGACCATTCCATACTAGTGGCGCGAGGGGAGAGTGACAATCGACCTCGAACTGTTGTTATTCTTATTCCAATCACTCGGTTCGTAATAAGGTATGTAAAGGCTGGAGCCGATGCACCTTCCGCGTCAGAGCAATCTCTCGGTTCAAAGGAGGGGTGAGCAAATGTATTTGTACTCGAGCCATCTGCGGCATCTCCGAATAGGCCGGGAATCCGCTCCATCTGCTTTCTCTGGCGGATTGAAGCCGACTTCCCAGGTGCAGTTCCGGGCGGAGAACCACTATTCGGTAAAGCAGAAGCGGGAATGGCTGCATCCGGGCGGGGCGAGTACCCGGCCAACTCAACCTCTACAGGTGATCTCAATGGATCGAATGATTGGCATCCCAGGCCCTTTTGACTAGCGGGAGAAGGGAAGTCACAGCTGGCCGGTTGCGGGAGATGGCGCTTAGCTCCCAGGTAGAGGCCTCTCGAGCCTTTCTTTTCACACTGTTGGGGGAACTCCCGTCTATCGATACGGGGTTACATCTTCTTTTTATGGGAAAGCTTCTAGCTACCGAAAAGGATCCGAGCAAGCTCATCTTCTAGAATCAAATCACATCGAAGAAAGGTAGCACTTCCAGGGCAGAGTACTCAATCCTTTTTTTTTTTCTTTTCTTTGTGCTCGTGTCAGCATCTTTTGGTTAACTGATTCAGTTACCGATCAATCTGGCCCTAGGTTCCCTAGCTCCAACGCAGAAGGACTCTCATTTCGTCCAGATCTTTGCTTTGCGGCATCTCCAACTGCAAGCTCTGATGGATCAATCTATTACATGCGATTTGAAGTCTTCATAAATGAGAAAGGTCGAGTCGGATACAGAAAAAAGGTATTTTATTTTGCTAATCCCAAGGGGACTGCTTCCTAATGAAAGTCCTTACTCTGCTAATCTTAAAAGGGCTACTTCCTGATTCATTCCACATTTCACATTCCCCTGGGGTACCACCTTTGCTACTCGTAGATTGAAAAAATTCTGTCAGCTTCGCAGCCGGGCGCTTTCCCACTTCCTTTTTCGCTTTGTGCTTCATTACTAGTCCTAAGGCATCTTAAACACGAAAGACGGGGACCAACCCTCTCTCTCTCTCTGAGACATCTCAGCGGTAGTTCTTCTCAATCAGCGACCTAGCCACGTGTAAACAAGGAATTTCGTCAATCTAAGAGAATAGTATATTCTAGTAGTAGAAAAAAAGCATCAGTGTCTATTAGAAGAGTTGCCTCTCCCAGGTAAATATAGATAGCCTAACCGAACAAAAACGGAAACTCTCAGGAAATAAGCAACCTAAGGCTATTTGTTATGATTGGTAAGTTCGTTCCCAGCTTCATATATCGATTTATGCCTTTATAGACTCGACTCCTTGAGCACCCTTGGAAAGAAAAAAGAAGGAAAGCGCTCATCCCACTTCACAACTCCGCAACTACAAGACGGGATCCTCTCCTTAGCATAAAGCACCCCCTTGGATTCATCCGAAATCTATTCCGATTCAACCGCAAATGCTCTTTCCAACTCCCTCAATAAACGCTAGCATGCAGCTCCCAGAGCTACCATGAGGTAAGAGCTATCACTAAGCTTCCAAACCAGGAGGACTCACGAAGGGGCCCAGGATAGGCAAGAAGGGAGTACAGGCGCGGAAAAGAAGTCCAGCAGGCAGCCCATCCCAATGGAGTAGAAGCGGGCCTTCGCTGGACCAATCGACTTTTCTCTCTATCGTCTCGAGTTAGAGCTAGTCTAGTAATAAAAGAGAAGCAGATTCCCCATCAGTTTATATGAGTAACCTAGAAGTTGGCAATCCATTAAAGATTGTCCGGCGAGCACAAAATCCTGTCTAGAAGCTGGTGCCATACGAGTAAGAAACCTGCTTGAAACCAATCTGTTTTGGTTTTCCCATAAGTCTGTCATACGAGTATACCAGAGGCTGAAGGTATTGAGTGATGATCCTTCCTCAACCGGCGAATCAATAACAAAGCAAGACTACTTTCCGGGGTACGCCATAAACGAAGTAAGAAGGCTGTCAATCAAATATGGTACGCGGTGCTTATCAAATAAAAAACTATCCCTTAAAAGTGAGTTAGAAAGGTAAGAGTCTTGTACCTACCTAGTAGAACTTCTAATAACTAATAATAATAATAATTTTCTCAGAAGCGAGAGCGCACCTCGAGAAACAAGTCTCAGGAAGTGAGTTAGTTATAGTATTACAGGAGCTAATAGCTTCAGAGAAATAAGCATAGGAAATACTGGTGGGAATCTCACCTCCAAGCCTTTCATGGGCCCCAATGATGACGTTAAAATACCCAAAGATCATTGATAGCAGAATGAAGATCCTGCTATAAAGATCTCCTCATAATGTAATTAAATTATTAGAAGCATACAAAAAAATGAAAGCGCAGCTAACATTATCCAGGAACAAGGAACAGGTAATAGATTAAGCAGTAATAAAGGTAATGGTTGGAAGCTGATGGATGGCCGAGTAAAGAACCCAGATATTATAAGGGAGACCGTTACAGTGGTTCAAGGTAGCTAAATTCATGTTTCACGAGGACCAGAAAGAAGAAGGGAGATTTGAAAAAGAAGTAAATTCTTCAGCAATACAAAGAGGTTTTCAGCTGTTTCCAAATACGGCGGATCTGGAGGCCAAGGGCCTTCTATTGAAGGAAGAACAGAAACGAAACAGCTCTCTTTGCGTACTATGGATCTCTTACGTGCGACATTCCTTGCTTTGACTTTGATGAGCAGCATCCAGTACATTCACCCCGGCTGGGCAGTAGCGCCAAGAAGAACTTCAAGTGGCTCTTTGGTTCAATGTAGAATGAGATTTTCCCTGCTTTCCTATGTAAGGAAAATGGAACTCTTTTCTTTGAATTTGAGAATTTCGATATCGCAGGGAGGGACTTAACTTAGGTAATTCTCTTCTCCGGCTTTTAAGCAAACCCGGGAGCGGCTCAGCGTATACATGTTTTTTGTCTTTTCTCCGGGTCCGCAGAGCGCATAGGTAGTCAATACTAGCTCTCTTCTCTAGCGAACTCCGGCGCCATTTTTGCTGGGGAAAGAGCGAGAGGGTCCGCCCGAAGGAGGTACGAAGTAGCAAGGAACAACGGTTGGGGGGTTCTAAATTGTCGCTGGAACGTAAGGGACTAGGTGTTTTGCCATGGCATCGGGATAAGCTAACTCCGGCTTCCCAGCCAGGCGCTTCCCCTAATTCTAGTTAGGCTATTTAAACAAAACACCCGGCCTCTCCCTATCCTCCCGTTGGTCGCCTCTCCCTTGCCTTTTCCGAGTCTTGATTCCCACCGAAAACTCTTAAGGTAATTCAATTCGGCTTCTCAGCTAACCGTTTCTCTTCCCCGCTCAACGCACTCTGGCTTCTCAGCAAGTCCGGCTTTGCAGTCTATTCCGTGCCCTGGCTTTTCCGAGTAGAGATTACCAGCGAACATAGGGTTTTCCGCAAACAGAGCAAACGTAGCCCACGGAGCGGTAATGAAATGAAGCGCAGAGCTAGCAGAAGTTCCTGTTCAAACTCTCTTTAACGAGTGGGCAGGCTCCGAAAACATAGTCTTACCGGCGCTTCAAAAAGGCTTAGAAGGAGCTATCTTTCTTTGACTGAAATACATAGGGTCCGCAGGAGGTAATTAAATTCGTGATAGGAGTAGGCTCCGAAGGGTCCGAAGGAGGTCCCGAAGGGGGTACGCAGGAGGAATCGAAGATAGCAATCTTCTCCGCGTAGGTTCCGAAGGGGTTTAGGAAGGGATAGGGGTGTAGCTCGAGTATCCGCAGAGGTCCCGAAGGGGAAGGAGTGGGCAGTGAGACTATAGGTACGCAGTCGCAATACTTTTAGGATAAGGTATCCGCCCAAAGGAGTCTACTAAGAAATAAGCGGGAGAGGAATGAGGAGAGGTTCCGAACGAAGAATCAGTGTTTTGCCATGGCATCGGGATAAGCAAAGTAGGAAACCCGGGATAGCAAACGGATAAACCAGTGGCTTCCTGGCCGGCAGGGACGCAAGGGGTTTAGTTTAGGGGAGTAGGCTTCTCTTGATTCGTTCCAGAATCACGGTTATCAGTAGAGCCTTTGATTGAGGATTGAGGCGCTCGGAAGTCTTCGATCTTGGAGTACCTCATCCTCTTCATTAGAGCTTTACTTTAGCGTTCTCTTACTTTTAGAAAGGGGAGCGCTTTATCAGCTTACTAAGGAGATGAAGAAAGCATCTTTCTTTCTCCCTTAGCTCAGAGCCAAGCCACAGAAGAGTGAAAGTCCGATACTTCTTAGGTTTATTAAAACTTTTCTAACATTATAAATAACCTTTTCTTGAATCGAGATTGGCTTAGTCTTAAACCAAGTTTTCCGTCTTAGATTAGTGCTTATCCCCCGCCATTCAACCTCAAGAGGAAATTGCCTTAGTTAAAGAAGAAAGGCTAAGACGCTTACAAGAAGCTAGGTATAGTATTTCATTGAAAGTGATTCATCTCTAGTTCTCGTAGGGGAGGGCTTTAGCGCTCTTTCACATCAGCATCAGAAGATTCCTCGATTGGAACTGGCTATAAGTCATTTAGATACGAGATGTATAGTAATGAAGAGGGAAGCGAAAGGAGTTGAAAAGGGAGTTAGCCCTTTATTATTCCGGAGAAAGGGAATTTTAAGTCGAGATCTCACTCTAGATGTCACCTAACTCTCTGAACCCCCGCTGTCTAGAAGTATACTGAACTTTTTTTCTTCCAACTTCTGAAGTAAAGAGCGGAGTTTTCTTTTCGAGACTAACTGCTGCTTTAACCTATGAAACCGAATCCATACATGAGAGGGCTTTTCGCCTATTCGTAGAGAACTTACGGAACTAAAACTATTTATAAAAGGACACCCAAAAGGCTTCTCATTTCTCCCCTATGGAGCACTCTTTCTTATCGCTTCCCGCTTAGCCCCTTTTTCTTAATCTACGTTGATTCTGCCAAAGAAAGCTAAAAAGAAAAGTAGGACAGAAATCGAAATAGGTAAACTCCTTTATAAATGAATGATTTAATAAAAAAAGACGGTAAAGCCCATCAACTATGGACGAGTTCCGAGTTCTAGCTCTTTTGCTCTTCCTGATCTACGACCACCCTGCTGCTACTGAAACTTTTCGGTTGATGTCCTTCTTGCCTCTTCACCCTACATAAGATAAGCCTATCCCATTTCCCGTGCTTCATTAATATAATAGCCGCTACGCCCTTTACTTAGTTGAGAGGGTTTCGTCTGGGAAAAGAAAGGTTTAAGAGTTGAGATGGCTATCTATTTTAGCGGCTTTCCACACAACTAGAGGAGTTTGCAGACAGACTGACTCCTGAGACTGCTTGGCTGCGCTTTTCCTCCCGTTGGCCCCCTCTCCCTCTTGGTCTTCGCTCCGAGGGAGAGGGACAAGGGCCGGTCGAACTACCTTACGGCACCCTTCTCTCCTTTCAGTCGAATTCTTTCATCCCTTTCTTTTAACACAAACACAGGAAGGTAGCTAAGCTACTATTAAACTAACTTGACTCTACAGGCATTGAATAAGTAATTCAAATAGGAGGGCGGGGCGCAACATTTAATAAAAACCTCAACCATTTCAATATATGAGGTTAAGAAAGGGTAGAGCTACGTATACGAGGCCAGACAAAGACCAATCTCGCTGTCAAAGTCAGACCAAGCAGTCTAAGATTGAATCACCTGCAAAAAAGTCTCCCACAAGCTAGAACTCGGAAGTTTGCTTTTATCTTCATTATGAGAGAGATTCTTTCTCTTTTATCAGCTCGTAAGTCTATGCTATCTAGATCTTATCTTAGCCAATTCATATCATTTCCGGGAGAAGCATTCCACCGATTGAAGTGAAAAGGTATAAAACAGTAGGGGATTCGGGTAGATATGGATTGAACTTTCTAGGATACCGATTTCACACGAAAGGCGGCCAAAGATGATCGAGGTTTTTTGGGGAAAGATCAGCGCTACGATCTGGGTTTTCTGTAAGATATTTCTTTGTACCACCAAATGAAACTTCTTTTCTTCAAGAATCCTTGTGAACATCGCCTTGGGCATAGCCATTCTAGCATCGCTTATTCCGGAAAGCCTTAAAAGATTTGAGTGCTTCACTGGAAAAGACCTCTTCTACTGCAGAGGGGATCCCGCATCTGAATCTGAGAAGGAGAGTCTCCTCCCTGGGTGGCTTACTAATTTCTCTTTTCTTTTCATTCCTTCTATCCTTAGCTCTTTAGCCCGGCTCCAGGAAAATTATTTCTGAATAAAGAAAATATCCAGTAGCAAAGAAAGGAGCCTAGCCCCTTGAGAAGAATTCATCCCTCCACTGTCCACTGGAAGGCGGTCGTGCCAGACTGAAGCAGATGAAGAATCCGCATCTCAGAAGGAAAGCCTTAACGCCCTTGCTGGGCTACTTTGCTATTCAAAGGGATAGAAGTACAAAAATGAAGGAAGAGATGGCCTTGAGCCTCTTCCGGATTCTATTCTATTAAAAAGGGGATTCCCAGGTTATTTCACTCCAAGACTAGTTGCCTTAACGAATTGATATGCTTTTGCTTTTTGTGACACCGGCGAATGCTGCTGAATACGGAAGAATACAATGAAATCAGAACAAAGCGTGTAGACCATATTTCTTAAAGAATTCGGATAATTCTAACTCAGAATAAGCTCTTTTGACCAATTAGCACGTTTGGTAGCCAGAAAGAGGATATCATAGAAAGCATTAACATTAGTTTCTACGGTCACTGATCAAAAGCACATTCATTCAGTAAGGGATTTCTCCTCAAAGTAGTGTAACCTAGCTCAATTCGCCTCATTGATTCCTTCTACAAGCCTGAAATCTCGACTCCTCCTTTCGCCTAGCCGCATTTCCATTTGTTTGGTTATGCTATATGCTAGTACTTGTTGCGGGGGCAGGCCATAGACCCACTAAGTCGCTAGCTATATATATAATTTGCTCAAGTGTGAAAGCGGAAGGTCCTGCACATAAAAAAGCTTTCCATCGATCTCTGATAGGGCGGAAGGATGAGAAGGCCGACATGTTAGTTAAGCTATACTTTTCTTTATTCTTAAGCTCAAAGCTTATAGTCTTTCGACAAGAATCCAAGTCTAAGTTTGAGTCGGTAGTCTCTGAGCCTTCTACTTCAACCTCTAGTCTTATTTATAAGAGAGTGAGTGAGAAGTGTGTGCTGCTGTGTAAACGGTCTATTCGTAGGATGTTCGATATTCCTATGGATGTCGGACTCTGGTGGTATCCTGTTTTGACTTCGTCGCCAGTACCTTTCAAATAGAGCTCTTAAGGGCTCTATTTTTTTCTCTCTTTTTTCCGGGAGTTAACTTTTTAAAATGCTAGCTTAAGCGAGTGAAGGAATCCTTGGTCTCGGGGAGGAAGAAATTGAGATACGAAAGACCTGCGCGCACTGGATCCAAGGCAGCTGACGGTCACGAGGACTTCATTTTCTACGTCTTTGCGGGAGATGCTGTCGATTCAGTTATTGTTGGAGCTGTGGTGCATCATAGAAATTCATAGCTTACCGCCCCGTGGGTGCCCAGATAAAAAAAATGCCCTTCTTTTGGAGAGGCTACTTAGGAAAAGACATTATTCTTCGATGCCAGTTGGCGCGGAACGGAAGAAACCTGTACAGGGGAAATCACTACTTTTACTTTTGGCAGGCAGACTGCAAGGACGATCTCGATCTCCCCTTAGCTGTGAACAAGACAAAGATCCACGAATTACTCGATTCTTTCTAAGTTACTAGTGCCCGAATCAAAGGACTTCAGGGCTTCCCTCTTTTCTTTCTTTTCATGGACAGGACTTGTCCTTAGGCGCCCGCTTCTAAGAGGACAGCTTTGACCAAGAAGGCTGATTCCCTAGCTCAGATCTGGATGAACCATTAGCCACTGACCCTCAATCAGATAGAAGGATCACTCCATGGACTTAGTGGGATGGCTTCACTTCCTGCAAGGCTTGCACTCAGGATTGCTTTCGCCCGAAATGACAGCTAACGACCAGACAAGGGAAGAAAGATATGGGCGACGACATTCATTCCCAGTCGATGAATCAATACCTGGACTTTGTCCTTCACTTTCTGCAGGACTTCTTTCACCAAGCGAAAGGACTTTCCCTTAGATAGCTTAGGACATCGACTGCTACAGCCCTATGAGGAAGGCTGAGATCCTTCGCCTAGCTCAATAGAATAGAACAAACGCACCCCTCCCTTCTTCTTGAGCTCCAATAGAAGCCTACTAAGGCTTTCAACGCATTCGGCCAGTCTATTGGGTGCCGCTATTGTCACGCCTGGGGCCATATGCTCAAGCACTATGCCAAGAAGAAGGAAGCTGATCTCCGCAGGCAACAATCCGCTCTTGCTGCAGGCACGTTTGTATTCTAACCTGGATGGACTGCCTATCCCATCTCTAACCTTATGGTATTTTCAGACTGTACCGATTTTTGAATACCATGGAACTAGTTCAGCTCGTACTCTTTCTTATTGGCTTGGAAGCGATCGTCCTTGTCTTTTTCCCTACTTGGTTTGGAAGCCTTCATGCCATGTCTGGAATAAAAACCTCTACTTGGTAAAGTTAGTTCGCTAACTGGTAACCATTGGCTTTGAACCATACTTTTCCCTTGGAAAGAAAATATCCGAAACTCTTCTTAGTCAATCCCTGTACTGTTTGCGCTTATTGCCCTAAACCTATTTGACCGAAGAACTAGATGGTTTTAGCTAGCGATACGTGAGTCGCTTAAAAGCTCCTTGCTACCGCTCGGATAAAAAGACCTCTATACAAAAATGAAGATTGCCTGTCGTGTCTCTTATTCCACCCTTTGCTATTGTATTGAACTTGGTAAATCTCTTTTCTAAAGCCAACTCTCTCTCTGGACTGGGAATGACTTTCAAAGGGATTGACTCAATGCCTTGAGGGATAGACTCTCTGGCCAGACTTGTGCGTCACTCCCGGAAAATGGATTTCTCTATCTAGGTTAGGAACTCTACCTGCCGGTAAACTACTCAGTATCAAAGCCAAGCTTTTTCCTATCGGTAGAGTTAGAACTTTCCTCGGATGTACTATCATCGGTTCTGGCGCTCTGATACCCTCTTTTTTAGGCCGATGGATTAATTCCACGAAAAGTCCTTGTAGCCCTTTCTATTTGTTTTTTTTCCTCCTTTTTGAGACTGGTTGTTACCTGGGATCTCCAAGCTTTAAGGTCTAGTTTGAAGAAGAAGAGCGAAGTTCGTCCTTTCGGGTTAATCGCTTTACTTCTTAGAGTTTTTATCCCAACAAAGAGAATGCTAATGGTATTTCCCGTCTATATAAACTCTGTTACTGTTTCCTTTAATTATAATGAGACTGTACAGCTATTTTGGTAAGGGAAAGCATGGCCCAAAAAACCACTGAAGAGGTACTACTCATTCTATTCCTAATCGAGGAGTCAGAGATTGGACCAGACCATGTCATATGATTTCACCGGAGATTGTCGGTCAAAAGCACCGACACTGTCTCACTATCTAGCTATCGAAGCTTTGGATCGTGCAGGGAGCCCTGACTCCTTCTTTCATCGCAGTCTTTCTTTTCTTACTTGACAACATCTCGTACGATCCCCGCTTTCGAACACTTGGGAGCACGAGCGGGAACTACAGCGAACTGATTCAACTCGTGTAATCTTTAAGAAAAAAATATGTTCGACTTTCGACCTTCTTGACCGGCGGGGAGCGAACACACCGTTCTTTGACATTCGCACATCACATTAGTTAATGAAGGGTGGCCAGCTTTACTTCACCGATTACCGAGGGCGAGAACTTACTTTTTGTTTTGACAATTCAGCTTTAAAAAAGACATGTCTTGCACAAAGATGCGGATGTGGTCGACAAAAGAGCAGAGAGATTGATTCATCAAAGGATGTTTCCAATTCATGGTTTGGACAATTCATTTGCGAGGAGGAGACTTTAGAAAGAATAGGCCCGGCTGTACTCCCTTCGACACAGGTCTTGGCCCAATGACTATTGAGCCAATCAATCCAATCTAGACAATTGGTGAACGGTGGAAGATCAAAACACAACGGGTGGATGCGAGAAGTACTTTTTAGGAAAAAATGAAAGAATTTTTACTTTTTCACAATCGATAGTTCAGAAAGTGGATAGTTAAGTTTGCTTTTTTTGATCACAGGACATCCTCCTTAAAGTAAAATGCTCGTCTTAATAGGTTGACCCTCAAATGCGTGTCTTTCGACAAATGAACATGACATAAACGCAGCCAAGAAGAGGCATGAATTCAGAGTTCAATTCTTGGGGGGACAATTTTGCTTTCACAAAGACTAGTTCTGGAGGTTCGACCCCACTGAAAGGTATAATCTATGATAAGGAGTTGATCATCCAAGGGGAGTTTTTGAGCTCTGGGTGAAGGCTGTTTTAGTTGTTGTCCTTTTATAAACTATTTTGAATGCCGCTTGGGCGGACCTCGATCCGGCGATAGAGGGGGACCCTCTCTCTATTAGGAAGCGAACTGAGAAAGACTATTTATGAGAAAGAATGAGAAAAGATCGACTTTGCCCCATATATAGTTATATAGTAACGAACTTCTTCTATATCAGCAGATTCACTCTTAAACGTCCCTGACCCTCACATCTGATGATGTGGATTCGAGAAAAAGAGCTGCGGCAACTGCTTGAGCTGATACACGACAAGCCCGCTTACTGATTGGGCCATTCTATCAAAATTGTAAAAGAGGGAAGGTCGATGCTGAAAAAGTACCCATATGCCCACTACATACAAGGAAGTCAGACCTATCAAGTCAAGCCAATAGGAAAGAGGGGCGCGATTGAGCTTACCAAGGTCTTGAACCGAGCAGCATCCCCCCTTTTTGGGGAACTGAGGGAGTCATTACCCGATACATACCATTACAGACCGGTAGCTATCAGATACAAGACATTCTTTCCAATGCAATGCTGGTCTTAGAGGCGGAGCATCGAGCCGGTTTCTATAAGCAGGAAGAGGAAGCAGCCGAACCCGTTACTGATCGAGAAAGTACTTCTTAATTATTAGGATACGGGATTGAAATAGACCAAACACAAGCACTAACAGCGGCAATGCCTCCTTCTCTTCCGCTCGAGTGAGAAGCAGTTCTTGCTATATCCTTTATCTCATCAGTAGAATTAGCTTGTCTGGAAGTGGACTAAGAATGGTAGAAGTCCAATCAGTGGAGCTAGTGCAGCTGCGGTCGGGCTAATTTCCTACCTGATATTCTCCGACAACTACATATTGGAGTTTATTTGGTAAATAAGACCAGTCCTTTAATTCCCCTATGGGATCTCTCTTTAGGTGCCTTTGGTACTAGGGTACTATTGCCATTCATTCATGAACTTGCTTGACGCGGAAGAGCAAGAGCTATAGCAGGTAAACCAAGAAAGCGGTAAGGCCGAGGAAGACTCTTTGGACATTAGCTTCGAACCGCTCACTAAGACTCCTAGAACATCCTTTTATGGACCGGTAAAGGAAGTCAGATATCTCAAAATCTTACTTTCAGGAAGCAAAGATCGAACTCCTCAGAGAACGTGCCTAATAAGAATAAAAGAAGGCTACAATTCCTACGTCCCCTGTCTCCTTACCCCTGGTTTACTTATAGAATGACCTTGAAGTCGAGCTACAAACAAAAGAGTCTAACTCACTCTCTAGGCGTACCTCACAGTCTTAGGCAGATGCTCGCTCAGTGCTCAGGGGCCTACCGGTCGATCCCTCCTTCTACGCCTCCGTGTCAAAGAAAGATTGTTTTCACAGGGGAATTATATTCGGCAAAAGGAATAGGTAAACGAAGGAGTGAGACTAGCTCGGGACCCTACTAGCGATGTCGTTCCAATCCTCCATTCCTGAAGCGGGCTTTCACTCATTCTTGATAGGTTTTGTGGTGACCCGGGTCTTTTTTCTCTCTTGGGTACTAAATAGGGGAGGCAATTTCGATATATCAGTCGGAATCACTAGCCATTTCGACCGATCCTCTTCCTCTTCATTTCTGGTTGGGAATGAGTTTTCATTGATTGACTCACTTTCTGATTGCGAGTTTCTCAGTTCCGAGTGGACTCGCTTGCTTACCTTTGTCAATCATTTTGTCTTCCTTATTGTATAACCTGTTGAAGTGGTAGATCTTCTTGTAACATTTCACTTTGGTCATTCTGAATTGTATCATTGATAGAGTGGATTTCAACCTCCCGTATGTTGCTGGTTTGTTTCAGTCCTATCACCGCGTTGATAGGTCTGTGAATATCTAAATCCCTTTCTATTTATTCTCTGTGGGATTATGTTCAAGTTGTTGAAACTAAACAAGAGTTCTTTCTTCCATGGCGAATTATAAAGTAAAGGCTGATCAGGTTAACTTCCGTCTGATTGGAATTTAGTTGGATAGGTTGGTTTTGTTTAGGACAGCATCTCCCGGCCGTATTCATGACAACGGTTGCACTTGAACGGTAGTCAAAAGACTGTGTGTGCTGTATCATTGAACTCTTTTCTCCAACTAGGCAAATCGATTGGGAGCCTCCTGTATGTCGAGTTCTACACGGATACGTGCAAAAAATAGGTTTGCCCATGTAGCTGTCGCTTTCTCCTCCAGGTCGAAAAGCCAGACTTATATTAAACGCACGCAGCCCCAGATCAGTTTCATTTCGATGTCGCATCGATATCATTTTATTCTTCTTTTAGATAACGCATTGGTATTCACCAACCCGTCAGATTGATAACATCAGTATTCACCACCGTGAAAAGCTCTATTACGCCAAAACGGATGCTAAAAGTATCGACGGAGATATTTTCTTTCCGAAAGAAAGGGCTGCCTGTGCTTTCTGTTGAAGGTGCGGATGACAACTGTCTGGAGCAGTTAGCGCTGATGATTGAGAAAGCCATTATCCCACTCTAAGAAAGATTCTAGTTAGAATCTCATCAGTCGTGAGTGACCGTGACACGACGTCAGGCCACGGCGAAGAAGTCAATCAAAAACACGCGTGGATAAAAGCCTTGTTTCGTAGGACGCCGAATGAGATGAAACAATCAAAGCCCCATAGCCTACCACAGCCAAAGAATATCATAGAAGGAAGATAGATTGGGGGTGATGAAAAAGGCTTCCTTACTTAGCCTCAAACTGACTTGTAGTCAATCTGAGTAGAGTAATCGGACTGAACGATGATGCCTTGTTAAAACATTACCTCAGTTCTATGTTCAGTTAATGTAGTCATTCTCTCGCCTGTCTGGCATTCTTTCACTCATCTTTCGGTCTCAATTCAGCTCCCCCGCTCGTGGCGCTTCCCTGAGGTCCTGCGTGTGAGGTTGCAGAGCGCGCTAGGCGTGCATTTTTTGGCTTGTTGCGT
Source organism: Euonymus europaeus (assembly GCA_963580455.1). Classification (NCBI taxonomy): domain Eukaryota; kingdom Viridiplantae; phylum Streptophyta; class Magnoliopsida; order Celastrales; family Celastraceae; genus Euonymus; species Euonymus europaeus. The sequence goes on along the minus strand of OY756973.1, from coordinate 883,460 downwards.
AGCTGAATGGGACTAGTGTAGTGCGGGCTTGAGCTTCGGTTCGCCCGTACGTTTCATAGGACCCCTAAGGTTAAGCTTTGTTTTATGTGGTTCCGACTGTAAACCCCCTTCCTTCTCTGCCCCTGCCTTTGCTCCCAGTTTTTACTTCGTTATCTGTATTGGAAAGAGTTGATGGCCGTGTCGTAGTTGCTGCATTGCTCACCTGACTTCCTTCCATCAGTTCTTGTCTTTGTCAATGGCATCATCTATCTGCTCGCCTATATGTTGAGTACAAGTACTATTATAGAATAACAACCCGAACACGCCTAGCTATTTAGAAAAAACCCTGCAATCCCTTCTCCCCTTAACTTAATAGGGCGAAGCTAGCAGCTACTTCCATACGCGGATCGGCGCGCTCGCAGACAGACAGAAATGCCCGAACTCCAACTTTAAGAACCCTTGCCCCCCGGTTGGCGACCCTTTTGATCAACCAACGTCGAAATACACGAAAGGGGCGATCTATGTTTATCCTTGAAAGTCGACCTCTGCCCTTCACTCAGGAATGACCTAAAAAGACAGACAGTCGAATCAGCTCCTGTTGGCCTATTATGGTATGGCTGTCCATCACTTGGTCTGACAAAGACCTACCGGCAGGGAAAGCTCAATAACTCAACCGGTAGGATGATCTCTCTATCTATGAAATTCCTTATTCCAGGACCGAAGCTTTCAGTCTCATCTTCATCTTTGGGACTTTCTTCCTAGCCAGACTCTACTATAATATAAACTTTTGCAACAAGAAGATCGAGAGAAGAATCCAAGCTCCTCCTCCGCGAGTTGCTTTGACAAAAAAGAGAACTTGAAGGAAAGGCACCGTAGTCTTCTCTCTCTATCTATGAAATAGGTTCTTCCAAGACAGAAGCTTTCGGGCTAGTCTTCTTACTTTCCTATTCTAGTAGTTTTTTTTCTCCTATCTTAGTAGCGGACTCTCTTCTGCGATCTGTCTTCTTTCCTTTGGGATTGGATCTTGCTCTTAGACGAAGAGCGTAGGATAAAGACAGAAAGTGGGGAAATCCTGTTTGAACATATTCTTTCTTATAGTGAGAAAGGAAAGCAACTATTCATTGGTTAACTCATATTGGAATAAATAATCATTCCGTTCCGATCCCTATCTTACTTCCACTTGCTGGTTCCGGATCTAGCTTATCACACAAACCCATCTCTCCCGTAGTATCTAAACTCAATGTTCATCTCCCCCTCCCCTCAAAGCTTTGCTCAAGCGATTCCATACCTCACTTTTTGTCCTAACCCGGACTTGAAACCAAGATTGCGACTGGCTGAGATAACTCACAACATTGGGCCAAACCCTTCCTTCCGCTTTTAAAGGGATATTTTCTCTCGCCTTAGAGCGAAGCTTTATCACACTCGGGCATACCCCTGATCTACATCCTCGTTGAGAGAACTTGCTTTAAACTTGCTGACGTACAAACTCACCTAAACTAGACTTAGTCGACCAGGCCAGATCATGAGTGAAATATCTAGGCTAAAGGTTTATATGCATATTGGAACAAAACGGACGCAACCATTGGAGATTCTTTGTAAGCTGCAAGTCCTATCGCAGGACAGGATACTCTTTATTTCTTTAACTAGCTTAGCTTGAAAACTGGCTTGAAACTTTAAACCAACAGGCTACTGGAGCGAAACAAAAAGACTAAAAAGGATAGGAAGTCAATGCCAGCAGGACACTTCTTCCCACCTTCTCCCCTGGCTTGCCTATCAGGAAGCGGGGAATGAATGACCAGCTAGATGGCTCTCTCTTCCCAGTAGCAGGCGAGGCCAAAAAGACGGGCTTTCTTGCCACTTGTCCTATCTGACTGATTAGCATCCAGTTCGGCTACTGCTGATCGTAGTAGGCTTACTGAACTAGCTACTTCTTTCTCTCTTAGCTATTTATTTTACTTGCCTTTCCGGTTCTTTCTTGTACAGCTATCTGATGCTATGCTTATCACAGACTGATTGTTTCTCTATTCAGAGACTAGCGGAATCCTTCTTTTCAAGAAAATTGGGCTAAGGTAGGGGAAATGGCATCTATCCCAAGTAGCTGTGGAAGTAGCAATAGGAGAAGGGCAAAGAATGATTGAACAAACCTCCTTTAAGTTAAGAAAGAGGGGCGGATCACTTTTTAAAGCACGATCGGGAAGACGCGAGGGAAGGAGAGACGGGAGAACGGCCGCCCTAGCAGAGTCAATTCGGATTTGACTCCTCGCTTCCAGGAAGAAGTAAGCCCTACGCAGGATCCATTACACGCTTTTGTCCTTGATCGATCCGAGGGATCGGCCTTATCTTATTTAGGGGGGCTTTCCACGCCCTCAATCAATCAAAACGAGGGCTGCCTTTCTTATGGTAGCTCATTCCCCATCTCCAGGACTGAAGGAGCTTTCTCCTCAACCGGTAGTACCCGCCTGGCTTTGAGCTCTTTCTCTCCCCGTAAGTGCTGAACCCGAATAGCAGATGGCCCTACCAGAGATAGATTCTGCATCAAGATCTTATTTGTTTCGGAGGCATCAAGATCTTAGTCTCTAGACCTTGGCATTCATCTCGTTCTCTTAGTCGATCGAACCCTCTGCAGCGGGAAAAGGAAAGGCAGCTTGACCGATTGATAGACTTTCGACCGATACAGACGGATTCCAATTGACAGATAAAGAAGCCTTAGCCTTACCGGATGACCGGCTTGAAAAGCAGCTTTCCTTAAGGGGAATGCTACCAGCTATTTCATAAAAGAAGGGAACCGTATTCGTAGACGGAGATTGCGATAGCTCAAAGGCAAGATCAGAGCAGACGTACTCAAAAGAAAAGAGAAGAGCGTAGGCTGAAAATAAAGCAATTTTTAGATTGATTGAACAGGGCTTGAAAGAAAGAAAAGAGTCCAAGGGAACACAGCGCATGTGTTAAGCATATAGCTAGCGTTCCTCCCCGAAAATGCCTTAAGGTGGGGTTAAGGAGCTGCCCATAGGTTCACAAGCGGGATACCCCCTTTTTGAGACGGACTTGACCCAGGGAATCGGAAAGCAGCAAGTAAAGAAGATAATAGCTGAAGACCTCTTTTATCGATGAGTCAAGGTTCGAGGAAAATAGCCTTTATATCCTTTGGTTCAATCTATCTTTCGGTAACACCCCCTGCCCCTGTGGTAAGAGTTGAGCAGAGGTCGCCCTCAATCACTTACTCGGTAAATTAGCTAGCAAGAGGCCAATCCTCAGGAATTTTCTTTCCGCCACTAAACGACAAGAATAGTCTATTTGAACTGGGCACATGCACCACACATAAGGAAGACGTCAGTTTAGTCGAAAGCTCTGGATTTTCGAATCATAGAAAAATCTTCACGAAAACAATTTTTTCCGCCATCAAACTTCTTCTGTGCAAAATAAGGATTAGCTATTCGCAATGTGAGACTGTCAATTCCTTTGAAAAACACTATACTACCTTCGTACCTTTCAAGTGGAACATCAGGCAAGAGTATCGGCTAATCACTAAACAGCTTATCTCGCTGGAGGAGAAGTAGGTAAGATCTCAAACGAAGAAAGAAAAACCGGCTTCTTCGCTGCTTTACACGAGAGCTAAAGGTTTAAAGGCAGGAAATCACGATATGATTGGAGAGGCTAATCACTAAACCAAAACCACTCCCTTATTAGATAGAGGAAATCGATTCAAGAAGCTATGAAACCAAATCAAACTGGCTGACAGTATCGGGCATACAACAATAAAGATCGGAGATAAACTACCGACTGCCCTCGCTCGCTGACATCAGAAGATCCGGAGATATGAGAAAAGTCATCAACCGAAGCTATATTAAGAACTGTAAAGTAAAGGCTACTGGCTTGCTGTTGAAAGGCCTACTGCTGTAAGGAAGACCGCTTGCTACCCCTGAACCGAAACCTATGAGACTTCTCGCTCCCGGTGGGCTTTCCAGTGGGATTAAGAATAGGCGAAGAGTAGCGCACTCACGTAAGATTTGCTAGATCTCGCTCCTTCCAAGTAATCCTCTTTCATTTTCATAGTCTTTCTTCCCCATCCGATAAGCCTTTTCCAGTCTTCATTTATTATCCCACCACCTAAGGCAAGTGAAGGGCAAACATTATTCTAAATAGTCCTCTCTATTCTTTTTGGAGAAAGACTTTTGCAAAGCCCTATCCGGGGTTTGTAAAGCTCCCTGCCTACACGTGGTAAAGCCAAGAGCGAAAGAGTCGGTCGCATAAGCGCATAGATCACTACAAGTTAATTTCATCCCATGCAGAGTCTTGCCCGGCAGTAGGAAGACGGGATCTCTCTGAAGAACAAAGTGGAGGTCCAGTCCCTAACAGAAATAAAGCCCAACAAGGTGGAATCCGCTGAATTCTTATTGTTTCATCTTTTATCGTACAGATGATAGGACGGGCCTCTTTCTATGGTTTGATCAAATAACTCGGTGGTTTCGGGAACGAAGCGAATAGGGTAAGGAGCACATCATGCGAGCAGGGTTCTTGCCCGACCCAGGAGGTAAGAATCATCAAATCATCCAACACTCGTATACTATATATATATATATATATATATTACTAAGTAAGACCCGTGGTGTGGTATAGTAAGAATAATGGAAGCCCGGGCTAGCAATAACTGGAGTGACTGCGACTGAGGGAGGTAGCTTGCTTCTTGACAAAGACCAATAAGTAATTAGAAGCTCAAGCTAAGCCCAAGTTAGTGATAATGAATAGGGGTCAGAAGCTCAAACTAATAAATAATATATATATATATATATATTATTTGAACAGAAGAACTTGAGCTTGAACAAATAGACTCAAACTGCACGAGGGGGGAGGGGAGACGATAGTGTCCCCGACCGGTCCAATGGTGTCTATGAAGAGTACATAAGAATGAGCGAAATGCAAGAAAGTGAATCGGTTGCGTGCCGATCCTTACCTATTTTCAGGGTCGACTTAACTTAAGGATTAGCAGCGGCGACCACGAACCGCCTTGCTCCCGCAGAAAGACCTTCACCCTATAGCTACCGAAGACCATCACCTTCCGAGTCTTCAGGGTCCATCTTTGATAGGAACCCCGTTTTCTATATTCTATGATATGATCTTTCCTTTTTCTGCGCGAAATCAGGTGTGAAATAGGCTACGGCAACGATGCGAAAAGAGTCTTTACCGAGCTTTTGAAGGAGAAGGGCTATGCCTCATTGAATCGGAACAGCTGAAGTGAGACCTGTTTGTGCTAGGTATATTTTTTTCGGTGAGGGGGGAGTTCAGTTCGGGGTAGAGCTAAGGTACTCATCCAAATCCAGTAGAAAGAGCGCATGAAGGCAGTTCCTTATGCTTCATAGCGGAGGAAGCCCCACGGATGGCCCAGAGGATCGTTAGAGCCAAGGCTTGCTGCAAATGAGGCGGAATCTCGACCCGACGAAGGAAGTTTCATTGCTTATTCATCCCCACTAAAAGAAAAAAGGGCGTCAGAGGAATCCCTTTCCAACACAAGGTCGACACATGAAAAGCTAGCAAGGTGCTCTACCCCTCCCTTATGGTCGCCTCTACCGAATCGACTGTAGATTTATTATCCTCTACCGAAAATGTGAGAAAGTTTGGATTGTGCTAGGTTGTGGGAGTGGGTGCACCATCTATCCATGGGAGTAGCGAAAGATACCTATCACCACTCCTTCAGGGCAATGAATGCCATGGCAGGTGCAGTTTATAATGAACCTTATCCAGAAGGAGCTGCAGCGATTGATCGGCCAGCTGGTTAAAGAATTATTCTTCTCCGCCCCGACTCTCAAGAAACCCCATATCTCGCAATTTCTCCCTTACTGGTCGCGGTCGCCTCCACCCACTCGCGGAGGCTTTCTGTATCGGTATGCCCGGGGAGGAGATCCAGCTCCCAGTCCATAATCTGGTTTGCAGCTCGAGAATGCAGTTCCACCATATCATTGTTATTTAATGAGGAACGCACCCAAAAAGCATGCCGGACATAGAGTTGTCGCACTCAGCGAAAGATGAGTGAATGGATTTCCCGGAGAAGTGCCGCACGATCCCCTTGATCGGGAGCGGGATGGGGAACTTCTGCCGGTGCCGGCGCCTGAGGCAGCGCCTCTGGAGCCGCCCCCTTTGATAGGGATAGGGTTGGTTGGACGGCCCAGCCCCCCGGAGCCGGCAGGATTATTTGAGGGAGGCGCATTTGTATGGGAAATTGCCCCACTCTTGGATTGGTTTATGCTAGGTTGAGGTATGGTCTCCAGGGTGGACAATGGGGCTAAGACCGACCCAACTTACTCGAAGTGCGGCGTGTGCTGGAATCTTAGTTATCTTAATGACTCTTATTGATTGAGAAGCTTGGCTTAGATTTCTCGCTCATAGAAGAAGAGTACGCGCGCTACGGCTTACGGATCGGATCAGAGATCTCTTTAACCCTCTCTCTTTTGGCCGAAGAACCTATCTTCACTGGAACTGAAGTAAGCCAACTGGGACAAAAAGCATTCGAAAAAAGCCGATTTGGATGGGATTGGGATGGCTACTACTACCTACTTACTTTCTATTCCTCTAGATCGATCCTCTTTCTTATTATTTTATTGGTAGTCGGGTATGTGCTAGGTATCATTTAATTTATTGGGAATTTATAACAGGTACTAAATGTAAGTAGGGGATCTGGGGGGTTTGACAACCAATTTAACACAGAAAAAGTAAATTAAATATTATAAAGAAGAGACCCCTTAACGTAACAGGGAAGGAAGTTTCATTTTCATCTTTCTTCTTTGAAGACAATTAAAAGAGATATCCGATCTCTTCTCTGATCGAGCAAGTCTATGCTATGGGTATATTTTTACATGATAAGGAGACTTCGGGCTGAAGCTCAGATACGAGCGAGCTCTAAAACTAGTCTACTAAAAGAATTCCAATCACGAAGCAAGAACGAGGTTACAAAAAAGAGACTGACGAAGATCCTACTAAGTTTCCGAAACCCCCGAGTACCCAACCGGCGTGCGTGGGTAGATTCCTTCTGATCTTGAAACTGAACTACGTAAAAAACGAATATGAGCTAGAAAAAAAAGATAAGGAACAGAACGAGGGACATTAGAACATGGACTCACGACAAAGAGCCCGCGCAGGAGAGGAAAGGTTGGTTGCACGTTTTTCGTGTGGGAGTAATGCCTCCTGCCGATTACTTTCTATCTCTCCCGAGGACGATGGATCTCGAACGGAAATAAATGAGCGGAACTACCCGACTCTGCGACCTCTGGCTATCACCTTCGGAGCACAGTTTTTCCTTTTTCTTTGTTTCATGGGGGTTCAGAAAAGAATGGCTGGAAGGCTGGGTGGACGCATCGGTAGAGCCACGGTCGGGGGTTCTGTTACCAAGCGGTATAGCTCTTAAGCTCACCCCGAGCCAACAACTCTTGTTTTTTCTGACCCCTCAGATCTCGATCATCACTCTATGATGATAGTGAAACTTGAGTGAGAAATTACATTACATAGATAGACATCTTTCAAAAAAAGGTGTCTGATCCCATTTCTTTGGCTTTCAACTGAAGCCCTCATATCGAGTTAGCCTAATCAAAGCCGTAACTCCAGTAACACACATATCCTTTTCTCAAAGTTGAAAAGTGAGGAGCGAAAAGCCACTCGCCCTATAGAATGGAATAAAATAAGGTTGGAGAGGAGCGACTTAGATTGAGAAATTACACCATGATCCCTATTTTTCGTAATACTTTTCATTCGTTTTTCGAAACAATTCGAGGAAGGAGAAGAGGAAGAACTCCTAAAAGCATGAATGAACGGAAGCCCGTGAGATCACCAATTATTGCCTTCCCTAACCGTAACTCCTACCCTGGGCAACTCGCTTTCGAGAGTCTTTAATAAAGCATGATCCCAGAAAGACAGAAAGCTCCTGCACCATTGGCATTGTGGGCTCATCTCAAAGCAACTGAACTGCCTTAAGAAAGAAAAAAAGGGCTTGAGCGCGGAATTGCCGTATATAAAGATATAGGCATACTACCCCATAGCTCCAACCAAGACATTGTTAAGCTCTCATCTTTGCAAGAAGAAGCTGCTAGAATCGGTTGCAAAAGTCGGAGAAGAGAGCTCCGTTACTTCCGGGCTTAGCTCTTTTCCGGTGTAGATGAATAAACCGGTCTTTTCTCTTTCAGTTGCTGCTCCGGGTAAAGAAGTTTCATTTGCTTTGGTAGTCTCGTACGTATTATAAAGAAGAAGATCCCCGCCCCTATTGAGTAAGGGGGAAATTTTTTTTATTGCGTTCCCGGCTCTCGGCTCTCTCTTTCCCTTTATCCCGTGCCTGGGGAATATATGAATGTCTTTCTCCCGGCTTACTACGATTTCCGGATGGGAAGAAAGTAATTGCCAGCTCTTTGAACGAATACGCTCTTGGGCTGCAGGAAGAGCATCTCTCTCTGTCTATTCAAAGATCCGAGACAGCTAGTTAAGTTGGTGACATTGGTTCTCCGTCCCTACTCTCCTATCTCTCTCACCCTGGTTGGGCTCTGGCTTAGTGTGATTAAACTGTGAATCGAGTCAGGAAGAAGAAGCCAAGCCTATTTCCTCTCGCTTATGCTCTCCTTTGGAACCTCTCGGCCACTCGAGTTCATTTCCTGGAAGCCCACCTTTTTTTTGGCTTCTTTTTATCTGAGTCAGATAATAAACCAACCTTTGTCCGGCTTAGATACAGAATGCCTGCTTCATGCAAAAGAAGCACTCAATAGTACCATTCAAAATAGCGCAGGAAGTAGTACGTGTGAGGGCCAGACTCCTAAGTTAGTTGCCGAAGCTGTGGCAGAAGTCGCAGAAAAGGCGCAAAGGGAAAGATCCTTGGAAGCACTAAGCAAGCTACCGGAGCAGAAATCCACAAGCGTGGTAGCAGTGTTGGTGGGAACTCTCGTATTAGCAGTTATACTCACAAACGCAGCCACTAAGGGCCTAGGATAGCAGCACAACCAGAATTGGAGTAGGATAGGAAGACCCGAAAGGGACCCCTGAAGCCGCGCCTAGAGGCAGAGGCCCATTTATTGAAGGAAGGCCAGATACGTGTTGGTTTCTCGGAATTTCAGTTGAAAGCAGGGACTCAGTTGTTTCATTCGGTCACTTCCTCGTATGCTCTCCCCCCTACTCTCTAAAGCTTGCAGTAGTGCTCTTGCTCTACTCTATCTGGAACGTCCATCTATTCTATTATAGCCGGCTTGGATAGAGCGGTAGCGAAGGTACTCCCCCTCATCTATAAAGCTATAAAGGAGAGGCTACGTTCGCTATGCAGATGACATGATTTTTGCTATCAAAAAGGGGAGCGACTCGGATAAAGTATATCACAGGTTAAGGACATTTCTTCAAAAGGCCTTGAAAGACCTTAAACTGTCTGAGACTTCCTTAGAACTGATCGGAGGAAGGCCTTGCAAAACCCTTATCTTAGGATTGGTAGTTTCAATCGGAGGAGCCATTGAGACCAGAGCTCCCTTTAAACGTTGTAAGAAGAAGAATGGGTTGTAGCATTTCCTATTGATTTATTTGTCTAGGGGATGTAAAAGAGGGCTTTTTCGTCTAAAGGCAGGGGTGCGCTTTCTCACTATACAATGACCACTACGAACGAAGGACCAACGACGATGAAGGAGGAGGAGTAGGAGCTAGCTTTAATTGAAGTAGGGGCGGAATCGAAGAAATTCTGAGTTCATGCCACGACGATCTATATGGAAGGGCAGTTTTGTTGATGCATTCCTGTTGAGAAAGTCTTTATTTATAGAATTCTCCAACTCCGGATGAGTTTGAGGCCTCCGGCGCCTTTTTTTAAGCCTTTTTTTTGTTGCGCCCCTATCTCTAAAGGGCGAGGGTGGCGGCCTTTGCCTTCATTTATTTCTTGAAGAGCACGAGGTCACCTCTTCATCAATAGAAAGGAAGGCCAGAAAAAATGTTGTGAATTTCCCCCAGAATAAAAGAAAAAATAGCGGTAAGTGATGAGGGGGCGGCTTTCTTGTGGTAATAATTGCAAACTCATTCCATTTTTTGAGGATTCGTTCCCTGTTCCTGCGGCTGAGAAGCTTCAAGCTCCGCCCCCCCTTACTCACCTTTAATCTATAAAAAAAGCCCTTTCCCCTTTTCATAATAAGAAGGTAAGCTCCAGAACCGGCGGAATTGCCCAATCCTATCTTTCAGTCTGGAGCGGGAGCAACTTCTACAGCAAATTCAGACTAAACTCGATCACTTGGCAGGGGGGGTTTAGGAGGTCTTTTTGAGCGCATGTTGATTATTTCGAAAAAGCGGGGTTTCGTCTCATTTTCCGGAAAGCCAGTCATACTATTCCACTTTAGCTAAGCTAATGATGAAAACAGGATCTGGATTTGTCTGCAGATGATGATGTCCACTCCTGGCTCGATGCGCTTAACGAAAGGGAACTCTCTCTATTAAGAAAAAATTTCCTTCGTAATTAAGCAGCCTCCTTTAAGTGAGTAGGGGTGCGCCGGACCGCCGACGAATAAGAGGTACCCCCACCCCAGGCAGAGTTAGTGAGCCGTGTAATAGGCGACCATTTCGCGCGGTTCGGGGGGCACTTTAGTCCGCCGCCGGCGCCCGACTGCGTCTTGACCCCTATCCAATTTTTGGGCCAATTCCCCCTTCGTACTACCAAAAAATGAGATTCTTGCCGAATCCGAGTTTGCTGCTCCAACCATTACCAAACTAATACCTATTCTGTTTAGTACTTCAGGTGCTTCTCTTGCGTATAATGTAAATCCCGTAGCGGATCAATTCCAACGAGCCTTTCAAACTAGTACTTTTTGTAATCGACTCTATAGTTTCTTCAATAAACGTTGGTTCTTCGATCAAGTTTTGAATGACTTTCTAGTCAGATCGTTCCTGCGTTTCGGATATGAAGTCTCATTCGAAGCTTTAGACAAGGGTGCTATTGAGATATTGGGCCCTTATGGTATCTCGTACACATTCCGACGATTGGTCGAGCGAATAAGTCAACTTCAAAGTGGATTTGTTGTGCGAAGAGTGCGTTATGACCCGTGGCCGCCTGCCTGGTGGGGGCGGGTCCTCCGTTGTGGGTAAACGGGAAACCCGACTCTACAAACCCGAGGAAAGGCTGCACAGCAGTAGTAAGGGCGTTAAGACCGGAGCTTTTTGTAGTGCTAGCAAGAATGCAAGTGAATGAATCCCATCCCCTAGCGAGTGAAGTGCTTACGCCCCTTTAGAGAGAGGGGCGAGCAAAAGAGCTCGTTCTTCCATTTTGAGATATTTAGATTCGTAAGATCATGATAGAGTCCCCTTTACTTGATATTAAACAAGCGCTAGCCGCCCTACAACTAGTCTAGTATAGTATAGCAGAGCAGCCAGCTTCAAAACTTACCTTATTATTAGAGAAAGGGGCGCGCTAGCCTAGCGCTTGTTTAAGAGTTTCGGGGAGCTGAGAAGAGCTTGCTGTCTACTTCGCGAGCCTTCCCCGTTCTTTAACTTCCCTTTTCTTTCGTCCGTCCACGAGGCTGTAAAAAGAGAGAAAGGGGCGGCTATCTAGCGGGAGTCGTTTCGGTTGTATGCCACGAGGTCCCTATGGACAAGGGGACAAGTGAATCATCGCTTTTGGGCGCAGGCAGCCCTCTACCATCCATCCTATTGCATTCCATCGTCTCGTATTGTACTGTACCGTATCAGACCAGATACATCTATTGAGTGAGAGAAAGGGATAAAAGTCTAATTATATATTCTTAATTTTTATATTGATAGGGATCCCCATTCATTCCTATATTCCCGTCACTACGGATTGATTGTCCTTACCTAACTACATGGTAGTGGTCTAGGGAGCGCAATTGCTAGAGCACGGGAGAATGAAGAGTAATGATTTCAGCAAGAGCAGCCGGACGGACTACTATAGTGAGTCTAGTGACTACTAGAGTAGAGTTGAGTCAAAAGGTATGGTTGGTATAGCAGCCTTTCCGAGCGAGCCTCTGGGATCTCCTGTAAACCCCCATGATGTGGTAAAGGGAGGATATTAGGGGAAGCAGTGAGTTGAGATTCCCCTGCAGAGAGCCGGATGAGGGGAGACCTTCACGTCCGGTTCGGAGGGCGGGGATATCCCGACCCTACTATCATTATGCCTTTGCAATGTTACTTGGTTCAACTCTATTTGTGACTTTTTCTCGTATGTGGGACTCTCTATCTTCTTGGGTAGATAATAGATCGTCTTTCATTTTGATAGTGAGTAGTTTTTATAATAATAAGTCAAGTCAAGAATAATAATCGAACTGGAGGAGCTTGCCAGGATGGCTTGGTAAGCAAGCAAGCAGGCGCCAACTCCCAGTTCTTTCTCTTCTCTCTTTTTTAGTTTAGTGACAGTTCATCAAAACAATTGTCCAAGATTGCTAGATCGAGCACGGGACGCGCATAGTCTTAAGTTCAAGAGCGGGGTGTTTCCTCTTCAACATTTCTACTACTTTCTTGCCTCCCCCTTTTCAGGGATCTCCTTGTTATCTTCCCTTATTTTCCTGCATACCTTCTTCATCATCTCATGTTGTTCCATCCTTCATGGATGTTCAGTAGGTCTCAGGGCCTCCTAAAAAATCCTTCCGGCAAGAATGCTGCTTGAACATTGTAAGACATTGAATCGTCTCGCTCTTGTGAACACTGATCATAAGTGGCAAAAGCCGCCGGAATCCTAATTTTTTGTCCATAAGCTCTCCTCGCTACTGTAAGAATTAAAAATTTTTTTATACACTGGCGCAGATGATTGCCCCTAAGGCACCGATGGACCAACGCCTTCGTCTATCACCCGAATTTCTTGATTCACGGCGTCGAGTATTTGCACTTTAGATCTCGTGACTCGACCTGTAGACGGGGATACCGCCACCTTCAGAGACGTGATCTTCTCTTATTCACTTGTGCTGGTGGCGGAGAGGTCGGCGCCTGTGTTCTGGCTCTGAGGGGTGTTCCCTTTCTCAATTATGACGTACTAGGTTAGGTTGCCATCTAGGTCTCGGTCGGGGGTGACTTCCACATTCTGGTCTCATTCTTCCCTTCCCTTGATTCGCGATCCTTGCAGCTGAATGAATCCCCCATGTGTCGGGGCCTGAACCGTGGTGCTGCTCTTCTACAGCTTCTTCTACATGGGCTCCTCCACTTCTGGAATTGATAAAGGAAACCTTTCCAAGCCCAAACAAGATCGGAAGCACTGATCACTTTTTTTTTTAAGTTATATACTAGCAATTTTTTCTTTCTGTGAGAATGCCATAGGACTCCAGGAATTTTTTAAGCTGAAGATGCTATGCTCAAAAGATGCCTAAAGCATTTCGCTTTGATCATTCGACTGTACGCCGAGTGAAACGGTTCCTCGCTAAAGAAAACAAAAGTTCCACTCCAACCAAGGAAAGAGATTCTTCACATCTTGGCCAAATGCCAATCCTCCTAGTTTGTTTGAAAGAGAAAAAGAGTGGAGTTTCGAGAACGAGAATCATATATTTTCTCATTGATTTATCTTAGTAAGAAGACAGACAGACGGCACCCACTACACACCACACACTCAGACGACTAGCGTGGTCCTTCCCCCATCGAAGAGCCACGTATCCAGGGTTGACCACAGAATCACTGTTTTATCCAGGGTGTGGCCACGGTCTCAATTGGGTCAGTGTTAAGTATGTCCAAGCTTGACAATAGCAGTGGAGATTTTTAGTCCCTCGGAACCCCCTGCCTTGTTTTAGGCAGAAAAATTATGATGAGCTTAGGATACCTTCTTCATACATATAAGGAGTAAAGTGGAGAAGTGTTAACTGGCTTTTCTTCAGGGGCTACGGAGGGACACGAGCTACGCAACTTGGGTATCATACTCTTTTCCGAGGCACTGACCGGAGAAGGTGGGTCGCACTAAGTGCCTACGTAGGACTACCTTATCGTTGGTCTTTTAGCCAGAGCAGACTGCATCTGGAACTTCCAGGGAAAACTGTATGCGGAAGTGCTCTATATCTAGGACCAAAAATCTTCCTTTTTTCGAGAAAGAGAACTAGCCTTTGTGCCTGTCTAGAAGGAGTCTCTGGTGCACTAAGTAAGCTCGTAGCCCTTTTGAGGCACTGCCAAGTAGCGGACTGTTCCTAGGGTTAGAAGGACCCGAATCTGCCAATAGGGGAAGGAACGGCTTGTCTGAAAGGTGCGTTTAAGAAGAGAAGGTCGATTCTATACAGTTCAATTTCTCGAGAATAAGGATGTCGTTTGCGCGGGGGACAACACTGCTCTAGATTAGCGGAATTTGAAGGTGGATGGAAGCTGATGACAACCTACCTTAGCGCCCCTGTTCCTTGTTATGGCGGTTTCATATTTGTTAACAAAGATGGCTTCATCCAATTTGTGGAAAAGGTTACTCTTTATTGTTCCCGGGATCAGGTTTTCCCACCTTTCCCAGTCTCATAGTCGAAAAAACGACTAGTCCACCGATTCTCGGCGATCCACATCTGTGTCCGTTGCTTTAGTAGTACGGACCATCTCCACAGGCAAATAGTTTGCCAATTTTCCTGCAGGGCGATGGGGCACTTTTATATTCCTCTTATTCTAGCTAGGTTTTCGTATTAATCAAGGGCCAGACTTGAGAATTATTCTTCTCTACATGAGACTTATTATGTTGTTGTGTTTCTACAAAAAAGCGATGCGAGAACATATTGGAAATGGAAGTGTGAAAGACATTGCGAACCATTGCATGGAATTTAAAATATGTGTCATTAGAAAAAAGCCATGAAAAACGCGTACAAGCATCAATTAAAATAACGTATGAAAACAAGAAAGAGAGACAGAAGATGATTCAAAGGTTTGGTTTGATAGAATTGAAACTAAAATGCTTGAGCAACTAACGACAATAAAAAAAGGGTGGAAACTTGAAACAATAGCCAATCCTTCGTCTGTATTGGAAGAGGAGGGATAAAAAGAATTCCTTGGACCAGAGGGATAGAGCAATGGACAGGCACCAGGGAAATACCATATTGGTATAATTTATGCCAAAACGATCAATGGACCAAAAAAACAAGGATGATTAAACCCCCGCTCACCCCCCCCCTGGAGAATGGCATGAAGTGAAAGAAAAAAAGTTCACCAGAAGTGACTAAGGCCCATCAATAAGTAAGAAAAGGAGGGGGCAAAGGCAAGGAGCAGCAGCTCGACGACACAAAGAAGCGGCAGAAAAAGAAAGTCTTCTAGCTTTCCGACAAGACCGGCTCCAATCTCAGGAAAGATGAAATGAAACTCGAATTTGAATAAGAGAATCAAGAGCCGGTTTTCAAGTTAAGTAAGGAAAGACTTGCTCACCTCGGACGGGTTAGGACAACTCCAAGACAAGAAAGACAAGGGAACATCCATACTTACTAGAAAGCTCTTGCTCCATTTCTTTTTCCATAAAGGATTTCCCTTTAGTCGCCTTTGACAACCCTGGAAAAGTCTCGCTGGTCCAACTACAAACTAGTCCACGCCCACGGTCCGCGCCTGCAGTCCGACTCATGCCATCGCTCCAGCCTTAGAGCTTCTCAACGGGCCGACCCATGAAGGCACCTACTAGGAAAATCCATTTGTACAAACTCTATACAAGAAAATTTAAGAAGAAAGCTATCGAATGAGGCTATTTCTTACCATCGGGAAAGAGAAATAAAATTTCTTTTTCATTGATAGATTCGATTCATTTGAAAGCGAATTCCAGATCTGACTCAATAGGAACCGATTACACAGATTGAAAGAATACCTTCTTTGCCTACCCGCTCTTGTCTTTTCTGATATAGTACAGCTGTTGGGATCTTATCCGCTGCAGAGATTGGAGGAAGCTGTTCTCGCAATTGAATCAGAGTAGGCTAGGCACATTCAAAGGGATTGGGGAGAGAATAAGAAAAAAGCAAAGAACATTCATTGAGTAATTAGCACGTTGGGCGCTAGAGAACAGCCTGAAATGAGCCCCTGATACGGATAAGTAAGTCTCTGCTCTTGCTTTGATAGTCGTTTACTCATGAAAGAAAGAAGTTCCTCCCATAGGGGGGTAAAAAAAGCCTTAGCTAGCTCCCTTTCGTTCCTTAATTAATCCACCATTGGACAAGCCGTTAACGAGCTAGGAAGTACTAATAAACCGTTCGCAGTCATAACAGTAATTCTATCTTTTGGAAGGTGTCTATCCGCATTCTGGCCAGTTTTCTATCTGTGTGATAGGGGCCCACCCACCCCACCACCACTCCTCTTAGCCTTGCCCTGCCACCCTCACTGCTTCTTCAACTTTACGTCCACCCTATCGAGCTCGTAGCCTTATGATAAAGAAAAGGCACCTATGAAAGAGAGATATTTTATTGCTAGGACAGATGAATGCTAGTTAGTTGGTGGCGGGTTTTCCGATCAAGCCACATGAGTTATTGGCTTAAATTAGATATTATGAGTCCCCACTTCCCCCGATCAATGTACGCCTTCTTCCGGTCTTTGTCCTTCCTTAAGAGGAAGAGGATGGTGAGTGCAGGAATTCGAGCACTCTTTCAAAGAATGTTGGTCCGGGTCCCCAGGCAATGCAACGAAAGGTTTTTTGCTCAACAATTTGTGCTGTCTTGACTCATTTCACACAAACACAAGATAGATTTCCGGGTGTAGTCTTTGCTAGTAGAACTAGAGCCTTAATTACTGATTGTTAGACCTTCCCTTCGTGGCTATCTCGAAAGAAATGATTTAATCATAATAAGTTACTTCGTTCTCCAGCCCATAGTTCTGCCTTCTAGGCGAGAAGGTTGGCAGAAAAGCATCGTTTTCAACCCGGGTCAAAGAAGACAAAGCCAATCTCGATTCAAGGACAAGCAACTACTAAAGGAAAGCCTCTAACATTCCAGGCTGCTAGATTCATGGTTAAGATTTGAGGTGGCTGAGGTCTCCAAGGTAGGTACCCCCTTGCTTTTTCTCTTTCTTTTCATTCCTTCAGCATCATTATCGAAAGTGGTTGTTCCCCATCTAGTTTGCTAGATCTCCTTGTAACAGGTCCAGGCTTCGGTTTATCTCCGGCTGTAGAGCCATCACTCATAACAGGCACTTTAACTAGGTTCTCATTTCCACCCAAGGAAAGAACAGCATGTTTAGGAGCAGTCCCTGAGTGAACAGCAACCAAACTCTGCCCAGAATTGGGGGATTTGGCCATGCTAGCCTCTGCAGAACACTCCTCCTCTACAGAATTTTCGAGAGAGCATTCATTCCTGACTGGCACCTCGATTAAGATCTCATTCCCGACCACAGAGAGATCTGCATAAGCAGGCCCGGATTGAACTTCTGTTATAAAATTAGAATACTGCTGTCCAGAACCCAGATGAGTGTTATTCCCTCCGAGGATAGAGAGTTGGGATCCGACCCTCCTCAGTGTTGAATGTAGCCAGTTTCATTTTTAACTTTTCAGGAGTCCAGGCGAATCAAGTACGGAACCGAGACAAGGATAAGAAAGTGGTGGGAGATCCGCCTGCCTCCATGGAATGAATAAATGGATCGAATTCTCCAGACGTGATTCCTCTTCCTTCTGTCCGTCCCGTAAAGTGGTTATTCCAGATGATGCCAGCTGGTAGATTCAATGACCCCCTACCGATGATGTGCCGAGAAAGCGATCGTGGATGTTCAATCGTAAAGTCTAATGCCAGCTCATATCCCTACAGCCTCCCTGCTGCCCCGGCAGGTACCCTTTGTTGCTATTGTAGTTTTCCGGGTCTGAAACAGGCATTGATTAAGTCCTTTTCCTGGGAGAACATACTCCAACATCGGAAATCTAATCCGCTTACTCCAACATCGGACTTAGTTCTATCCCGCCGGACTTTTTAGAATGAATCGCTCCATCATCAATCAGTCAAGTGGATATAGAACTACGGATTTTTCCGGGGAATTAAAAAAAAAAAAAGAGGGTCGGATAGAATGAAAGAGGATGTTTGATTCGTTTCCTAAAGGGCTGGTTGGCGGAGAGATTTGAAGGGATCCGATGTTCCCACCCTGGAGGTCGCGGAGGAGAGAAAGGATGCCCGTCGTGACACACTGCCAGCATCCTAGCACCCGTCATAACACACTGCCAGTGCCCTCCCCTTTTTTTCGGCATGCTCCTTTCGAAAAAAGGGGGTTGAATCCTCGCGAAAGGCGCAGGTATGTATGTAAGGCACTTCTATCTAATAGCCTTTTCCCACCATTAGTGAGGAAGCCCACGTGCCACTCTTCCCCCCCCGGCCTAGGCAGTGAGTTGGTCAGGGCCTCCCTTTACGATTGATTCATTCAACCGTGGACCGCTTATGTATTCCCCTAACCCTCCTCGCGGTCCAACAGCCCATGAGTTATTCTAAGAACCCGCTCCAAACCTTTTTTTTTCAACCTGGTAACGTCAGAGGTCTTCTTTCTTTTTCATTAGATTCTTATGGACCCATATTCTTTTACGTGCTAGGCCTATCGTCACGGTAAACGTTCTTGTCTCTTTCGAGCTTTTGTCGTGGAGGTGGCTGTCTAGACCACAACATCCGAAAGTTCTATATTCAAAAGTCTATGCCCTTTGTCTATAGCGATCGGTTACCCGTTGGGTTAGAAGACAACAGTATGGGTTTGCTCCCCTACTACGCTTCAAGCTGCCAATCCAGGAGTGGAGTCTCGGGATCGAGGATTCAAGGAAGGGAGCCCGCCATAACACGCAGTCGGCGCGTCGGACCTCCCCGACCTAAAATAGAATAGGTCCTCGCGGGAAGCGGAACCTTTAAGGTTAGGCGGTCCCACCACATTCATTCAAAAGGGCAGGGTTCCCGAGGGAACGAGGATCCCCCGCCCTAGGGCAACTACACGGGCTCTACCCTAGAACCGTTTTTTCATTACCCGAATAGAAGCGAGAAGGTCCTATTGGGAGAGGGGAAAGCGGTTGCAGCATCCATCATTCCCGCCCTTTCCGATACGGTAGGCATGCATTGAACCTACTAAACCGAACATCAACTCAATCACCAACTCGGAGTCTTTCTTTGTTATTAGTTACGTTGGAGTCAGAGCAGAAGACCCTAACGAGCTTTGCCTAGCCCGCCCTCCCCGAGACGAAGAGGAAGGATTGATGACGAATCGAACGCGACCGGGGTCGAACAACCATAAACTATGCCCGGTCGACCATCCATCATATCAGTCGAGTCGATCCGACTTATCTATAGATAACGAAAGAGAGAACCCTCGCGGATGGAGAGGGATTCGAACCCCCGGTATTCCTATCAATACTTCGGTTTTCAAGACCGACTCTTTCAACCGCTCAGACATCCATCCATCCTCTTCGCGCTTCGCCCGCCCTATCTATCCGCGCGCTGGCAGGTGGGGGCTTCTCTATGTGATTCGCTACGCTTGCTTGCGCCTATCGGCGGACTCTATTGCCTGCCGGTTAGCGAAACTTTTCCGGTAGCTACGCTTCGCTTGTTTCTATATGATAATATGCACCTTGGTTGCTGCGCTCCCTGCGGGTAATAGCAAGAGAGTGAAGAACGAATGATCCTCCAAACAAAAAGAGTGATTGAGTCCGACTCAAGCGAGTGAGTGAAAGGCGTGGCAAGAGAGCGAGTTCGACTCGCGAACGATCAGCAAATGGCAAATGAAGGACCGATCCTTTTGCGCCAGTACTGTTGCGAGACTGGTACTTGGCGGCTCACGAGCAACATATAGACTAAGGTTGCCCATCACTCCCTCGCTCTTTTTTGAAGGCCCTTTCGTTTCTCTTTCTACTAGTATGGTTCCTCCATAAGAACACTGAACGCCCAGCTTCGCAGAGCAGCTCTCTCCCCAGCCCACAGCATAGTGTGGAATCTGGATCGAGCACCATTTCTTTTAGATAGAAAGGTGTTCTGACTCTATTGGATCAAGTCATAACCTACGCCTTTGACTAGTATACTATGATGGAGAGACTAAGCTCTATTTCAGAGATTGGACTCTCTTACTGTGATTAGCCCCTACTAGTAAGAAGCTGTTCCCGAGCCAGGTTCCCTGGATCCACGTGTTCCTAGTCGGGCCTAAATGGAGGAATGAAGAAGCGCGCCCGGGTAGACTGAAAGAGCTCTTGCTCCGCCTATCCTCCTACTTCTTATTCTGGGGGTCATAAAAACATACGAACCGCCTACTCTTTAAAGCCCTACCATTCTATTTGGAAATATATAAAAATGAAAGCTGCTTGCCCTCACTAAAAAAAAAAGGTTATTCAATCCACTAGTGCGGAATTACCTCTTCTGAACCGAAACAAGAAAGAGCTCATAACCACTGCTTGTGAACAGCTCTCCTCAACTGAAGGCGCACCCACTGTTACTAGAAGTATAGTCTCTCTCAGGTCAGGTCCAGTTTCGATCTCGAACTCACTTACTTTACTTAATAGGCCGGAAGAGAGATATTAAGAAAACCCGATTTCCTGTCTTAAGAACCTGACTCAAAAGAGAAAAGAAGACCGGACTCAAAGAGATATCACTTTCGACGATTGAACTGCACTTTTATATTTATATCCAGAACTCAATTTGAACGTCTTTGGATCCTGCTTAGAGCCGGCTTTCACTCCACTTTAACTTTCATATCAGGAACGTCGACTTGCACTTGCAATATCGAATTTCACTATCTGGAATCCTTGCTCCTGGCTCATATTCACATAGGCCACTCATAAGAATAAGACCCTAAAACACGTATGTATAATTGATAGACTCATAATATAAGTGCCTTGGGGAAATGCCTATCTTCGGGAGAAGCTTACCGAACGAGTTTCAGACCTCGCTTCCCAAGATATTTAGGGAAAAGGGCCTTGTCGGCCTGACGACGGAAGGCATCATCAAGAAAAAGTCCTCGCGTTGGACTTAGTTGGAAAGGTAGGTGTTCGGCATGTCCCTTGCTTGCGATTTAGTAGGGCGGTTTGGAGATCCCATTCCTCACGGTTACCGTTGTCCCCAGACTTCACTCTTTCAACACTTGTAGTATACTTTCTAAATAGTCAGGCGTGCCCCTGTCCCTGTCTCCAACAAGTATGTGATCCACCGATTAACTGAGTGACTCTTTCTGACCTTCCGTCCCTTAGTCTCACTATGTTCAACTAAGTCACTTCGTCCATATCTCTTAAAGCCTTTACTTCCGATCCATCCCTTGTTTCCCGATTGAAGAAAGCCTTATATGGTCTCAAACAAGCGAAAACCCTAACTATTATATTAGTCAAGCCTAAACGCCCTGCAATCAAAAAACAGCGCTAACGAGAAACGGCTTTCGCGCAGCTCAATCCGTTGCTTCTTGCTTTCGAACCGGGGTAGTGAAGTAGTCCGTGAAGGTTAAATCACACTTGTGTTAAGCAAGCAGAGTAGTCAAGCCGGAGAGGCAAAAAAGGCAAGAAGCGGTTTTCGTTCGATCGACGGAATACATCGTACTTTCACTGCTGTGGACCGGCTTTCATAAAGCACCTTTGGGCAGCAGCTACTATTGGGATCCAATTCCGAGATCCATTTTACAATGAAACTCTTCAAGCAATGATCTTATCTATGTCATTTCTCTTGACGCGATACAAAAGACGACTTTCGAGAATCACTTAGCCCCTTGACCTCTTCTCTCAAAAAAGACGCTGTGTGGGCAAGTCGATCAAAGTCAGAGCGGGGAGGGAATGTTTACAGTTGTTGTAGTACGACTTTTCATTTTCTGTTCGGTCTTTCAATAAGTAGTCAGCTGCGGGCTAAGAAGCCTCGTAGTCTGACTTTTAGCGGTAGTCCGCTGTCCTCGTTCTCCTCTTTTCATTGCCCTATTGAGTAAGGGTCGGTGTTTGCAAAAATTTCGAGCCTCAGGTACCAGTAGTGACAATGGCAAAGGGGGGGAGCTGGACACTGCTGAACCAGAAGAGATTGCTCAGGATGAATGTCTGGGTAACAAAGCCGAGAAGGGTGTAGTCAAGGAGATAACTCCCGAGGAGAGTGATTTGGCCCATAGAAGCAAGGATCTGGAAGAGAGAGTTGATACTGGCTCAACTATGGCAGTGACTGAGCGGGACTTGTTCTGTGATAAACAAATGACTCCAAAGAAGAACCTCAGGGCAGCCAATCCTAAGAAAAGAGGTGAACCTGATAAGAGCAGTCAGAGTAAGCGTTCAGGTGATGGTGACCTTAAAGGTTGAAGATCCTCCCCTGATTCTAACCACCCAGAATGAAGAGTGGGCGAACAAAATGCAGAACATATCAGAGATGTTGAATTCTAAGGTGCGAGGGGAATGTGAAAACAACAATAGTTCCACATAAGGGTCCTTATATGGAATGGAAGAAGGATCGGTAAAGTCGAGAAGGAGAGAGAGGCCAAAGATTATATAAGAGCGCAAGAGGCATATTTGATTGGCTTGGTGGAAACCAAAGTGAGGAGTGGAAAGGCGGCCAGAATTGGAAGATCTAACATGACATCGGCAAAGACAGCGTATCAATCCATAGATAGCTACTAGGATGGTGTGGTGTCCTGAAGCTCAGTTCAGTAAGACAATCAATCGGGATTGAACAATCTGGGTATTCTGGTCATACTCATTCATATATAGTGGTGTTCGTCGTTATAGTATGTAGGAAATGTCACCTAAAATGCTTCTTGTTTTTGACAAAAGAGTGCCAACGTTTCCAAAACGCTTCCCCGCGGACAAGGGATACTAGATCGTAGACTATCTCCCAGAGCCTCATGGTTGTCTTTCGTTGTGCTAGCCCTCATCAGGGAACCTTAGTGTAGACCGTTCGATCGAGAGCTCCGACACCGCGGAAGGTTCATAAACTATTTTTCCAGCTTAAAAGATTCAAACAAACATCGAAGAGCAGACCCTACTCAAAAGATGAAAGGTACGCCAGCAGGGACAAAGAGAGGAAGTCGCTTACGGATGAACCTCTTTGTACCTCGGGAAACGAAGGAAGAGCAAACAAAAAAGACGGTCCGAAACCCAACCAAGGCAAACCTCAACTGCTCCCCCGGCCCGAAAGAAGGAAGAAAAGGTTCACGGGAGGGCAAAAGACAGAACTTCAAGCTAAGCCAAGCGAGATTCAGAGACTGATTAGCGGGATTCCCCTTCCCAGACGAGTCTGACCGCTTTCGCCTCTGGCCCCTTTCCTTTTCTTTGTAAATTGGCGTGTCCAGGAGCATTCTCAGGGATTTCCTTGCTTATTCTCGAACAGGAAATGAAAGAGAGATCTCCTCTATGCCTTCCACTGACGTTGATGAGATTTTCTCTCTTGAGGAATTCTCCCATTGCACTTCACGCGTTAGAGACGTCGATCTTTTCAGTCGGGCTTTCGCTTAGGAGAACTGAACTCTAGTCAAGTTTATGAAGGAAGCCTTCTTCTTATAAGGCAGCGGGGTTCACGAAAGGGATTCTTCCTAAAACAAAGGATCTAACTCACCCGTCCTCAACAAAGGCATTTCGTTCAGTTCTTATTGATGCTGCTCCTTCAGTTATCTCTGATTTCCTTTGTCTAAACCCTCAGAATCCCAGGGCGGCAAAACATTAATTACATAAGTAATTACATAGATCACATAGATAAGGTAGCTCTTCTCAAGATAGATCATAGATAGGGTAGCTCTTAGAAAGGCAGGCGAATAAGATTGGCTCTCAAGCGGTCTCACAAGATTCAGTTCACGGGAAAACAAGAAAGAGAATCCCCTCGGGAAAAGAGTAATGATGCCTGACTTAGATTCCGATCCTCCAGGAATAAGAGTTTTCTCTGCTGGTACGAAAGCAGTCAAAACCTTATTTACCCCCTCTCTCTCCAAGTGAGAAAGAGAAAAGAGAGTTATCAGCGGAAGAGACTGACCCTAGGACGGCAACAGAGAGAGAGACTTACTTATTCCCGGAAATAGAGGAAATACGCCTCTAAGGCTTTCGTTGAGGATTCCAGGAAAGAAGACGCCCATCCCACTCCGCTCTTTGCTTTCCTAGATGCAGGAAGAAGAGTTTGATCTGGCCTCCCGGATCCACGAGTGGATGCGGTTCTTTCTCTTGTTGCTGAAGTGTATGTGGACTTCTGTTGAGGATTTCCCTTATCTGACTTCCCGGACGAATGATTTGATCTTTTTTCTTATATAACTTTCTTTAGTACAAAATCTCGTATCTGCGCATGAAACCTAATAGGGAAAGAGGCTTGAAGATCTTGTCTTCTCCCATTGAACTACTCCCCTTTGAAGCAGATCCCCTTTCTTCGCTTACCGGAGAAACTGTAGAAAGAAGTACACTTCCCGGCTTGACATCCACTTTGTATCCTCTTGCAAATGGGAATTCTAAGGGTTACGTGGTAATAGAGAGAGAGGTTTAAGTTCGTCTTGCCGGCTTTGCTTTCTCTTCTTTTTCTTTCACTTCCCGCTGGGATTCCGGGCTAGCCTTCCTCTTTTGAGGTTGGGTTCTTCCGGAATCAAAAAGTTTATAAGAGAGGTCAGAGTAGCTCTTAGTAAGGAACTAAGAGAAGAGGGGGTTCAGCTACCCGGAGTTGCGCCAAGTGTCAAAGTCTTGGTTTTTTGCTTGAAAATAGTTTGAGCCGCTTGGATAAAGTAGAGGATTGTCTTTCCGGTTCTTCTCTTATCTCTCCTCTTTCCCTTTTTATCGAAAAGGGGTCAATGCCATGAAGAAAGATGGAACTTCGATAAGAAGGATATTCCACTCATCTTACTTTCCCATCTCAAAGCAAAGAAAGACCTCTCGCTTACCTCTCTTTCTATCCCGCCTCTCTCTTGCTTGGTGCCTTTCTATCCTCTCCTCATGAACTTGGAGTCCTCAACTCAGAGAAAAAAGGTTCGCCCCCCCTATCTAGTCCAGTTCAAAGAGTTAAGCTCGTAGCTTCTTCTTTACTCGCCTTAGAAACGAAAGACGTTAGCTCCTCCTCGGCTTCGCACCTCTGACGCTATGGGGTCGATCGGGTTGAACCCACTTTCTCTTTCTTATCCGCGGACGAAAGAGAACTTGATCCGGGAACAGAGAGAACGGAAAGAAAAGCCGGCCTCAAAGCTAACCCCGTACAGTTGGTATAAATCCGAGGAGTCGGCGGCCTTACCAGGCAAGCTTGGTTTCGGGCGAAAAGGCAAAGGCTCGAGTTTCATATCTTTAGGCCCTTGAGACAGAAAAGGCTTTGGCAGCTTCCAGACAGCAAAGGCCGCCAACCTCTCTCTAAACTTGAACTCGAAGATGCGCGGAAGCAACTGATGCGGCGCCCTTTGAAGCCCATTCTACTTACCCATCGGGGGAATCAATCCACTTACCTTCCAAAAGAAGAAAGTTGTCGATTACATCTCCTCCCCTTGTCCAAGAAAGACAGGACATCAGATCCCATGCATAAAGAGTAATGCCAGCCTTTCTCAGCGGATAAAAGGTCTAGGTCTCGAACGCCAGTTCTCTTTTTGTATTACCCTTGCGTACCTGCCGGCAGCTAAAATGCCTGAAAGCCTTAACAAAGACTTTGACACTTGGCTCAACCTCAGATTGAATGGAGTCCGCAAAAAAGAGAGGAAAGCGGGCGTCTTCAGCTCTTTCGCTTGCTCCGGGGGAAAGACGTGAGGATTTTATTTACCTTTTGTGTAAAGCCGGCGAAAGAAAATATCCATTGTGAAACCTTTTATTGAATTACGGCCTGAAATCATCTTATGGACACGGATTTCATTCATTACGCGAGCCGGGCCCAGAGCACTAATCCCTTCCGGTAAATAAGTACGGGCCGGAAGGACTCTCCTGGCAAGTCGATTCCCTCCTCTCCTTTGAGACGCGGGGAGGAGGAAGAAAGGGATCTCACTTCTCTTACCCGAGAACCAGACGCGAGAAAACTAGAATTCTTACCGGCCGGCTATCTTTTCGCTTTCTCTTGTCTATTGCAGGTGAGGTTTCCCTTATCAGTGGATTCGGGTGAGGCTGCCCTTGCTTACCTCTCTTACCTACCCGGTTGACGATTCTACTGCTCGAAAGAGGTGTGGATGAACCCACTTCTGTGAGAATCTATTACTTCTCCTCGTAAGAAACCGATAAACGAGCGGAATCAAGAGAAAAGGCTCTCGTTTCTAAATAAACTAAAGCTCGTAAGGGCTTTAGCTGCGAGCCTTGCAACTTCTCAACTTGTTGTGAACTAGATAGAGTAGAGGATGAGACTACTGACTTCTTTGAGAATGCCAATTGGGCAAAATCAAACCCCTTTTCAAGAGGAATTAGAGCCTCCGGGCTTTCGTCGTCTCCCTTTCCTACACTTTGAGTTGAGGATCTTTCGATACGTATCAGCGGATTCCCTGACTCTCGCTCCAGCTTTCTCTCTTACTCTCTGGAAGCCGGACCAACTTTCTTTTGTCCATTTAGGATGCGCCGGTTGGATATTTCAAGACCCTTCTTTTAGAAGAAGGCTTGAAGTCGAACAGCACTGACCCGGGGCCCTTTGAACAGAAAAAAGCCAGAAGACATAACCTTCCCTCAACCCCAACCAAAAACAAGGAAAGGCTTTAGAAAGCCGACCTCATAGCTTATTAATTGCATTCATTTTGGACCTAGGGCCAGTCTTTTAGTTTTTCAATCTCCGTAGTGGAATCGTGATTGAGAGATTTCCACGAAGTAGAAGAAAGAATTGTTTAGATGACCCTTATGAGTGAACTGCCGTTGGGAGAGCCCGGTGGGATTCACCTTTCGAAACTTACCTTGAGCCGCAGGAAAGCCAGTCCTTTTTGTTTGAAACCTTGGAACGAAAGAAGGAGCTCCGGCAGTTCTTGAAGTTCTTGTTCGCTCCTATGTTTTTTCTCTTCTGTTCGGATGAACTTGTTTTAGAACAGGGCTTGAGGAAAGCTTTTTTGGAGAATAAGGCGGTGAGCGGGGGATTAAATTGCTAAACTGGCATGTCCAGCTGTCCTTTCCTTTCGTGGATTCTCTAATGAACTCCGAAACGGCTCGGAAGAAGGAAGATTCGGCGAGAAATAAGTAAGAAAGGGATTGACCCCCCGATTCAACTTATCCTGCGCCCACTCCCGTGGATTCAGAACTTACTTGTTCCCGGAAAGTGAGAATAAAATAAGGCTTCCCCCTTTTTTATCGAGCAAGGCAAAAGAAACTTACCAGCGGGTGTAACTGATAAAAAGGAATGTTAGCTATTCTCAAGGGCAGAGACAGATATGAAGGGCTTTCTTCCTCTGGAAATGCAGGAAAAACAAAAAGAAATGCTTTAGCAGCAGCTTTCTTCTTTGCCTTTGAAACTGCAGATTTAATTGAATCCGCAAAAAAGCCTTTAATCCAACCAGGGTTTACTCTTCTTTTTCACGTGAGGTTTCTCTTTCCCAATCTTCTAACTCCGGATCGAAAGCAGCAAGATTAGGTTCACCCCGGCAAAGAACTTCAAGAACTAGAACTGAAAGCCTGTCGCTCCTGTGGATTCTCTCTCTTTTTATGAAACTTCACTTACTGATTCCACTTATCGAACAGGAGAGTAAAAACTATAGTATGAAACGTCAAAACTAGAATTCCATTCCGTTCCCACAGGGACAGCAGCAGGTACAAGAGCATCTTTCGTGGAAGAAAGAGATTGAGCTGTGGCTTCGCTCACTTTGCCAGTAGTTGTTTATGTTTGTCTTTACCCTGGAAATGCAGTAAGAACAGAAAGAAATGCTTTAGGAAGGACTTCTTCGCTTGAACCGGCTCCCCCTGAAGTGGAGACAGGAAAGGCAGCTCTTTCGCCTGCAGTTGATGAGTCTGATCTCTCTTCTCGAACTGATCTCTCTTCTCGAACTTTATCTCCTGCGGATGCAAGGAGTGGTACAAGAACTCTTTTCACGCCAACCGCTTCTCCTTTCGAAAAGACAGGAACAAGAGAAAAAAAGACAAAAGACGAAACGCTTAAAACCCCAACCTTTTCAACTGGGCTCGCCCTGGGAACTCTTTATTGAACTCCGATCGGGGTCGAAAGCAGATTTCGGGGAATACACTGAGCTACGGGAAATCCAAAAAGCCTTCGAGCCTAAATCAAAACAATCCCGCCTTCTCTTCTGTCCGGGCTTACTCTGTGAAACTAGTTCCTAACCTTGAGGATGAACCTTCCCTGGCGAATGAAACTGACCTTGGTTGAGGACTTGAGTTTGCGGAGGAAACTAACGTCGCTGAAGCTACTGTTTTTTCTCTTTCTGTTGCGGAAGAAACTGGGGATTCAACACACCTTGCGGATTCCCCTGACCTTGAGATGGCAAAGCAAAGGACTTCAAGCCCAAAAGACGGGACGGGGTTTACTCGACTTCCAGAGAGAGGGGCTGAAACTCCTAAATAGAAATCTCTCTCTTCAGCTCCTCCCGGAACAAGAGAAAGAAATGCAGTAAGAACAGAAATAAATCCTTTAGCGGCAGCTTTCGGATCTGTCTTATCACCCGGGCTTCAAATGCCAAAAAGCCTTTACTAAGGTAAGGGTTTCCTAGACTTCCTTCCCTTCTCATCGGACTTGCCTTTAGGGCGATCAGGTGAGGTTCCCTAATCCGCGGATTCCATTATTTTAGCTCCAACTGCAAGAACAGGCCCCTTTCCCAACACAGGGTTTACTCTACTTCCCGCGGATGAAACGGATTTACCTTCGGCTGCGCGAAAGATTGCGTCTCGGTCTAGCCAGGTTTCCTTTGTCTTAAGTGCCACCTCTCGAACTGGGGAAGCAACCTCCCTTAATTCTATTACCCGGGAAGGAAACTTACCTTGGCGCTTAGCCTGGATCTCCTGACGTTCCCCTTATCTATTTATCTACTTAAGGCTCCGCAACTAACTTTGCTTTGACCTTCTTTCTGTCCTCCACTTAGGAACCTTCTGCTTCAACTGAAAAGCCGATCTCAACTTTGACTTCCGCTTTCGCTCTTGACACGCCAGTTCTTTTTTATGTTCTTGGCCTCTAACTCCTCTTGTCTCTTTCCGATGGAACTTCTCTTAGAAGAGGATGTCTCAACAGGAATGGACTTAGTTGGCTTAAGCAAGAAAGGGTTCACCGTCAAACAAAAGAAGGACGGAAAGAACTCCCTCACCAAGAATACCTTCGGGAAAGAGGGACAAGACAACTGAACTCTCTGGCCCGGCAGGAACAAGAGTTTGAAAGCCAATTCTCCTAAAACCAAAACCTTGGCTTAAAATTCTCCGGTAAACGAAGTTGCCTTATCACTTTTTTGAGAATAAGTCTCGGCTCGAAAGCTGGAATCACCTGCCCTTCCAAAAGACGAAACGGATTCAGCTGCGCCGTCTAAGAGAATATTCAAAGGGCGACTTACCTTGCGTGGATCCCCGGAATCTGTAGTTGATGAAGTTCTTTCTGGTGTTGGACTTCTAGTATCTCTTTCGATCTTTCCGTTGGTGGATCTCCAGGATTAGCATTAGCTGCACTTGAAGGACTTTCCTCCCCTGCTAAACTTGGGGTTTCCGCGGATCCCACTCTTAAACTGGAATTGACAGGAAAGCTAGCTCTTCTAAAGGCAGGAAGGTTTTCAACCCAAGAAAACCCAACTGTTCAACTTGGACTGCTTTCGGCTACTTCCCTTCCTGTAGGAGGGTCCTTCCTTGCTGAACCCACTCTATCTTTCTTTTCCGCGGAATCAACTGCAGATGTAACTAACCTCGCTGTGGAATCTCTCTTATCAGCGGATCCCACTTCTCCTTGGTCGCTATTCAAACCAGACTTCCGTTCGTTGGTGAATCGTCAGACCTTTTAGCGGATTCAGCTCTGTCACCCGTAGTTGATGCCGTTCTTTCTGTTCTTGTACTTTCCTTTCGTCTAACTTTCCTCGGGGATTCGACTTCCCTTAATTCTGGGTATGACACTTCTGTTGCTAGTCTTTCGAGGAGCTTTCTTAGAAGAGAGACTTCCTTGCTTGCGGGTCCCACTTCCCCTTCTCGAGGGGGCGTAGATGTTGTAGGATTCCACTTTGAAAGAAAGCTAGCCCTTATCTTATCGCGCCAGTAGTTGATGAGGTAACTTTAGCTTCAAAGTCT
Source organism: Euonymus europaeus (assembly GCA_963580455.1). Taxonomy (NCBI): domain Eukaryota; kingdom Viridiplantae; phylum Streptophyta; class Magnoliopsida; order Celastrales; family Celastraceae; genus Euonymus; species Euonymus europaeus. The sequence continues at coordinate 853,567 of OY756973.1, read as the reverse complement.
TTCGTTTCAGCTGAAACCTCTCTAACTGTTGAAGCGGATGAAACTGATAAGGCTTGAGCTTGAGGAAATAGAGGAAACCCTTCCCTTTTGCTTACCCTAGGTCCGCTCTTTCGCTTCTCTCTTTCGGCCCGCTCCGCTTTCCGTCCTCAATTCTCAACTTTGGCCCTATCTCTCTTTTTCTCACTTTCCTCTGGAAATGCGGTAACAAGAGTTTTCCAGCCAGAAAGCCCAAACCTTTCAACCCGCTCCCAACGAGACTACTTCTCGAAGAGGCGCAATGAAAGAGGAAACTGCCCGCCTGAAACAGAAAACTTAGAAACAAAGGCTGACGCTCCAAGCCCTTAGAAGCGCACCTCGATTTCCCGGATGAAACTTCAAGTTTTACCGCGAAGAGGAGAGGGAACTTCCATTACTTGAGGAGGTCTTTGTCTCTCTGTTTTTTCGTCTAGTGCGGATCCCACTCTTCTTACGGGTTGAGAATGAAAAGGAAAAGTCTTTAGTTTCCTACTTAGAAAGCAGAGTGGTTTTGGTTTCCTTGCGTGGATCTCCTGTAGGAGTTATATTAGCAGCACTTGACGTCCTCAACTCAGCTACGGGAACAACTGAAACTTGGCTCGCCGCAGATTCCACGGATCAACTAGAGGCTGAAAGAAACCTTGCGGCGGCTGAAAGAAACAAAGATTTAGGGACTTCCCTTGATTCAGAAAAGCCAGCAAAGCCAGCCTGCCAACAAAGATTGATCTGATCCAGTTGGGGGGGGCGGGGGAATATTGCGCTCTTTCGCTCTTGCCCCTGTGGGTTAAGGTCGAGTTGGTTTTTCCCGGAACAATTTCTTTAACGGCAGCTTTGCTCTTTGCAACGAAAGACGGGCTTTTTGCCATAAGGATTACAGGCCTTGCAGAACGCGGATGAAACTTCTATTACTTTCGGACTTTTTCTTTTTTCTGACTCTGTGACTCGCGTATGTAACTGAGACTTCGAAGCGGATTGGCTCTGTCTTCAGTTCCCCCTTTCGTGGATTCAACTTGGTTTCGGCTTTCACTTCTAAGTCTTACGTTTCGGCTGAGACGATTAAACAGACCTTTTTTTCTTAAAGCTCTCAAGCGGGCCGGGCAAGAACTTCAGAACAGCTATTTCGCTCTTTCTATCTTCCGTCGGTGATGCTGTTCTTGAAGTCCCTCCAAGCGAGACGAGACTGATAATAAAAAGGAAAGTGGATCCGTCAGGTTTAGTCTTTGGGACAGGGCGGGAAACCTAGAAAGAATTAAGAGTGAACTCTCCTTCTTCTTACATAAGGCCAGGAGGGATTGGATCGAAAACAGATGTAGATGCGCCCCTATCACTTTAAGGCTTGAGTTGAGCCTCTAAGGCTTGAGTTGAGGCTTTTTCTTCTAAACGATCAAATAGGAAAGGTACGCCAGTTCAAAGAGTAGTGATTGTTCGCTCCTTCTTCTTTCGCGGGATTGGCCTTCCGTCATTAGAGGGGGAAGGGCTGACCTCATAGCCTCAAGCAAAGCGTCCAAGGGTTTCGTATGAAAGGTAAAAAGAGGAAGATTCTCCTTAACGAAGAAAGAGGAGACTCAAAACCGGAGTAAAGCGAGGCGGATAAAACAAACCTTGAGACGGGGCTTTCGGGTAATAAACCGACCTTTAGCCAATAACTCCAATAACTGCACGAACTGCGTTTCCGGAAAGAGAGGAAGGTTTCTTTCGCAATCAACCGACGGCTTGATTGACCCGTAGAAAGAGGATAAAAAGCCTTTTAATACAGGAAGAACTCTTGCCTTAACCCCTCATGAAAGAATTTCCTCTTCTTTGACACTTAATAAGATTGAATCGAACTCCGATCGATCCGACCTTACTTAGAGAAGGGAGGAATCCACTTACGCCAGCCACTGAAAGAACCGGGGAGGAAAGAAAGAACGAGAGATCCCACTCATCCACTTGAGGGTGAAAACTACCTAGTGGCTTCCACTTATTTCCCTAGCAGCTCTAACTGAACTGGCTTTTCTTTCTCAACCGAGGAATGATTTGAGATCGATATTCTCCCTTCTTACTCTCTTAATGATAGAAGGGATGACTTTACTTCTCTATCCTACGACATTTATTCTTTACCTTGAGTTGACTTACTTTGAGGAGACAACTGAAAAGGCTTGAATTTAGGAAAAACGCTCAGGCGACGCCCACTTCGAAGTCTTTCGTGGATGGTGAACCGGAAGTCGAAATAAGAGCTAGATTTTCTTCCCTCCCCTACCGAACCCACTGCTATTCTCAAGGCAGGGGATAAATGCGGCAGGTTGCGGATCTAACTCATATGACAAAAGAGACCGACCTTGATGGGCTTGCAACTTCGCGGGGAGGAAACCACTTAAGTAAATAGTCATGATGGTACGCTTTCCTTTCTTGGATGTAGAAGGGGACTTATCTTACTGGTCGACTGTTAAGCGGATTGAATCTACTCGGGAACCCATCGAATTACATCGAGTGGAATCCAAAGACAGAACCTCTAGCCCTACGAAAGACCCGGCTTCCCCTACTCCCTTTTCCGCGAATGAAAGAAAGACAGAAACCCTCCTCAGCCAGGGAAATTTCTTGTCCTTTGGAACGGCTCCAATAGTTCTTTCACTTAAAGAGACGGGTCAAACGTCCCTCTCTTTAGATACTTTTCCTGTAGGAGATGGGGGAAGGACTAAGACTGACGCCGGCTGGCCTCAAGAAGGCTTCCACTCATAAGAGTGAGATCAAAAGAAAGCTTTAATAAATGGATTTTGGTACGTACTCCACTTTGGAACTAAGGCCTGAGAACTGGAATCAACGTCGCCACTTCAAAACAAGAACTTGAAGACCCACTGGAAGAACGAAACCTATAACGAAGAAGAGCACGCCAAGCCCAGCCAACTCTTCAACTTGGGGCTGACACCACAACATTAACCGCACGCACCGCCCTCATTTTTGGTATAAACGTTGGTTTCTTTCGTGCTATCGGAGAGGGGTCGAACCCTTAACTTATTTTATTATGTTGTAAAAAAATATCTTCTATTTATGTTATGTAATATTAGAAAGAAAAAAGTGGCTGTTCTGTTAATGGGACCAAATGAGTTACTTTTATACTGATTCCTCTTTGAGGGGTTGATTTTTAATGACTTTCTTATTTCGCCCGGATTACCTCCACTCCCTTGATTCGGAGTCAGGAGCCCCTGTTCTTATTCGAAGGTCTTTGCTTACGCCGCGCTTCCCCCTCCTTCGGTCAAGGCTGGCGGAATAACTGACGATTGAAAGGTAAACGGGAGAATGAAATGGGGAGGATTGGAGTAAGGAGCAGGAACAGAGAGCTTTCCCCCCTTTTCCGCCCCTGCTTTCTTCTCATTGAAAGCCTTGGCAGCAGTCCATTCCTACCGTACTCCGGCTATTCTATCTGTCTGTGTATCGCGTAGAGCACGTACTATGAGTCCAAGTTCCCTAGTTTAAGACTCAGTCTGGTAGTGTGGTATAAGGGGCTTGTAGCTTTCAATGTCTTCCTTCTTGCAGTGAAGTAAGGAACGATTTCTCTCTCTTCCTTGAGGTGTGGGACCAGGGGCCTTAGGCTTAGTCCTAGAAGGTTGAATGCTTTTTTCTTTCCTTGATTCTGTTTAAGAGCTAACCCGGCTGATTTTACTTTATTCGTTGAACGAGGGTAAGAGGTTGCTGTTGGAGCACCATTGGCCTAGTCTTTTACGAACCCCCGCAGGATTAGAATCATTCCCCTTGTTGAGTGAGGAGGGCTTGAAAGGATCTCTGTTCCGTCTAAGCCAAGGTAGGAGTTGGATCGCCATCTCCCGCACCTCTTATTGTGCTAAGGGCCCATTCCTGATCCGGGTCAGCCTTTCTTGGTCCAACCTTAGTCTATGATAAATGCAACTAGTGGTCCCTCATTTGATCTTGGTGTGGAACCCACTGATTGATGGGGGATAGTCTTGGTGCGCTTTCGATGTAGAAAATTTCGTAAAGTAGTATGTCGGGCTAGTAGTCTGTCTGTCTGATATTGGCTTCATTCCTTCAGTTTGAGTTCATGCTTTACCGGTGTATATCACTATTTCGGTATCGCTTTCTGTTCTGATTGAAGTCTTGGAAGTAGGTTATGGGCTTGCAGGTGTGAAATCCTTCCCATAGCCTTGAGTCTTATTAGTTTCAATGCTTTTTCCTTCGGTAAGCAATCGGCCTATCATGAAAATAGGTCTAGCAGTCCGGTAGTCCATTCCGGCTAGTCTTGTAAGCATTCGAAGTCGTCTAGCGGCCCCCTTTAGGGTAGAATTCCTCTGCCGTCAAGCGCCTCATCGCCCCTACCCTCAATCTCGAGCAGGGGCGACTCATGGATTGAAGCGGCTTATGGGGACGAGGGCGAGGGAGGAAGCTTCCCAGGTAGGATTCGAACCTAGATCCGAGATCAGATTTACATCTACGGGATTTGCTGCCGCATTTAAGGCCCAAATTCGTGAAGAGATGGGACTAGAGTCCGCCTCTTTGGGAATAGCCGGTCTAAGAGGTTGCATCAATAGTAGAAGGAATAGGACAAACAAGGCAAGCAGACGATGGCATTTTCCTCTAAGCGGATTGATGGCATTCATAGGCTACTATTGAATCCAAGTGAATATGCCTATTAGTAGGCCTTCCTGCACTGAAAGCGAATGGTCCGTCACAGTGAGGATAAGCAATTGGCCGATTCGGAGAGAAAAAAGCATTGGGAGTACATCTGAAAGGGAGCTGCAAGAGATGAGAGAGTTGGGACAAAGAATAGGAATCGAATTCCTACATTAGCATTTAAGGCCGATTCATGTGGGATTGATGGAAAGAAGGAAGTGAGATAGCTTTTCGGACCTGGGATCAACGAACTCAACTCTTACCGGGGTTGAGAAGCTTACTAACCCCTTAGCCCCCCCGGATTAACTCAGTAATGGCTTCTATGATAGACTAATTTACCCAGAGAGTTTTTAGCCAAATAGCTCTTTCGAATACGAGGTTTTTTACGTTCGTGCTTACCTTTGTATCTATCTATTCCCTCCCGGTCCTCGTACTCATTTATAAGAGAAGAGGTTGCACTTTCATGCCTTTACTCGAATGTCTTGCTCTTTGTCACTATCCTATCCTACCTACTAGTCTGTCGACCAGAGATATGAAAGAACCCCGGCTTTGGCTCGTATCGCTCATACTTCTTATATATGAGATTTGCTTCCAACCACAGAAAGTAGACTAGCAAGACTGGGACCTCTTAACCCCTTCCTGACCCATAGTAGCCACTTCCAGAAAATGAAAGGAAGTTCGGACGTAGACAGGGAAAGAGAGAGCAGCTTACTCCTCATACTAGCTCGTAGTAGAGGCAAGAACCAAGCAGTGAGTATTCCCCAGAGCACGAAAGGGTAAGTACGGTTCCGGTAAGCGCGCCAACTACTGGATTTTGAGAAAGCGAGGTCCAGTTTCTAGCTTTCAGTAAGATAAGATCTTTTTCCTATACGAGTCCGCCTCCCTAGCCAGTGTAGGCTTGTGTAGCCTGTGCGAAGCAAGCTAGGGATTCGACTTGCCTTTTTTGCTTTTAGAACGGAGAGGGAACCTGAAGTCTTTAAAAAAAGGAATGAACGCTCTGCCCTAGCGAAGACGTACGGGAGAGATTCACCAAACTAGGGGCATATTCCGGATGACAGCTCGACCAATTAAAGCGATCGATGAGCTAACAAAGGATCCTGCCTGTAGCTTGTGGCTTTGTTAGTTGGCTTAATAGCTTGCTTGGTCCGATTGTTCATCTTGCTGGTCCCGCTGCCCTTACCTACTCAAATCCCAAAACGAAAAGAGTAGTTCCCGTTCCCTATTCGTCCGGGTCCTTGTTCCTGGTCCCTGTGAAAGGTCCAGTCGATGGGAAAGAATCCATGTTCAAGTCTTATTACCGAGTGCGAGCTGCTTTCTGTGGAAGGTTCTATTACGGGAGGGAAATTTAGGTCACAAGGTAAGGGACCGCTTTCCTTTTATGATCTTCTAGCTTTAAAATGAATCAAACCTGTTCTCCCTTGACCTGCAGGTATTCTTAATGGTTATTGTTTATGCTCGTATAGCATAAAAATGATTCGGAGGTCCATGAGAAATCCACTTCGTACCTTCGCTTCGTCATCAAAGTCTCAAAGCCTCTTCGCTACTCCAAACTCTACACCTATTTAGTTCTGTCTTGTACTCTCTCTATTTGCTTTTCTAGTGCTACGCTACTTTCATCCGGTATTAAGTAAGTAGTAAGTAAGTGAAGTGGTGAATTGGCCATTGGAAAGGAGGAATAGGGCTCATTTCACGTATATCTATTTATTCTACTTTAAAAATCTTTTAAGGCAAACCGTTCTCTTTTTTTATGTCAAAGCAACGGTTCTCTCTAACCTTCTCTTACTCGCCTTACTTGAAACCTGTCCATTTTTCGTGCCTTCGTATCTATAATCTAAAAACTTCTCACCTCTGTGCCTTCTGTACTTCTCGGCTCAAGCAAGAGCCACAGTGACTGGAACAACAGGAAAGCCACCTTAATCAGTCAAGCAAGCTATTTTCATAGGGATTATGAACAGGCCCTTACCTTGGCCTTACCCGTTCGATTGATTGTTCTAAAGTCGAAGTCATTTCGTTACGTCGAATTGAAAGGTAGGTTTTGTCAGTGATTAAATGGAAAGGGGGAGCGGTTCGGGCCCACTCTTGAACTTTTAGGCTAATTAAAAGCCGAAACAAAGGCAAAATATCGGCATGTAACTGAGAAAGCTACGATTCTGCTTGAACCCTTTCCCTGAGACGAAAGCATTGGTCCGGAGACTTGCTTACTTGACTGGGTCACTACGTTACCAACAGCCCCCGCCCTGCTCCTTCTGTTTTTCGTAGTAGATTCTCTTCCCCTGAACCTGCCGATGGGCCAAAGACTTGCTTACTGGCGAAACCCCTATCTATTAGCTCTTTCTTCCAGAACAGCTTTTTGGTGCTTATTATGATCTTAGCCGACCTAACGTGATCAAAGCACTTCCTTAGCTTCTCACGTGGGCGTATAATCGATCTTTTTCTTTTTCATTCACACCCAACACGAGAACAAAGAATAACCATTCTAACTAACTATTAAGACAACCAAATCCATATTCTTTCTCAACTCCTCCATTTCGGCATTTCTGCAGTCAAATCTTTTTTCTTTAAGGCCGGTAGGGGTCGGTTTCGGGTCCTGCCCCAAGAAGTGGTTCGAACAGCTCTTTCTTTTTAAGCGACATTGCCTATTATGAGATACTTCGTGACGACGAGCAACTCTCTATCTACTGAAGTGAGCTTACTCCTATTAAGATTTTAAATTCCTACCAACGTACAACGTACTATTTCTTACTTTCCTGGCTCGCTATCAATTCAATTGGATTACCAGTTTAGACTTCCGCTTTCCTTAAAGCATTTCTTTGACCGAGAGTGAACCGTTCGAGTAGGTGCTAATTCGCTTCTCCTTGAGAGAGGAGTTGAACCAACGAAACGAGTGCCCACTTTCTTTGAAGTTTAGTCTTAGCACGTGTAGTGACCTCCGTTTGCTCTTGGCGCCTTGACGCAACTACACCATAAAGAACACTAGCATCGTCCATCCACTCCCAGCTGAACAGATTTGAAGACTGGTCGATCACTCTTAACCCTAACGTAACGGGGAAGGAAGCAAGAGCGCACTACTCAACAAAGATTTCAAGTATACACCCCGGGGCTGAAAGTAATTCACGGCTGACTTTCTCGTGCTATGGAGCCGCCTCCTATGGTTGGTCATTTTAATAGCTTCCCAACGCATCCGTGATTGAATTGACTAGATATCGAGCTTACCCAGTAGGTAGGGAAAGAAGGAATGTATAGGCACTTTTTTTCCTCGACCTACAGCGGGAAGAAAAGCCAGGGTCAGAACCCAACTAATCTTAAGATCATAAGGACACGCCGGGCAGATGGAATGCATTATGTAATTCCAAGGGCAACGGCAACAACCTTTGGCTAGGGATAGGCGAAAAAAAAGCCATTGACTAATTGAAGACCAATCAAGACCTATCTTCTTTCATACACATGCGGCTCAAGAGCAGGGATAGCCATCTCGGGCGGAGATGGATAAAACAAGGCTGAATGCTGGATAACAAATTCTTCAGCTTGTCGGGAAGGGTTATAGATAAGAAAGTTCTGCTGGTGAAATGCTTGCTGCACCGACTACACAAAAGACTAGTTAATCAAAGAATGCGGTTTGGGATGCTACCCTTTTTTCTTCAACCAACTGGCTCGCGGGTAGCGATAAGGACAGGATGGACTGGTGGAAATGCAACTACTGGTACGAATGCTGGAAAAAGGGCACTGGCTAAAAATGGCTATAAGAGAACTCTCCCACGGGATGGAGTGGATGGATTTTCCCTTGCTTGCTGTCAACTTAATGCGCTTACCTTACTATGGAAATAGTTAGCCCTATCGTTTATCGTTTATTTAGCAAAAAGATATAGCCCTCCCCTGGATGGAAGAGAACTCCCAGGTATAAGGGATTATCTTAAGGCAGGGCTTTCCTTGGGCTTAGCAATAGAACTGGATTGGATCAACATGACAGGGCTTAGGCCTAGAAATGCATGGCGTTATCACTGGATTTGACTTGCGCTTGAAGAGGAGCTGCTTTGCCCTCTTTTTTTTTTTTTTCTTGACCCAGCTCGGAATGAAAGGAGACCTCCCGTAGGTGGCCTCTTACCTCTCTTGCTTCCAAGTGAGCACCCAGGTGAACCGTAGTGCCCAGGGCGTTCCCCTTTCATTTCTAAGTAAATTATGCTTCGGTCTTGCTTTCTTTTCTTCATTAATCTCTCTTCACGCCCCCGCCTTTGTACAATTAGAATCCTAGCACACGTCTTTTTGAACTATGAGAGCTGTTTGTATACTTGCGTAAGAGGCTTTTTCCGTGATTCCAGTTAGGGACTCGGGTGCCCTTATTTCAATTTCATATCTTTTTTGGTACTGCCCCATAAGAAGAACCAGTAGGCTCAAGTAGCCTTTTTGATGCATAAGATATGGAGGGCTTCTGCGCCCCAATCATTCTATTTTCGTTTGTGGGGGGAACCCCCTTCCCTTTGAAAGCTTCTTTCATTGAATTCAAAGATCGATGGCTGTGAAGCATGCTGGGAATGAGGTAAGGACCTCTTCTCTCTGACGTAGCCAAAGTGAAAACCATTCGACCTCGGTCGAGATCTAAGCCGGTCTATAGCACAGGTGCTGCAGTGAAAGATTCCGCCGTAGCTAGATGCCTTAAAGAAAGAGCAAAAAGACTCACTTTTGGTCCATGGCTCCAGTCAAAATGGCCCTTCCCTCCCTTTGAAGAAAGCCTTGATCTACGACCAGCCTTTGCCATTCTTTTTCCAATGAGGAGTCCGACCGATGAACCTTGGGAGCATCCCGGGCAAGATCTATGGCTTCAGCTGCGGCTAAGCGAACTACCTATTCTATATATTCTATAGAAGTGAATATGAGAGAAAAAGCTCTTCTTTCACATAGTGGGAGGCTGGCCTTCTCTCTTCCCAATTCTCCCAATGAGATCTCTTTCACTCACTTAGTGGACGACCCAGAGGACTTTAATAAAGCCCCCTTTTGCCTCATCCCGATCTCCCTGAAAAGAGGGTTAAGTAGCGGCTCCCTCCTATTACTATTACTGGGGTGGAGTCGAAGCTATGGCACCAGAAAGTCAAAGAGATTCCTTCCCGAACCACTCGTGTAGTCTTCTTCCTGCCTCCCACTATCTCGCTTTCCAAGTCTCATTTGGATGAGGCGCCGGCGCTACTAAATGCAAGTCTCATTTAAACATTCTTTCTTATCTATCTGCCTAGAGAACCTCTCTTTCCCTACAAGGCAAACGAAGGTCGACCCCACTTTCCACACTATGTTGACTTGACTCCTGAGCCCAGTCATTCCCCGCCACTCTTTCACACAGCATCGAGGGCTTTTTCATAAGAAGCAGTACTCTATTGTCCACTTCGATAGCTTTCAAGAGTCTCTTTCATACCCGGGGTCTCCAACCCCCTCTTTCTGGCGGGCCTTCTTTCCAATGCTTGCCTTGGTGAATAAGTCAATGGCAAATTGCTAGCGATCTCAGAAACAGTTGCGGTAAGCAGTTCGTTTTACTCGCTTGGGATTTCCAAAAGTCTTCCTTCTTTCCGCGGTCAGTAGTAACTAGAGCCCACGGCAGGTGCCGCAGAAAGAGAGATTAAGTTCGCACCGTCAAGCGCTAGTGAAATTTTCGGTTAGCGGGACAGCTGGAAGTCGAGGGTGACTTTCAAGCAATAAGTAGGCGCAGTTGGAAAGCGATGCGCTCAAGCTTAGGATAGAAAATATCACGACACTTACTTTCGGCTATCAGTTAGAAGAGAAGGCACTTGCTTAGCAGGCGTACGAGAAAAGAATCTTGTTTTGGTTACCGGTGAGAGGGAGCTTTAGCTACCGATCAAGCAAGTCAAGCTGATCGTGAATCAAATAAATCTTTCTTTCTAGGGAAGGGGGGTAGCAATCTTTCTCATACCGTTCTTTCAAGTGAGCCCCTCTGTCTCTTTTTGTTCCAGTTTTTGGTGCAAGCGGTTCAGAAGAAACCTACTTTCCGGGCAATCCATATCAATAAAAGAAGAAAGAAAGCATTCATAGTATGACTTGGCTAGGAAGCAATCCATGCTTGGACTTCAATTGTAATTGTATGTGTAGCCTTTGCCTTTCCCCTTTGCTGATTAAAAGACTTCCTTTTCTTTTCCTTTTCATTAGATAGCAAAAAGGAAGAACCTTTCTTGCCCGGTTTCAGTCCAATAATTAAGAAGAATCCGGTATGGAAGATACTGTTGGGACCGAGGGAAAGGAAGAACTTAACTTAGTAGCTAAGGTGGATTGAGATCTCTTAAGTTCTCCTAGGGGAATACCCCCTTCTTATCTTCCCTTTAGGCTATAGGATCTTGAATACCTTATAAAGATAAGAGGTAGACATTAGGGTAAGGGAGAATAGAGACAGTCAAAGTGCTTCTGGTTTTTAGTGTTGTTTGCATTGGCCTGCTGAGCACACTAAAAAAAAACAAGGAGGTATCGAAGGCAGGAAAGAAGAGAGTAGCCAGACCTTTCATGGTAGCATAGCTCTCTTAGAGAGATCTTAATGATAATAAGATCTTAATCATTAGCTAGAAAGCTGTATTCTTAACACATGCATAGTGGCTTAAAGAGTCAGTTTAGGTTGGTTCATGCCCGGTATGAAGACCAATGCCATCGGTGGCTAGAGGAAAGGAAATTCTATTACCACAGGCAAGGAAGGAAGAGTAAATAAATATAGCTAGTTATATAGTGTTAATGCCTAGATTCCCTCTGTGTAAGAAGCTATAAGCTAATTCAATGGTAAATAAAACCTGACATCAGACAGAAGTGGATTCCTTGTAAAGAATAGGGCCGGAAAGGGGACCTTTTTTTTCTCAAAGGCAAAGACTCCCTTTTGTGGCAATGTCCCGGCAAGCGGTAATGAAATGAGATAATTTTAGGGCAACTCCTACCATTCCATTCCCACATCAAACATAGAAAGGGGTGGGAATCCAATCCAGCATTACGAGAAAAAGCTCAGAAGGAGCAAGTCACAAAGATCTTAGCGCAAATAAATGAAACAGTGACAACACAGGTGATTACTTAGAAAAAGGATAGTCTAAACACAACAAGGATGGGACCAACCAAACTGCACCAAGAACGGAAGCTACGAGAACCCAGCTAACAACTAAAGCCTGGACCTCATGCAACAGGTAGCCTTAGCGAAAAGAGTATTACCCTTTGAGACAATATTCTATTATCCATTGCTTCTAAAAGAAAAGAAGCAAGACTAAGGAAAGCAGCGAAGGTAGCAGTGGTTGATCCCATTTCAGTAGTTGGAAAGAAGTTAATTCATCCAGTTTGATTACGAAGCCGGATAATCGACTGATATAAAATAAACCCCTGTGTTACCGCTACTAGAAGAGAATAAAGAAAAAAGCGTGCTCATGAGTACCGACACCCGAACTTATTGCCCTAGAACACATCTTAAAATGTATATGAGAGCCATGCATAGGGGTCTTCAATGAAAGGATGGCCCAAATGTTTGTTCAAACTCTCACTGGAAAAAGTGCCTTTTCAGGGGTATCAATCAACTTTGAAATAGTGAAACAATACCTTATCTTTTTAATACTTAGCTGGATGTGAAAAGAATCCAATATTGGACGAAAAAGCAAAAACCTAAAAATTGAGAACTCCTTCGCTGAACGGAAAGAGGACCACCGAGAAAGAGCAAGTGAAACTGGTGCAAAGTCAACTTATTCTTCCTATGTACACGAAGAACTTCGTGGCCCAATCTGTACCTACTCTACTGAATTTGGAATGCTATCAAGTAAAATCAATAAGATCAAAAGGAGCTTTATATCTACTGCAATCCCAATTCCAAATCCAGCAGCTCAAAAAAGAAGAATGCCTCCTAACACTTTTCATAAACACCGTGTCACCCCAGCCCGTAGTAACAAGGACCGTGGACCAATCCAATTCACTGACTCTCCCCTTAGCAAGGTCCTTGACAAAGAACTCGAACAAAATTGTCCTCTAAGTTAGTTAGACTTATACTCCCCACTCCCGATTAAGCCTAACTAACGCCTATTGTGCCTTCCTCTTCCTCTGTCATCTGGAATCGTTTCAGATCGGACCAATTCTACTGAACACTAACCTATAGTTTGAAATCCAAGATCTTTGTTCCGCTTAGAAGGTTGACTTTCTTATCATATAGCCGTTTTCCTGCCTATGTGTGAAAACGAGTATGTGACCATAACTTATATCTTTCCCTCAGGCATGGGCGGTAGGTGAGGGGCGTAGCGAAAGTACATGCGAGATGTAGCACCATCACAAGAGGGGAGTCAAGGAAGAAGGTCAATCCTTGTTTGGTAGAGCATTTGTGATAATTTACTCTTAGATTGAATATCAACCCGACCCTTCAATCATTTCCTTCCTCTCACCACGCACCACTTTCCCTCCTGGTGACGATTTCTGATCACCGGATTCAAGAGCTTTTGGGGGGCTAGAGGAAGAACATTCTTTCGGAAACGAAGGTGAAAGCATGAAAGCGTCAGGAGAAAGAGAACCTGACTTAGGAACCAAAGCCTTCCCTTAATAAGCACCTTGAGAACGTCAGGCTTGTGAACCAGAGATAGAACTTGGCTTTGCTTCCAGAACTGCGCTTCAAGCTTTCTTTGAAAGAGAGAAAGCAGGGACGCTTCTAGCTTTGAAAGAGAAACCTTGGAATTTCCACTTAGATTCCAGCCCTGGTACGGTACGAAGTCCTTCCTCCATGAAAGGATCGGGCAGAAAGAAGGTAGAAAGGCTAAGACAAAGCCGCTTCCTAAGTCACCCACGGAGCGGTATGGCTTTGGTTAAGTAAATTGACTCAATCTTCACCAGTAGCCAAGGTAGGCATAATCCGCGTGAGCTCTTTAAAGTCTTTCGTGTCTCACCTCACTGGTGTTCTTCGCCAGATCTTTTTTGAAGCAACAAGAACTCTTTCCTTATGAAAGGGTCTCGTTCTGCCGTATGGGCTTTCCCCAAGGTGTAATAAGTCTTATCTAGCTAGATCCTAAGATATCGATCTACGACTTAGTAATCCGCGGACGCTTCATACGAAGCCGCTGAATCAGGAGAATCCACGCATCCAGGTAGGTAAGTTGGTATATAACCAAAGGAAGAGCAGAGGGAAACTCGACCAGAAGACCAGCTAACCTAAGCGCCCACGAAGAGAGATTTCGAATACTGAACTAAATAGGTAGTAGGCTTTCAACCAACTTTGGGATCCTTTATCACAGAGCCGATTTCCTCAAAGCCGCCCTCTTTTCGAGAACATTATCTCAACTCGTAATTGGTATTGATGACAAGGACTTTCATCACCGAAGCCAAGCTATGTCCCTTGCTAGAACACAAGTTTGAAGTGCTGGTCGGACACTCGGGGGATCACGGCTCCTCTCCCTCATCGATATCCGGTAAGCGGTGACTCTTCGGGCAACTTCCTATATGAATGAAGGCAATCCTTTCCTTCAAAGCAAATCCTCAGGAAAAGATCTCATGCAGAGGAGAGAGAAGAAGGATCTGACTCATAAAGCACTTTAAGGAGTGAATCCAGCACAAAGAGCAGAGGATTCTATAACAGCATATTCTTCCACTTGGACTTTTTTTCTTTTTTTTTCTTGTTCTCTTCCGATCTTTTGTAGTAAGCCTATTATTAGCTCCTAGCCTTTTCCTATAGTTCAAGTAGTTCGACGAGTTAAGCTAGCTTAGTGAGAGCTTCGATCGAAAGCCTTTCCTATCTAGAAAAAGGGATAAGCTGCTACGTCTCGTCGACTAGTCCTAGTCCGACCTCGAAAACTCCCCCCAATAGCCCATTTTTCTTTAATATGATGGAGGATACTAAAGTATTGGGAGAGATAAAGAGCAATCATAGATTGATGGGAGCTAATTCCTCTTAGAATTAGCCTCTAAGCGCTTAATCCCTCTCCCTATCCTATCTTCACTGAACCGGAGGCATCTCGGCCGTCGTCAGGTAGGTGGCTCCATCCCCTTGCACCCCCAAAGTACGGAGAAGGAAAGGTTACTGGAGAACCTCTCTGGGCTGCCTAACGTCATTCCGTTATCTAACCACGCCTGCCCTAAGGATCGCGCTCAGGGGAGTTTTATGAAAATTCCTATCCTCAATACCGATTCACGATTACTCTCTATGATATGGCTCTCCCCGGTTAACTCCGAATCCTTTTAGCAATATGGATAAAAAATGGATGAAGCTCTCTTCTGATGGGTCCGGAAGAGTAGGTACGCTAAGCTACCAAAGTTAACTTGCCACTCACTTCTCCTCAAGAGCCGCTCTAGTCTCGTCTTTGGTTATGCGAAAAAAAAGACCTGGCTTAGGTGCGTAGCGAACGGTAGCGTAAGAGCATTCAAGAGCTCAGTTATAAGAAGAGTAGCTTTCCGTTTAGGGTGCAAGCTTAACGATCTCTATATAGATCGCCTCTAGGGTCTCTCATTTTGTTCATGCTGAGAATGGTCTTAAGATATTACTATCCGAGATTACTTCTGGGATATCCGGATCCACCTGTCTTCTCAGCCGGCCCCGGTCCAATAGCCCTTTGCGATCCGACGTCTGAAAGAGGATCCTACTCATGAAGAGTTACTACGTTCCTATCTAAATAGGCCTTAATCGAGGCTTCGACAACTCCTTCCAACGGCCCTGCATAAAACCAATCTACGATGGCGGAGCCTAAACAAGTTGGACTGCAGAAAGAGCAATTTCTCCATCTCAGTGAGCTAGAGACAGTTAGCTCCACACCAACCCTCCTGGTCCCTGAACGATTCGATCCAGTCTCGCTTCCCCTTGTCCTTCCTTTCGATGTCACACCATGCTATAGCCCTACTGCTTTCGGATTGTGTTCGTAACTTTCTCCTCCCGGTAGAATTAAGTACTTCTACACTCTCCTTCTGCTTTTTTAACATCCTTTTGAATAAACTAGATTACGCTCCGGCCCTCCTGCTGACATAGAAGGATCTCTTTTTATTGTAGTCATAAACCCTTGCTTTCCTGAAGAAGGCGCCTCCTTGCTCGAAGCGCTTATTACTGCCTGTGGTAATAGCCTTGGACTTACCTAGGACTAAGGGATTGGCGTGAGCTTCCAAGCGAAAGTTGCCCAGTCTTTCCCAATATTGCCAAACAAAGCCCTTTTAGGGCATCCAGGACATACCAGGCTTCCGTCTAAGAACAGGGCTGGGGTCGATTTCATCGAAATGAACTGAAATGTAAAGAGGCAAACATTTCTTTCCGGAATGCGATGCGCCTCTCTTCTTTTTGGGAAGAATCTTTCCTTTTTGTTTGTGCCGGCGGGCGTGGTAAGTTCAGTACTCTTGGGCGACTCTACTTTGGATAAAGTTCATCTTTCAAGTCCTGTACAAGTCAGGATTGAAAAGACGCTCGACCGAACAAGCAACGGCCCTTTAGAGATAGGGGCGGTAGATCATCGGTAGCCCTAAAAGGGGTATATAATTCCGACAGCCCCAATACAATAGTAGACGCTCCTTCAAGAACTCAGTAATAAACTCTTTCGCTTAGCAGTTGAATTAGCCACTGAGCTGCCGGCAGCAAGAATCTATTGAGTTCTAAGGAACCTTCGGAAGAGCAAAAAAATTCCTTAGAAAACTCTTTTAGGCTAAGGTGTGGATTACCTTTAGAAGAGCTGCTAAGCGCTACTAAAAATGCCTCGGTCGGATTCGGGCTGCCTTAGACTGACAACATAGGGGAGCTCCTTACTTATCCAGCTTAGGCTGCGAAGCGGGCGCGACCGAAGAGCTGAGTTGCTCTATAAAGAGTCGGAACAAACCCACTTCCTTTCTTCGGCCTTCTTTTTTTTTTTTTTTGAGGGGAACGGGGCCCCATTATCCTTTGAGGTAGCTTCGGGTCGTAGAGTAGCCTAGTTAGGTCTATAGAATGACGGTAGCTTAGAACTTCCGTTTCGGTCGGAAGTGAAAGGAAATGGGGATAATTGAATTACTACTTACCTTCGCAGCGACAATTGAGGGAACCTTCTAGCCTCATTCTATAGAGTTTGGGATAGTAATGGTTTAGATGTTAGCCTATTCTTGCTTTTGCTAAGGTAGCCCAATCTAAGGTTAGGTAGCGGAAATCCCTCTATAGACAGTTCATAGAAAGAAGAAGGTAGATCTTACAGTTCCATAAAGGGGATGTATGCCAGGCTCTCTTATAGTCTAATATAGCCATATAAAAGAAAGTTTACCTCCTCTAGTTCAATGGAGATAAATATATAGTAGACCGAGCAAGCTTCAAAAGAAGGAGCTTTTAGCGAGCTAGCGCGCCCCTATTTATTTTATTAGTAAAGCTTTTATTTGAATGCCGAGCACAGAGAAGATCTCAGAACAGTTTTCCGTAAGCGTTCGCGAATGCATACCGGAAAATGCAACAGAACGAGGACAGGACTTTCTTTCTCTATCTGGCATTCGAGGCTGAAGATGGATGAAGCGAAAGTGCGCGCAGTGGCAGCCCGTCCCGAAGAACCGGCAGTTTTCACGGTTTAGCCAGCCGGAAGACTGACTTAGTATGGAAATCTGGAATGAAGGTATTCGAGGGCAAAGAATCAAAGGGGCGAAGCGGAAGGGAGGAAAGCTCAGCTTTACAGTGGGCATTTCGAGGAACTTCTTTTCTTCTCTTTGCGAGGCAATATGTAATATTGTCTTGATTAGAAGACGTGGGCAAAGAGGTGAATTTCTTTAAAGAAAAGGGCTCTTTCTATCGACTAGAAGAAGAATTAGTTGACTTCTCGGCCAGAGGTCAGTTTACTTTATGAGTAGCTCATCCGGTTTTGAAGGTTCGAAAGCCCCAGGAAAGAGGAGCGAATTCGTCTAACGTCGTTGCTTACAGGGATCTTGATTCAATCTCCAAGCGGGACTCCTTCGTAGTTCTGGGGGCATCTTCCGCGGTGAAGAAAGAAGCAATACGGAGAAGAAGAAATTCTTTATTGATAGGAAAGCTGAAGCGAAGAAGCAATCCGTCGAATATGAATATCCGGAAATGAGCCCGTAGGGAAGTAGTTTCATAGGAGATGCTCAAGTAGGGGCCCTTGAATGAAAATAAGGTCAGAGTCGTTGACCATAAATCCGGTCTTCGAGAAGGAGCTGCTACGGAAGAGAATACAGAGGGAAGATGAAATCTTTTATTTCTTAGTTGAAGTTTAGTGGGGCTTGGAAGCCCTGCAAGTGTGATAGTATAGGAATAGGCGGGAGGAGTGAAGAATTCACATAGAGTGATCGGTAAGCTGACCCGTATAGATAGACTGACCCGTAAAGGTTACGAAGTCAAAGTAAAATCAACCATTCCATTACGGACCTAGGCGAAAGAGAGTCGAGACATAAACAAATAGAGTAGAGAAGAAGAAGATCCATTCCTAGTCATCCGCGGGCAAAGAGGAAGCCCCCCCGCCGAAGGCAAAGTAAGCACCGTAGATAGATATAGTGTAAACAAGCAAGGGCCAGACCGAAATCTATAGAATCTACGCAAAGGCAATTGGTTCATACTCAAGGTAAGCTGACCCGCACTCAATAGAAGAGGCAAGGAGAAAGGTTGCTTTTAGGTCGATTTCAAGCAGAAGGAGAAAGAAGAAAGCTTAATAGTAGCACAAAGCCCTAAAGAGTGACACATATAAGGGGACGCAGAAATAAAAAGAAAATCTCTTGTTGCCCTTAACATTAACACAGGATAAACTTCTTTCAAGGATAAAGAACTAAGACAGGCAAGCGAGCTTCAGCTGCGCGACCGGGGAGGAAGACAACCTTTAGCTATAAGACAAAACAAAAGGAGTAGCGGGAAAGGGAACTATCCAATATGATAGTGGCTTGCCCACCTCACCGCGGGTAGCCAACTTCAGCTCACCCTAGGAACCTTCAAGGTTAGACTGACTTAAGCTTGAGGTGCAGTAACATGAATACATTCCTTGGAAGGTTGCTTAACTGGAAATTTATTACTTTAAATAGGTAACTTCGTCTGGTAGCAGAGCTGCCTCCGAAGAAGACAACTTACGAAAGAGGACTCTCTACGGAATGGGAGAATCCAGCTATTGAATATAACAAAGTGAAGCAGGACTGCACTCGCTACGCAGTTGAATAGACAGGAAGACAATCAGCAAGGGCGATAGCCCACTGGTTGCAAAGGAAGCGCGCCCAGAAAGAGGTAACCTTACTTAGTGATCAAAGAATTACTCAGTGAACGGGCCTGATTGAGGACTCTTACAAACCATTTCAGAACGAATACCGAGCTTCCAGCAAAAGATAAGCCGACCCAACCAGAATAAAAGAAAAACTTCCTTAGAGAAGCAAACTCCCACTTCTCTACTAAGGGACAAGGATCAGGCTCTCCCATGAGTTAATAACGGGGGTCCTTCTTACATTTCAGCAGGGAAAAGAATAACTCACTACAAGTTCTTTAACAAAGAAGGGAAGGAACTTCACTACAAACTACAGCAATACTCAGAAAGAAACAAACGCTCGCGGGGCTTTAGGGACACACTCGATCCCCGGGGGACAACCCCCACACCGGCTCGCAAACAACAACCGATAGACTTTCCTATGGCTGCAAAGCCCCCCTTATTCGAGATGAAAGAGGATCGTGCCAATCTACTTAAATTCAATTACATTGAATTCCCTTGTAGTACACCATTCTCGCTTATAAAGGCAATTTATTGGCACTAAACCAGCCTGTTTAATATTCCATACTTCCCTTGTCGTACATTCATTTGTGAAGTCTTAGTCTTATTGCATAGATCCTAAGATATAGAAAGTGTGAGGTTAGGGATCTCACTAGCAGGATGGAATAAACTTCTTCTTTTGCCTTAAACTAATCCAGTGCAAGCTTTGGAAGCGAAGCAACCTCGAAATGCCCACTCGAGATCTCACTGCCCGGAGAGAGGAAGCTTTAGCTGATGAAAGAGAAGCCCATATCGGCACACCCTTCTTCCTTGCCTTGAATTTGAACTGTTAGGGCCCGGCCTCCTGCATTGATCAACTCTAGCCCGATCGACCAATCATAGCAAGATTCTCTACTAGATACTCAAGTTGGTCCAAAGCGCATCTCGAGGATCGAACAAGAATTTCAGTAGAGTAGAATGAGGTTGGCTAATCGCCCTTTCTTTAGGCCCCGGGCACACTTCCTTGAAGAAAGTCGTCTTCACGGACGTGATTCTTTTCATTCCTCTCTAGCAAATGCTAGCGAATGACTGGACGAAATGAGTAAATTACCCCCATTCCTTGACTATTCTATTTATGGTACGTCTTCCTATTCAATTAAGGAAAAAACGGTAGCTTGCATCTCGCTATTCTTCAGTGAAAAGGAAGAACCTAATTATATCTTGCCCCTTGGCCTTATCTAAAGCCCCGTTTCATGAACTAATCTGTACCGTACTCGCTTTGACTGGCTTTTCTAATCTACACTTTCTAGCTTAACTGGATAGCCCACTTCCTCATTAGGGATTCTAAAGAAAAAGAAATCTGGTCGAACACAAGCTTCCCATAAAAACTGATGCTGAGCCCGTCAAGGCAAGGTCCCTACTTCATAATAGCAGAAACGAAAGTTTCAACAAAAAAGGCTTAGGCAACTTAAGCACCAGCTCAATCACCATCGCCATCTTCAATACCTTTCTCTTTTTTTCTCCTAATGGAATATGCGCAAAGACCATCAAAGTAATAAGCTCACACAGGGATCCGGGTCAGGTCAGGACTAAGCTCATAGATCAGTTCCAGGAAGGGAATGGAATGCAAGGAAAAAAAAGAAAGATATAAAATTACAGTTAATTAAATATAAAAAGAATTCAAATAAATACAGTAGTAGTAAATAAATCATCTTGCTAGGCATCATCTTACTTGGGGTCAGGGTTCGGTCAAAGCTTGACAATGCTCAAAGGAGGTTACTCGAGGGCAAATCCTAAATCAATGACTGGCTACAAACTTTCTCCCTTTCTCGAAATAACAGAATTGGGGTGGGGAGCCGCCTCTTACCTTAGGACTAGAGGAACAATTTACCCCTATTGATATTGAATTTTCATATGTTCGAAAGGGTTCGAAATGATCTTCACCAAACTTGGATTTCTCAGTGCGATCCTACGAGAAAAGTTTCGAACGGTGCTGTGCGCTCTACTAGAAGAATAAGTTTTGCTGGTAAGATGCTGCTGGAAAGGCAAGATGAGCAGGTCAGACCAACGCCATGCCGACTAGCGGAGGGAGCTCGAAACTCTCAATCCCAATTCCAATGAGAACGCCTTGCTTTCAATTCCAAGTTCAGAAGAGGAACGCATCGATCTTACAACTAGAATCTCCGAACCCTGCCTTTCTCACGAGAAAGGGGATCGGAATAGATATCAGAAGTCAACTCCTGAGTCAACTAGGGGCAGGCTTGGAAGTGCTGTAAGTAAAGATCCCATGCCCGTGCGCGAGACGAGAAGGGGGGACAGCTCAAAGATTCGATGATGGACTAAACTAATCTTTCCTGGAAGGAAGGGGACAACCCCGAGTACCGGAAGATTCAAGCTCCCGAGGGAGATTCGATGCGCTTGATAAGCATTCAATTCAAATGGGCGCGTCAAAGTCAATACTTGTCGAATCGGAGGATTTGTGGTCAGCTAGCAAGCATCATCCAATGCTCTTTAACTTTAAGCCACTAACCCTCTTGAAAGAAATCTGCTTTGACCGCTCTCGCTCTGTCAGTGAATAGCTCGGGCGAGGGAAGCGAAAGCTGATACGCGTGGGATTCTATCTCTACATCTATCATGGAAACAAGCCTCTAAGCTGTTAGTGTTAGTTGACCAAGGTAGCGTTCTCTTTCATCAGCGAAGTCTTCTCCCTTTGCCTTTTCCCTTCCTTTCCCAATCATGTGACGGTGAATAAGAGAAAAGGATGTATTTAAGACTATTCGACATTAGGCAGGGCCCCAATTGTAGATCCTGAATTATGATCGGAAGTTGGGGTCGGAAATTCTAATCACATTATCCGAGCGGTTGTGCCTAATGTCTTTCTTAGGATCCTAAGGTCCTTTCTGAGTCCTGATGGAGGTTCAGATGCGATGCCGGAAGTGCAGTGGATTGATAGTAGTGACCACGAAACGTTTTGGATAACTCATGATAGGTACCCCCCTACCCCCTATACTGGTCCATTCAATGCTTTAAGGACAGATTCTCCAGGGCTTATAATCAAGCTGCTAAGGTTGTTCAGTAGTGATTGGGCCAGGAAAGGCAGGTTCCGTAATAGGACTCATTGAATCAGCAGGTTAGTTTAGTCCGTCATGAGAGATGGGGCTCCACCCAAGATAGTTCTTTCTTTTCTCCGATGAGTTCCAATTATGGTGGTTTTTCAACGAAGAAAAAAGCTACGGTTTCAATTCAGACTGTGAAAGTCGTTTAGGCGCAAGCAATAAGGGAATGCATTCTTCCAGGCAGAAGCCCTTTGGTATGAACGATCTAATTCAAAAAAGAAGACTAAACTGGCCTTGTTGGAGTAGCGGGATCAAAGTCTCATTCGCGAACGTAGGTTCTCCGGTCTCTGTCTCCACTGCCCAAGGCAAGGCCTGTTCTATCCTCTTTCACAGTTTACCGTAACGTTGTATCATTAAGAAAAATTTCCCTATACGGGGCGTGAAAGCACTCTCAGTTAGTTGACTACAAAAAGTCCTACCGCTGTACGAACAACGAAGGATCTCTTTTCAGGCCAACTTTTAAGCGCATCCAGGCATAGGAGAACGATTGAGAATATATGGTACTACTCATCAATGCAATGTTCAGGTAAGGAAAAGACCGAAGCAATTGTTTACAGCCCCTAACTGCACATTTTCAATCTCGGGTTCAATAATCCATCCACTCTTTCTTTTTCGGAAAGCTGCCCCATTAGAATGGTTTTTAGCTCCTCAGTAAGGTTAGCTTTCTTAGACAAGGTTTATTACTATGATCTTGAGTCATTCTGTGGGCAGAAAAAGGGGGTAGAACCCATAGAGAAAGTTTCAAGCTCTGGTTGTGGAAGCAGTTCTTTGTCCTTGTCCCGCTTCATTAGTATAGATTGTATATCTCCCTCATTTCAGTTTGTCGAGGACGTATTCCCGCACTTTGTTCGAGCTTTTATGCATCCTTCGCCCTGCTCGGGCTATAGTTTTTATGATCTCCTCCTTGGCTCGGGCTTCCGTATTCAGTTATGTAATGCAAGTTAAAATTGCGTATATATACAATATGAAATCCCAACTCAGATTGAAGACGGCTCTTCCTTGCTAGCCGAAGAGGCAGTATTTGTCAATCTCGCGAGGACAGCCCCCATCTTACTCAGCCAATCTTCAGACGAGAAAAAAGCAGCTCTTACCTCTCTTCTGGCTGAATACAGAGATGTTTTTGCATGGTTTTATGCTGCCGGTCCCGATTCCACTTTTTGAGGAGCTCCCCGGTTCGAACATCAATAGAAGTAGGAGCAGCACGATTCAACCACCCGCCCGTTTGAAGCGAAAAACATCGACTTTCTCAAATCTTCTCGTTCAAATCTGACTTCATCGAATAGAAACCTTCTTTTTGCATCCTAAAAATCTGAGTTTGATCCTGGCTCGGAGAACTCTTCACCAGACCTATTATGCAAATGGTTCTTTTCATCCATTCTAGGTGCAAAACCGTCTATGCCGAATCTGACGATTATGAATGATATTAAATTTTAGGAATTGCAGGTGCAAAACCTCCTACGAGATGACCCCGCTAACTTCACTCCAACGCCATTCAACGGCTATTCAATCAACGAGTTAAGCCAGGTTCTGTTCTCCCCGATCCTTGGTCACATCAGTCGAATCCTGTTATCTTAAGAAAGGAAAGGATGCTATTCGAAAGGACTTAAAAATTTCCTCTGTGCTCTACTGGATCTAATTCAAAACTACGCTATTCAAAGCAGCTGGTCCAGAATCAACATAATTCTCTGACTCGGGCATAAGCCTGTACCGAACTAAGCCATTCCTTTTTTCCAATCGAAAGGTATTATTAGAAGGGGGGGAAAGAGAATAAAGATCGGGAGTTCGGCTAGTAGCGGGTGACATAACCCAAAGCTAAGGAGGGTATACCCGGTCGTGGAAAGACAGAATAGCAGAGTTCCTAGTTTAGGAAAAAGGGAAGAGTCTCATAGCCTCTGGGAAGCTACTCGGCTAACGAAGCTGACTCGGCCGAAGAAAAAGCAGAGAATGTGGCTTTTTGACTGAGATGCTAAGTATGAGTTTCCCGCCGAAAGGGAATCTGGAACAGGTTTAGGATCAAGATCAAGTTTAGTGGGAACAGGATAAAAAAAATTGTTTAGTACCCAATGTTTAGTAGCCAAGTAGGAGAGCAGGAAACTCTCAATACTAACAACTAGTTTTGGAAAGAGTCTTCAACCAAGCCATAGCTAATTGACCTCTTAACTGAAGGTGCTAACTATGTGTATGCGGCAGTTCCTTCTCCTGATGTGGGATCAATTCCTGGACTTGTTGAGTTTGGGTACTCGGCTAAGACGTAGAGGGAAGAACTTACTCGACCTAAATGGAGAGTAAGAGGAAGAAAGTCAGAGATAGAGTTCCGGATCGGGTTCGGAGATGTTGAAAGAAGATCCGAAGAGAGAATAGCTTTGAGCAGCTTCGGGGAAGTCTTCCCCTTAAGTAGTTAAGCTAGGAGTGGATGGCATAAACCCGACCTATAGGGGAGGGGTCGTGGAAAGACCGAATAGAAGAGCCCCTAGGTAGAATAAGGGAAAAGTCTCATTGTATCTTTCACAGGAATGAGTTCACAACCGCTCCTTATCTTCTCAACCGGGAATGCAGGAGATAGCTATCGGAAAGCTAGGAGAGATTGATTCCGTGTTAATCCCCTATGGTAATAGAAGGAAAAGTCTCTCATAGCATCTTCATCTTCTTTATACTAGTCGAAGAGTAAACCTTCCCTATTTACTTCGGAAAGGAGGAGAACGAGACTAAGCATCAAGTAAGTCCACCTGGGAATCTATTGAACTATCTGCTGCAGATGCAGTCTCGGAGTTCGGAGTTTCATTTCACTCAGTTTTTTCTTCACTTCTTTGTTGCAACCTCAGAACAGAGTCTTATCGGACGAAGCCAACAATCACAGGAGATCTTCCGTAGGTGAATTCCTTGGCGTAGGGCAGTTCGGAAAGAAAGCAGAAGCTATGGAATGTGGATCAAACGAGAACGATTAGAGCAAGTTACGTTCTCGTTCTCCGAGGGTGAATCAAGAAAGGAAGTTCCGGCAGTTCTCTTTACCTTCGGCTTTTATTCTCTTTCAGTGAGGCTAATGGGTCCCTTCTCTCGTGACCCTGTAGAGGGGGTCACTTCGCTCGGTCCTAGTTCCGGTTAGAACTCTGATTTGACAGCCCCCTTCGATGGTTAGGTTGTTTACATACTGTTGAGGAGCTTCTAATCTTTGGTTTCTAAACCATGCCCTTCCACAATGAAATATCTCACGGAGAGAGGTTATGTTCTATGAAAGAAGAAGGTTGACCCCCTGAGACGCATTCTGCCCTTGAAACACTTTCAGACTTCTGCTTAAAAGCAGAGCACCCGGTTGTGATCGAATGAATTTCCTTTCCCATGGAAATGTGATCAAAGTCCCCAAACAGCGTCTTTTTTGCTTGACGAGAGTGAGTACTCCGAAACTACGGGTAGCGAAGCAGAGCAACCTTGTCTAACCCTTCCTTCAGATAGTTACCGCTTTGCACGAGCTGAGACAGTGTAGATAGATCCGGGGGATGATGAATTCAGAGTTGGAAGGGCTAAGAAACCAAGGTATAATTAAATTATGTACACAGCCTCTACCAATAAGGAATCAAGTAAAGTAATCGGTTGAACGCGGTCTAGGTAGAAGTATTCCTGTTCCTGCGTTGTGCCGGAAGTCTTTAAGACTTTCTTGATGCGGAGTTACTATTTGAGGAGAGGAACGAAAGATAGATGGCCGTGGGACTCTCGGAATAGACTGTTTGAAAGAAGGACGTTAAGCTGCTAGTGATTGAATATCTACTGCAAGAGGAAGCGCTCTTGGAAGAAAAAAGAAAAGAAGGGCTGGTGCCATAATATGCATTGGATGACAGAGTGAGGGAGGAAAGCCCTTTTCAACCATTAGCAAGAACCCTTATTTATTGAAGGCTTCCCTTATTAAAAAGATTCAAAAATCTATTCCAGATAGGGGCTTCAAGCCTTCGCTCTTAAACATTCTTCCATAACACCGCGCCTATTCTATCTCGAACAGAGAACGAGGAAGGCCCTTAGGGGAATGCTCTTCCTCCTCTTATAGCGGCTTCCTATTAGTCTAAGTATGACTCTTTGAGATCTAGACCAGGCAAAGCCCTTTCCATTCTTGTAGCAGGGCGCAGTCCTAATTGATTGTTTCATCGTGTTTGATTGAAAAACTTTATTGATTGCTAACCCCAAGCGAAGAGCTTATTGTCTTCCTCGGCTGCCGAAGCCTCCTATAATGTAAAATGAAAGAAATGCTTTCCCAAAAATTCCTATTGATAGGACGACTGCTACTTTCAAATACAATAAAGATAGCTATTTCTTTCTCCTAGTGACTACTCCGAGTAAAGACTACTGACCTTAACCGATTTTTTTATTTATTTTTTACATTACTAAATATATTATGAAGAAAGGCTTCCTCTTCCCCTTATTCTTTAAACCAGTCTGACTCTTCCAATTTGTAGAGTTGGGCAGGCGAATCAAGATAAATGACTAGGGGATTTCCTGCCAGAGTTCCCTCCCTTGGGGTGTCATCAATGTTGGCAGATCAGTTAATGCTGAAGCAGAACCATCTGCTGCTGCTGGAGTGCCTTTACCGCAATATATGTTGTCAGGTAAGTGTCCTTAGTGTTAGTGGAAAGCTAGGGATCAGAAATTCCCTCGGCAGGGTCAAGTTACTTGAATAAAATCTTAAAGAAAAGGGGGGTACTTAGTGCGGTGCCCTTATAGGAGTCTGAACATCTATTTCTGAGCAGATGCTATTTCGGATTAGATCTTCAAGTCTTCACCTGAGTAGATGTTCCCGGAGAGGAAGTAGGCTTTTTTCCAAAAACGGATGTAATTATTGGCTCGGCAACCCTTATTCAAATGTTCGATTTGCCCCGCTAAGCCTCAGATATTCTAATTGAAGCAAAACTTCTACGTTACGCCCAGCGGCAAAGAGTAGGCGAGGAAGGAAGCCGAGTCCTTATTCCTTGGTGGTGAAAGGGATTTTTCTTTCTTTTTCCCCGCTCAGAGGAAAGAGGGAGCAACTTAACCCACCCAGTCCTGCCTTTAGAAAGGAATGAAGGAAAGGAAAGCATTTGGAACAGGCCGGACTTTAGGAAGAAAGCCTGACTTCGGAGCTCAGCTTAGCCCAGGACTTTGGAATAGAGCGCAGGAAAAGCGCCCTGGGTCTCTCGATCCAGAACTACTAGGAGGCGGGCGGCTCCTTTCCATTTACCTATCTAGGGGTTCCTATCTTTCTTTATAGGAAAACCTAAGAGAGCTCACCTTCTTTGTATGTATCCTACCCTGGAACCTGGAATCAAACAACTAACTCACTTTGCCAGTTGCTCGGTGCTATCCCCCTTCCCTTGTTGAGTGCTCAGCTACAGTAAAAGTATAAGAAGCGGCTCCTTCGGGCAAGCCAAGCCGTCTTATCTATAAAGCGGTACGTCTGAAACGGTAGATTTGTTTACGGCTCCTCGTGAGAGACAGGATCTCTTGGTTTGTCGACGTCTGGGGTCGAAAGCCTCTGTGAAATATTCCCTTGTCTCTGTAGTTCTTTTTTCGGCGAATCCTTCATCTGACGCCTCATTTGGTCTAGAAAGTCCCCTCAAGACCGGGGTAGTTCCTCTTTATCTTTGGCTCGCATACCTATCTATGCTCAGCACTAACTTTACTTTATGATCAGAAACTTTATAGCTAATGGGACTGGGCATGAGTCTCTTTTATCTAAAAAATATCTCAACCTTCCCCTTTTCTTTTGCGCGACCCTTGCCTAACGCGCTGTGCGTTAAAGCGGCGCTTCTTTATCTTCGTATTTGGAATTGTAATCTACTTAACGCTTGAAAAGCCTTGTTCCACAATCTCGGATCAATGCTATCTTCTGTTATAAATGCATAGAGTCCCCACATACTTAAACAGTGAAAATTTACCTCGATGAAACTTCCTCCTATGCCTTATCGGGCGAACCGGTGTCAACTTCAAAAAATGCTTATCTTATGATGGCCATCAATTGCTCTTTTTCTGGGTGTAGATGGGAATGGCGGGGCCGAGGACATGGACTCGTAAATTTACCCTTAGAGTGCTTGACCCGTGACCTGTCTTGTTGCTCCCTGGGCAAACAGACAGACGATGTTTTCCCATAAATCGGTAAATTCAGCCTTGTTAGTGCTCTATTCAACCGGCTTTCTTTAGTCGTCCAGGTCTGATCACTTCACATCAACTCAGCAGAAAGCTAGATTATCAACTTCGGAGTGGCAAGTATCGGGCCCCATGGCATAATAATAAGGCATTAGAGTTGGCTCTCAGCCGGTCTCTTTGGTTGGTGTCTTGTCCTTCACACGATGAGTCAGTGTCTCCCAACGCAGCGACAGAAGCGTAACGAGTGAGATATACGATGTCTGCTAACCTTTCAGTTATAGGCATACCTATTGCCTGATCAGGTGCATTTCACGCTTCTACGATTGAGCCTCGAAAGATTTTTTTCTTAGGATTTGTTGCTTCAATAGTAAGGAACGGGGTCCTTGAGACCCGAGCTCCCCTAAAACGATAGAGGAAGAAGATTTCCAACTTTTAACTGCGAAAATGGCTAAGAAGAGGGGAACTAAGGTTTTCCTTCCTTCGGGAACTCATTTCTTCAATCCAAACAAGGATAGCCTTTGCTTTCTTAAGTTCTTATCAGTATAGTGAAAAGGAAATTATCAGCTATTTTCAAAACCTTATCCGGGCCAGAAGTAAGGAATTTATCAAAGCCTATGGACGAAAGCATTCTCAACAAGAAAGGAGAATAGCTTATTATGTGAAAAGACTTCCTTCTATAGTGAAGACCTATAAAATAAGAATTTAACAAAAAGGACTTACCTTTTTGCTTTGCAGGAACAGGAACAAGGAAAAGAATAGCGGCACAACTATGCTCTGTTGGAAGGGATGGAACTGTGATCTCGATTTTAAAAGTCCCTAAACCAACCGGCTCGGTTCCCCCTATTAGAAGACCACTTCCTCAGCGTAACCTACCCTCCCGGGCCCTGCCTTTTCTTTTCAAGAAAAGTCGTAAGATAAGAATAGAAGGCCACCTGTCCCCGCGGAAATCACCTTTTAATCTCAGAGTTAGATCGTTGCGCCGCTGTTTTTTTAAAGTAAACGTGCTCCATCTCGTTCTAGCAGTTATAGTAGGTGTTCCGTGGAGTCTTATTTGGTTGTTTGCTTGTTGGTTTTCTTGTTTGGGAATATCTAACCTTTTTCCTAGGCTTTCCGGGGTTTGGGTCTATCCTCTCCTTTTTTTCTTCTTCTCTTACGATATTTCGAGTTACCTTTCAAACATCCAATTGATATAGGCATACTTGTGTATGTTATCCCATAAGACTTATTTAAGTTTCAAGGCTTAAAAAGAAAGAAAATCGAGGCGAAAGATACCAAAGCAATATTGTATCAGACTGCCTGTCTTCTTGTAGTTGGATCTCCAAGTTTTTGGAATGCTCAAGTAGAATTTTTAGCATTCCAAAAAGAAATATGGATTGAAAGGATTCAAGAGGCCTGTAGAGAAAAAACATTTATCCAAAAGATTTATTCATTACTACTACATAAAGCACTACATTACATAAACTACCACATATGCCTTTACTAGAGCTTTAAAAGCTTTATGCTAACAACATTTATTATTAAAAAAACATAAAGAAGTCAAAGGATAGGCCTTAACAAGTAGACAGAAGAGAAAGTCACTACTTTTTTTCATTTCTTCTAGTGGGGTTCCCGGTCACCGAGGGTGACAGCTCGCACAATGAGTGCTTGCTGCTCCTCCCGCAGCACTTGCAGCCTCCTCTCCAAATCTCTTATGTTCCCTCTGGCAGCGCCAATGCGTTCTTCTGCCTCTGCAGGATCTCTTGCTCTAACATTTCTCAAAAAGAGGTTTAGCACTCTACGACGCTCTTGAATTTAATTTTGCAGTTGCCCGCAGCAATTGCAGAAAGCCTGTTTGTAGTAGCCATAGCCATACGTGCTAGTACTCACTCAATTTCTTTGATTTGAATTTGATGAAGTGAAGACACTTATCGAGCCTCCATTTATAGAGTGGTAGAGTAATATCGCCATGCAGTACGAATTGGATGGCAGGCACAATTCTGGCTAGCTCTCCGCACTAGTTTTCTGCAGTTGAGTACTAACATGCCTGTGTGGTGAACTAACTACCTTGGGAAGCAACAAATATGCCCCCCAATCACGCTGCCTATGTGAACAAATTAACAAACTTTGCATAACCAGCTTAATTAAGTAAAAAAACCTAATCGATAGTTGTTAGGATGAATCACACGTGGGAGAGATATGAAATCTCTGAGCAGACGTAAATCCCTTACTTTGCCATTCTTTCCAGAATAGGACTTTGCTGAATGAATATCATTTGGATGGGCTTAGACTTGGGCTTGCTTTGATGATGAGCAGGCTCGTTGTGCTTTGCTTTGAGACTTCTGTGGGCTTTCAGCCAGGCTTGACAGGTTTGAGTTTTCATTTGTAGGACTTTGTGGCACCGGGCCCGTTTCGTGAGGGCCACGCCCATATGCATAAGGCCCATTTTCTCTTAATTTTTTTTCCCCTTTCCCTCTTTTCTTTCTTTTTTTTTAACAATATGAAGAGAAGGCATCAGGTTTGGTCTTGGAACGCCATGCTAACACCATGCTTAGCAAACCATGCTAGGACCGATCTTATCAGGCCATGGTGCGGTCACGGCTTCAAAGCCGGCTACATTCTTTCTCCGAGAAGCCAGTTATGGAGCATAGCCAAACCTCGCGGGGGAGCGGGTCGGGGACGACGTTTCAAAGCTGTAAAACAAACAAAGAACCTTTGCTGCAGGAAGAGGGTGATGAGAGCCTTGTTCGGTATCAGGCTTGGTAATGTTTCGGCTGCCTTCGTTGATTCCCCACGACGGAATCGGAATCTCGCTACTTCCCCTTTCTGTCCTAAGTGGGGGAGAAGGATTCAAAACCTTGTGTGAAGGAAATACTGTTAAAGTCGTTGACCATTAATCCGGTCTTCGAGAAGGAGCTGCTAAGGAAGAGAATACAGAAGAATTAGATCAAATGGTGGGTATCGTATATAACTCCCCAAAGCAGCCATTCTCTTAAGAAGAGCTATTTTCCCTTGTTATTTCAAAAAGAGTATCACCATACTGAATCTAGCGCAAAGCAAGGAATGATTATCGGAAGTTGGCTACTTACTTAAGTAAAAAAGTGCTTTCTCTAAGACCCTGTCGAGGGAGATCTTTAAAGAGCACATCTCGGATAGTGAGGGATTCAATCCAGCCCCCCCTTGTCACTAATCCGAATCT
This sequence comes from Euonymus europaeus, assembly GCA_963580455.1. Lineage (NCBI taxonomy): Eukaryota > Viridiplantae > Streptophyta > Magnoliopsida > Celastrales > Celastraceae > Euonymus > Euonymus europaeus. The sequence goes on along the minus strand of OY756973.1, from coordinate 822,464 downwards.
ATAGGTTATTCACGAGTGCCCTCTGCAGATGAATTCAATCAGAAGCAGATTGGGCATACATATAGGGCTTAGCACTAGGAAGAAAGCCAAAGGCCAGTTAAGGGATCAGCCTTCGTGGACAAATAGGCAGCTAGAATGCCTTGAGTAAAATACCCACGAGGAGGTTCTCTAATAGTATAAGAAGAGGCACAGAAGGAACTGCTATCGAATAGGCTGTTAGGGAGGATTGTGCAAGTTAATCAGAAGGGGTTCTTTGACAGAGCTTCAAGCAAGCTCACTGAACTCCGAATAAAGCCGATTTCGGTCTTAGCACTGTAAGCAGGTACTTTTTTTTGCCGGGTCTTTGATTCTGGGGATTTTGTGGGAAAGGAAATTACATTTAGGACATCCATCCCGAGGAAAAGAGAAAGTGTCTCGATTTCAACCGGTCTTCGAGAACCCGAAGATGGCATCGAATACACAGAATAGGCATCCCTTGACTCAGCTGTGAGGGAATGGTCTCTTGCAAGAAGAAGGGCTTTGCCTTTGCTAGTGCAATCGTATAATAAGATCCAGAATCTGACTCTATCAATGAGTTTTGAATCGAGAGATGATATGAATTGAATTTTCAAACTAATCTTCCTAAATAGGAACTGAACTGAGAGCAGAGGAAGTTAGATAGCTTTTCGGATCTTGCCAGGCCAGGAGGAAGGAGCTGCTTTAACAAGTCAATGGCAAGCAGGAAAGAGAGCAGTAACGGCGTATTCTCAATCCGAAGCAGTAGCAGGCACTGGTCTTTCTTTCTATCTTAAGGCAGTTGCCAGAAGGAATTACCGAGCTTGTGGAATAAGAGCTGTGGCACTCTCTTTAAACCATGGGGAAGGAACGGATCCTTTTGCCCGAAGGCTTGGAATTGGAAAATGGCATTTCACTGAACTCCGAATGACTTTCATTAGATTAGCATATAAGATCAAATAAAAGACGGTCCCTCTTTCTGGCCATAAGAAAATACAAGAAAGGAAGTAACATCTAGTAAAGAGACCCACGAACAGAGAGAGGTAGGGAAGGTTCTTTCTCTTTGACCTGCTTTCTCTCCTGATCCTTAGACTTTTTGAGCTTTGGTTTGGACCTGTACTAGTTCGAGAAGTGAGAGCACCAGGAAAAATGCTAGGAAGAATAGGACAAATAGGCTAGTTTGCTAGGTTGTAGATCTTTTCCCTTATTCTAGATGAATCCCCTAGTGGGATAGATGTAACTATTGGAAAAGGGCTTCTTCTCGAATTCGAAGCTTTTCTCAAATCGATCTTTATCTCATCTTTCTCTTTCTATTCATTCGAATGAATTACCCACGGAGCGGTACCGAGTTAAGTTCAATTGGAGCATCACTTATAATCCCTCAAAAAAGGCTTCCTTCAAACAAGCCCTTCATTATTATTAATATTAATGGCCTAGAGAAAAGAGAAAAGAACGACAAGCAAATGCTTCTTAGGAAGCAACCTCCCCGAGAGACCTAACATATTGCGAACCTGGTAAAATGTAGAGGCAGGAATAAAAAACTCGGATGCAGACCCGAGCGAACGGATTCTCCTTTATTCAAGCGCAGAGATGGATTGCGCTACCTTGAAAACTCGCCCAAACGAAGTCACAAGGTTCTGTTCTTTATACAAAGTGGAAAGAGGAAACTTTCATCCTTCCCGGTCTACTCTCACCATGGAATGAAATAGAGTGCGCTATATAGCAAGCCACCCAATCATTACGGTCTTCACAAAGGAAGGAGCTTTACTTTACAACTAGAAGAGGAGCGTAGAGGTGAAAGGCGGGCCGGCCAGTTACCTGCGAATCGACGGCGGAAGACGTGGTCTTAAGCCGTGAGCACTTGAAGCATCTATTTTAGGTGCCGCCCGGAAAGAAGGAGGAGTATAACAAACGGGGAAACTTCCCCCAATCCCCTTAACTCGGAATAAGGGGAAAAACGGATCATGGATAAGAAGCGAAGACAAGCCGCGAGCTATGAACGAAGGGCAAGAGAGAAGCAATTGAGGCGAATCTAGTTCTCAGACGAGCTAAGAGTATAGGTTATTAATGCTATGCGAAGGGAGTAGAGTGTATTTTTTTATTATTAAGACTTTGGGCAGCAGAATGGCAGGGTTCGTGCCATAATAGATACATATATATATGGGAGGGGTCCCCTGTAGACAAACCCATTTTTTGTTGACTTTTGAGATAGAATGAATTGTTGGAGGCTTTACTTGACGAGTAGACCGCTCCGTGGGTTACCCAAGGAAGAATTTGCAACATACGTGGGAAGGTTAATGGCCCTAGCAGCTAAAGTGAAAGTGATGCCTCCAGTCCATGAAAATTCTCAGACAGATATGGTTCTAAAGACCGCTAGTAACCCCCTGTTAAGTTACATCCTTATAAGGGTTTGGTTGCTTCCGTGAGAAAGGGATGGGGAGAGGTGAGGCGAAACCGGGGAGCTTTGTTTAAGCCAGGGTTTTGCTTTCACACCCGTAATAGAGGCGACCGAAGGGAGGAGTAGCCCTGAAAGACGAACCCTTAAGAAAGAGACCGAAGCCAGTGAGTTTGCGTCCTGTATCTACGACAGTCTAAAGCCCTCTTGCTGAGCAAGCCATGAGCGAATATTTTTTCTACTTTTTCCTACTCCTGCAATGCTTCCCAAAGCTTCGTAAATGGAGTTCAAGACATATCTCCATTCATCAAGTTGGTTAGGGATTTAAGATCCGCAAAAGCTTTCAGGTACCATTCAAGGGATTCCAGCTAAGATTCACTTCTCGGGCGTGCTCTATCAGGCTTCAAGCAAGATTGTAGGATGGGTATGAACTCACTCCTTATCTCTTCTCTACGCTCGTAAGAAAGGCAAGATCTCCTCTATTGAATAGGAATAAAAACCTACCTTTCTTTTGTCCCCAGCTGGGAACTGAGGCTAAGTTTCTTGGGTGGGTATCAAGGAGAGAACCCGGTTCTAAAGCAAAAAAGGAAACCAAAGCTACTTATCTCCTAACACCAATTGCAAGTGCTCCTGGTGAAAGCCCATACAAACTATTCTTTCGAACAGGAGGAATATCCGCTATTTCAGATATCAGAGTTGAGCTCAACGAAGTCCTGAGTAAAGCTCTAAAATTAGCCAATTGAGAACTCTTTCTTCTTATATAAGCTATTTCTTCTATCTTGTTACACCGGCACTACTAAGTCTCGGTATTCGTACCGCCTTAATCAATCCCAAGTGGAGGAGGTCGGACATTGATGAATAACCAGTTGTTTTTTTCTCCATAAATATGATTCTTCGCGCTAAGGAAAAGCTTTATAGCCTATTCTAGCCCTTTCTTTCCGATCCCTAAGTGTGCGAATTGGAATTGGCATCTGAGGACCTTTTAGGGGCTGTCTTTGGCATAGCATCTCCTCTCCTATTGAAAGGAGTCACTAAGCAAGTGCGGTTCCTGGGTCGGTAACAAAGAAAGAAAGAGACTTTTAGCGATTGGGAGAGGTCCAATCACTCACTCAAGAGGGGCTATCTTTTATGATAGATTATAGTATGAAAGCGATATTAGCAATCGTTAACACTCAGCCTCTCTTTAACTTTCAAGGGTAGGAGCGAAAAAAGTTTTTACTGGCAACTGGAAGAGACAAGAGGCTTTAGAAGGAAGTAGCTATAGCCAGGCAAGCCTGTCGATTAGAACAAGCACAATCTGAATATTTTCTATAAGTAGGTAGGTATCTCCCCGAGCTATAGCTATCCCTCCCATCGTGGTGCCTCTTCTTTTGGTTCGAATGCTTCGTTTTCTAATGGGAGGAAAGAGGCGAAGTCTTAACAAGAGAGAATGTCCCTTCGAATCGAAGAGTTGAGCTCGACAAAGAAGATATGTTGAATAGCATATCCTGGGAAGAACCCAAGTAGAATATAGGTGGCAGATGCGAGGGATATTGAACAGAGGCTCTCGATTCCGCTGTCCCAGACCCGAAATAATTCAGTGGCACTCGGAATGCCAAGGACTTGGAGAACTTCCTCTGGGATATGGAGGAGTACTTCAAGGCTGCCCGTGTTCCAGAGGGTAAGAATCACCAGCACCGGGGATGCCAACTCTGGTGGAGAAGACGGATGGAGGATGATGCTTATGCTGGCGATTGAAAGATGGGAAGAAAGAATTGAAGGATCAGTTCCTTCCTTGCAAGAGGTTGCAAGAGACTCACTCAAGAAATTGAAGCACGGTGAGGGAATATGTGAAAGAATTAAGTTCCTTGACATCAAGAATATGTCCGAGGAGAACAAGCTCTTCAAGCTCAGCTTCGGCAACAGCAACTCGAGAAAGCAATTCAGTTTGTGAGGAACCGGCCACTTCTTTATATACGTCGCCATTTGACGATCTGTCTGTTCAAGCAGGTGCCACGGAAGTGAGTACGGAATCAGAGAAGGGGGACAGCAACGTAAAAGACTGAGGGAAATTAGTTCCGAGACTCATCTAAGTTCCCATCGGCCGTTTGAAGCCCTACAATAAAAGGATGGGGAAAGTAAGAATAGAAGTACTGCGCAACTGTCCCAATCGGCGCAAGGAGCGTTTACCCTCGACAAGAGGTCTCAGAGCGACCCCTATGGTATGGCTAAGCTCCGTTCATAGCCTGGGAAAACCACTGACGATCTGTCTTTAGTAGGTCGTCTATTCTTTCTTACCTCGGGATAGGAGTTAAAAATTTTCTGTCAGCCTTACCAGCTGTCTGAGATGAGCGTCCAAACCGAATCGATCTTTTTGCCCCCCCTATCCCTTCCCGTCTTCGTTTAGCAGCGAACTCAAGGATGGCCTTTATGTATGAGCCGAAAAGGGGGTATCCATAGATACCAACCAAACTAGCTAGTCAGGGAAGGTAGGTAAGTCAGAGGCGGATCTAGGGAGTCTTTACTTCTTCGACTTCTTATTCTTATTCATAGTTGAGATACTCCCAACCTCCACCAGCAAGCAGCACCGGAGTGAATCGTAACCTTTCGATCTGGGGTCAGGACTCGTCAAGAGACGAGACGTAGCTAATGCTGTTTGATCCCCATTCGAGTAGGGCACGAGATTAGTTTGCAGCTACTATAGCTAATCAATCTCCTGCTTTCATTCCGTTTGATTGAAGACTGGAATCAACATGCGATCTGAGAGCGGATCTAGGAATCCCCTGGTAGTGGTAGTTGGGTTGGTGAAATCCGATAATCGATTGGCTTTAGAAAGGCTTTCCCAACCTAGACATTGTAACTGAAAGTCCTGCCTACTTGTAGGCTTAGGGTAGTCCTCGACAACCTTCTTCTTTTACTGGCTTGGGAAAGACCCTTAGGCTATGGATCCCACTAATGGAATTGGGCTATAACCATATTTCCATGGTCTAGGTTCAAGGGCAATACAGATTGAGGCTTGGAGTAGATAAGGCTTCATGGACCCAATTTATAGGGCTTTTAAGGACGGACTCGCTAGTGTCCCAGGGATTGACCGGTGACACTACTAACTTAATTTACCTAATATATGTCTTTTTCCACAGGACTGAATCCATAGAAACCTTGGCTTAGTGCCATTACTGTAAGCGGCGGATGATTGGTATGCAGGATCGGTTGCAACGGTTTCACATGAATGTAAATCAAGAGATTGGCGGCTTTCCAACTAGCCATTGTACCTGAGATTGCGATAAGTCCTTCTTCTTCTTTGGAGCTTGTTCTTGGTCCCAAGGGTGACAAAGAGCAGCTTGCTTCTCCAATTGGATCATTGCTCGACCAAATAAGATAAAGGCTTGGGGGGTACTTCTAGTGGTTTGCCGGAGAAGCTATATATATATATTTCAGGAGTTGGCCATTACTATAAAGAATAAAAGGCATGGACACAACGCCTTTTATTATAGTATTTGTTTGCTGGCACAGGTAGTGGAGGCATTATCCACCCATCTCCCTCCGGAGAGTGAGGAAAGGGCCTAGCTTCTCAATAAGTCATTCAATGAACTAACTATACTTAAGATGTGAGCTATACCTATTCCTTTGAGCCACCTATTCCTTCTTTTCTTATCTTTTCTGCGGGAGTGAACAATCAACCATGAGGCAAGGTACCCTTAAGATACCGAAAGATCCGCTTCGCTAGTTAAAGGTGAGTGGTCTTCTTCTACAGGCTAGGGATTACCCCTAATTTCTCCTCTAGGCTAGAGAACTACTCTTCTCCTTACTCTTATAGGTAGGCCCCGACTATTTCAAGAAAGACCGTTAACATCCGCCACATTGAGCTTCAATTCTCCCCGTAACTTAATAGGGCTGTCTCCAATGCTACACGTTCCGCTGACTTGGACCTCTTATTAGGTTGATCGTCAGACGGCCTTGGGTCAGTAACCTTTGAGGATGCCATGGCTCTAAGCACAACCTCGCTCTGATACCAGTTGTCACGGACTTCTAGCTTGCCTAGCTAACTTGCCCGCGCGGCACTTGTGCAACGGACCTCTCTCCTACACAAGTCAGCCTTGCTCACTCACCCCTCTCTTGAGTAGAGCCCTCAAGCCTATCTAATACAGAAGAGAAGGAAGTTAGACGACATTAGCAAGGGGCTTAGTATTGGTTTAAAAGCTATTGGTTTCTTTTTGTCTATTAGGGCTTAGTTGCTAAGCGGCTGTCAGTGCAGGTGAACCGAACTCGTATGGGTAGTATGTATTGTTTCCGTCAGTAGTCTGCGTGCGAGATAGAGTACTGTCAGGGGTTCGCGAAGTCTTTGCTTGCTTTCATTTTTAGTCTTTCCCGTGACTACCATTCTCTCTTTTCCATATTGGTAGCTCCCCGTTCTCGCGGCGAAGGATCGTCCTGTAACTACCAGGGGTTTACTTGTCTCTTTTTCCTTTGCTGGAGGTCTTACTAGCCCGACTCAGATTTTGAGTTACCCGTCTATCAGGGAAATTCCCCAGTATTGCTAGTGTTCTTTATCTAGTTATATGACTGGTCTTCCCCGCAAGCAGTTCACCCATTAGTTCATTTGCTCGCCTTTTGTTCAGTAGGGGCCTTAGCATGGTTCTTAGTAGGATTGACCCACCGGTACCAAAGAACATGAGTATTCGCAAGTCTTTTGGCAGCTAGGGTTGCAATTGGCTAGTAGGGTTTAGTATCTAAGCGGCTGGCTAATGTTGGGAATCCACCCATCTTGATCTTGTCAGTAGAGTAAATCGCTCTTCTTCCTTTACCGGAGGTGTCCGTAACAATAGCAATCCTCCCTCAGTTCCAGGAAGTGATCCGGATCCGTAGTCGGTGTTCTTAGTGCTGTAAGTGGTACGCACGCCTTAGTCTTAGACTCAATCTTTATGCCAGTAAAGTTGAAGTCTTCCTATTCCCGGAGCCAAGGAATCTCTTTCTAGTGGCTAACTTTACCCAGAAGGTTAGGCCCTTCCAAGGCGTCTTATTATGCTCGCATGGCCAATCTTCTTCTTTACTTTATTTAGAGGGGAGGGAAACTCTCTTTTCTTCGCTTCTTTTATAGGTGTCTTAGCAGAAAGCTGAATTGATTGTGATTGACGTAGCTTCTTTCCTCAATTCACTTCTTTCTTACGAGATTACATCACATCTCTTTCGACTCTCTTCTTACTCGCATCAGGATATCAAACTGTTAACGCTAGGAATCAAGAAAGCACCTACATCTTTGGGTTGCTTTCGAGGGGAAGGGAATGGGCATAGCTCCAATGAGTGAGGTGTGGGTGCGGGTTACACAGATCAGTAACAAGATGTGGATATCATCCTCGTCTCGATGTATCAACTAACAACTAACAACTCATAGCTGCACATACCTTACTTAACTACCAGTGAGACTCTTAGCCAATGGGCTCAGCCAACAAAGGAACATTGCTTCCCAACAAGGGAGCAAGAGCTACAACGGATTGAAGGATGGTTCGAAGCATACCATCAAGTTCTTAACGCTAGGAACAAAGGAACTACACCTTGGCTTCCGAGTGCACAAAGACGATCCGAGCTTCCCTCTTCCTTCCTTGGATCACCCCACCCGGATGAGAGGTAGGACTTCTTACGGGGTGTTCATGCCATCAATCCTCCTTAGCTTGAGCTTCCTTTAGGCGTTCTAGAAAGCTGATCTTCGCTCTCCACACCCCGTTGGGGGTCTCTCGAACTCTTCATTGGCATACAACGGGAAGAGAGACTTGTTTGCTTGCAAGGTGCGCAGTCCTCGCTCATTAGCAACAAGGTTACACAGCTCGGTAACAACAGCAACATTCACATTGGGGAATCAGCTGATAAGAAAAGGGAGACAGCTTATTTGCAGAAGAAACTGCAACTAAGGCTCACAACTCAGACAGCTCAGAGAAGTGCTAGCAAACAAGGCTAAGCGCCTTAACCAACCTAAGAGAAGACCAAGGGACAATGGCTTAATAACAACAAAGGAAGAACAAGGAGCTACACTAAGGTCCTGACTCCATTCCCTCCTAAAGAAGGGAGAATAAGAAATCAGGAAAGGAACAACAACAAAGAAATACGACCTCGAGGTGCTAGTATAGCTGATTGTCTGAAACAAGAAGTAAAGGAACTCTTAGCGAGGAAAGAGTGAGTGTGAGAGTTGGGTTGACTGGGTGTGAGGACTGCGCCTAGCTACCACGGCAACAAGAGGAGGAGGTTTTGGTTACACTCCGGAAGGAACTACGAACTCCCAGAAACAAAGATGCTTGGAGAATGGGGTGTTGAGAAGATATAGGAAAGAGATACACCCTAAAGACTACCGATTCGACGGAGATCAACAGCCAGGACTAATAGATAAGTCGGGGTAGCTTGACTCTTGTCTACAGGGCAGCCCAGCCCTTACCCCATTCCCTCCTTGGGTCAGGAATGGAAGGCATGGGAAGCCAAGCACCGACTTAAGAGCAAATAAAGGAAGAAGGCTTCCTAGCAACAGGACAACAAGAGCCAAGAAAGAAGGAGACAAGGGATCAAGGCTTGGGTTGACTCTACATCGGGCCTTGTTGCTATAGGGGCTGCACCATGCGCCAGGAAAGAGATTGGTTTGGTTTACCTCTCCGAGTTCCGCCTTAGCTACAGCGGCAACAGCGACAGGAAAGAGTCTTTGTTCATCATTGGCTTTGCGGATCCACCAACTTAACCAAGAGGATAAGCTCTTCCCTTCCCATTCGGGTTAAGCTACCTGCGTATGCTGTAACATTTCCACGAACAACCATCCCGAACGGTAAACTAGAAGATGAATTCTGATAATAGAGTGTGCCGCTTCAGATTTTATATATCTCAGTCCCGGTCTTCGTCCTTCCTTTACCTTTAGCGCGATACGTGGGGTGTGGATTAAGGATCTTAGTTGATTAAGTGGTTCCCTTATCGAAACTACGCTCCGATTCTTATAAGATTCAGCTTCTGCCCACTTATCTTCTATCCACGTGATTTCTTCGATCTTCAACTGGCCCGTCTTCTATTTTTATAGTTGAATCCCTTTAACTTGAACGTGGAATTTCCTTGTATTTGTAGTACCTGAACCCCTTTCTAACTAGACTTGGGGAACAGGCAGAGTCAGCCATTAGCATTAGGTGAAAGACGTTCTAGTTAACAAAACGATTCTTAGCAGCTTTAAGGCAGGAATCACGAAGATGAACAAGAAAGGATAGGTTACTATTCCTATTCAACTAAGTAAATTTCGGTTGTTCTTCCAGATGAGTAGGAGTTTAAATCTTGGTCGCTGAGTTGGACCATCCCAAAGCAAAGCGAATAGCTGTATTCTATATAGATTCTAGATCTAGAGCACTCGATCTCTTTCGTGCTGGTATTTATTATTTAGTGCTATTCCTATCTGTTTCTGATTCCAGATAGCTCTTATTCGAAAGGAAGCTTAGCTCTTTCCAATAGTAGGTTCCGCCGAAATGATTAACGAACTCTAGGATATGGAGGTGCTATATAATGCTTCCGATGATAACTCTTTCCTCCATTTTTGGAGTGCCTTCTATTTCAGTAAATGCAAGTGCTCCTTTTATGGATAGACTTGTTTATTTCCTCTTCACTCGAAATGAAATTTCTCCGGATCAGCATCCAATATTCAAAGTTTCGGCTCTTCCCGTGCCTGAATTACTACAGCGCCTTACCGTCTACTAAAAAAGACTACTAAAAGAAGGACCACAAACCCCTTTGATAGAGATAGGAAATGAACCAGAATGAAAGAAACGTAGTAGAATCAAGCGGTGGAACAACGTAGTCGTTAGCGCTAAGAAATAATAAATAGAAAGAAAGTAGTGTACTCATTTCGGTCAGCATCATTCTTGCTTATGTCTAAGAAAGAGTCCCCTTATTGCTCTAGCTGGACCGGGAGAACTGATTCTTCTCGAATTGACACCATAACAAAATTTACGCGCATCAATCGTTAACTGAACAAGGGAATTGGTTTCTCTAACCCGAGTGACAACTATCACTAGATTAGATTGTGAACCTGAAGTCTTGAGCGAGGACCTTCTTTCTCCTACGGCAGGGCACGACCCGGAAACAATATTCTGTGATTGCTAAGTAGAAAGGCCAGGGAGAGATTCTCCACTAGCATTCTGGCTGAGACAGGAGAAAAAAAAGGTATGAATATCCGAATAGTTAACTCTCCTCCATCCCCCACCCAAGCTGCGAAGGAAGGGAGCCGAGTACCGATCGGTTAGAGTTGCTTGCTTCTACGATGATTTGGTGGCAAATGATGCTGATTTGAGCACCTACTCAGATGACAAGGACAAGATGAGGCGCAAGAACACCTTTGTAATACATAAATTTCACTGGCTTTTTAGGCCAATAGGCCGTGTCCTGTCCGAGATTGTGGGTCGTACCAGGGTTAACTCGTTTGGTGTTGCTATTGGCTGCCTGTCCAAGGGTGGCTGTTGAAACCTCCTCTTTCTGTCTTGGTTAGTATCCATGCCAGGATGTTGATTCATGATTTTATTGTATTGTACTCGTCTTTTTTCTTCCACTAGCTTATCCCCTGAGATTAAATACATATGAAGGAGATTCACCCGGTAATTCCACCATCCATGAGTCGATTGGTTATGTCTTGTATCATCTTGGTCGAACGCAACTCCCCTTTCTATACTATACGAAAAATTTCATTGATTCCATCCAACCATTCCATTCCGTTGAGCCTAGTCCCATTCCATCAGCTGACTGAACTCCTTTCTTGAACGAAACAGACAACCCGCTCTCCCATGGTTTTTCGTTGAGAAGCACTTCTTTTTCATCTTCAATTGGGATCCAGGATTACCTCTACGCATTACTCCTTTGTATCAGCTCATCAGACCCTATTGTATCAGAACAGCTCCTTAAGGTCCATTAAGAGGCAAAAAGGTTCGATTCAATAGCATAGGCGGTAAGCATAGATAGTTATAGGCTGTACCAGTTGGTATGGAAAAGGGGGCAGAATCGAAAGGTTGTGGCGCATAATAGAAGAACTATCGGCAGGGAAGGCAGTCTATCGCCTTATGGCTTAATCTTCCCTAAGCTAAGAGGTTGGGTCGTTCGAAAGGGCGAGTGGAGAATGTATTATGGTAACCGGCGAGTCACCAAAAAGGTTTTTAGAAAAGAGCTAGCTAGCGCATACGATAAGTGATAACTATAATAGAGTTCTGAATGAACAGGAATGGAATTAGATGCACGACAAGAATGAGTGAAAGCGCTTTTGATATAATAATTTAGAGACCTGAGTCACTAAGTGAAAGATGCAGAACAGAAACTTATATGATAATAATATACATATAATACAAAGAGAGGGGCCTACCTCTTACCTAACTGTGTTTGGGAATGGAAATCTTGACCGTCTTTCTAAGCCATGCTCTTAAAAGAGAATTTTTTACAAGTGCGAGTTTCCTTTCCTTCCCGCAGGGAGATGGATCGAAGGCGTAAAGCCAGTAATCAAAGCCTTGAAAGGAGTTGTATGTAAAGGCGAAAAGGTTCAATCTTAGTGATGATACCCCCCGAAAAGGTTCTGCTAACTATCCGAAGAGGCTCACTATAGAAAGACAGTTGGGGAGGATTTCCCAGACCATAACATATAGTTATTCGGAGCGATAACGATATAGGCGCGGGCAGCTCAACGAGCAGCTTTGTCGCTAATGCCTATTTATCTTATTCTTCTAGAAGTGAGACTAACCACTTATTCGGTTTATTGAAAGCGAGGTAGCATATTCACATCTCCAAGCTCCATTCTGGAACTAAAACAACAAAATCCGGATCATCATAAAGAGCTCTTTCTTCAACATGGATTGGTAGGAAATCGAAATCTTCATCTTCATTCCCGACCTCCTATAAGTCAATCAATTCAATTAGTTTTATGCCCCAAAGCAGTTTTGTCGAGTCTTCTGATACAGTTTTTTCAATCGTGGTGTGATGATTCAAAATCGGCTTCTTTCTTTTTAGTTGTCTATCCGTCTGTCCCGTAATGGCCTATTTTAGAGCCAATGGACTTCGATTTCGATCAAAGGAACAGTTGCCTAACCTGCCATCTTCGCCCTACCCTCTAAGAACCCCAAGCGGATCGGCCAAAGTCAGTAGTGCCGCTTAGTCAAACAGATAAGAAAAGACATTCTAGATAGAACAGGCCATGGACCTAAGGAAATGGAGCTACAACCCATCAATTATCCAAGCTACGAGAGTTTGAATCTATGGCAACTAGATAAGCGAGGAACCCTTATTTGAGGGGGGGACGAATTCAAAGCAAGCTGTAATTCTAAGCTTCCCTTTCCCCCCTTTAACTTTCCAGCACCGGGCAGGGTTCTGGGCTTATCCTTAGACGATTGTTCACGGCGAATCCTTCTATGACAAATTGGGAATCTTTTCTTATCATCCTCCCGCGGAATACGCTCCGCTCCCGGAATCGTGCATACTCCCATCAATCTTTCAAGTCGTACACACTCCCTCTTTCAAGCCAAAACCAAGATCCAACGAAAGATCTTACATAATCGGCGAAATCTTTGACATCAAGCTTATCTACTATATATATATATATATAATATATATATTCATTTCATATTCGTCATGCTACGCTCCTATCCTACCACAATGTTCATTCTTACCCATGAACTCAGTCGAAGCTAGCGTTTCGAGGTCATTTTTCCCATCATTTCATTTCCTTGTCCTTGTTTAGAGGTTATTCGCAGCTCCGAAAACTCATTGTTGTCCCTTTTAAGCTAAGCCCGCTTTCTCTCCTCAGTCCCCCCACGAGAGGGTTCTTCCTAGAAAGATACCAAAGAATATTCTTGTTCCTTCAACCTTTTATACCCAGGAACAACACAGTGATCCCAAAGGATCAACGAATTCGTTTAGAAAGCGGCATTCCACACTGAGGAATAATCAGGCAAAAGCTTAATAAATCTGTCATCCACTAGAAGCGGATGAGACATGCCTAAATGAAAACAAAGGAATGAAAAGGGCTTTTTTTCTTTAGGTCTACATGACCATCCTAGAGTTACTGGGCAGTAATCCGAGAAGAAGCAGACTCGAGAACGAAGTTCGTCATTTATTGACGGATTTTTCGGGTCTTATGAGTGTGGTTTGTAACGACTCCGTTAACAGACTAGGCTAAGAAAGCAGAAAATCCCGATCTTCTCACCATTTTTTTCTCTTTGCTTTGAATAGCTATCGGGATGAAGGAATGGATGCAGACTAAGAAAACTTTTCAATCGGTTCAGATTTAGCATTCCTAAATATAGGACCTGCAACGGCAGAGACTTTTTTAGCTCTTTCACTCCGTTAAATAGTTACTATGTTCGGAATCATAGCAGGAAAGACGAGCTAAGCTTGAAAACTTCTAGGCAACAAGTCTTTGATTCGATTGATTTTCACTCTTTCGTCCAAAAACTCTAACTAGTCCATCAGCCAAACCCTTCTCCTATTCGTCCAGTGAAGAAGTTAGGCATATGTAGCAAAGGAAGCAGTCCCATGCCTAAGGGACTTTTTTTTTTTCTCAATGGAAAGAATAGGCTTGGGCTCACCATCCAAGCTCCCTCCTAGAACGGCAATTGGGCTGCAGTTCTGTCTTTCCTTAGAATCAATATCGTAGCGTAGAGTAATCACAGAAGTCAAAGTCAGACAAGAGTTTACTAGGATTTTGAAATCCGTTGATTGAATGTCTATTACACCATCCTAGGAAGTTTTAACTGTTGTTTCATACCAAGGGAATTCTATAATAAGTGCATTTACCCTGAATCAAGAAATCCCAACATCTCTCGAGAAGAGGAAGAAGAGTTGGCAGAGATTCTCTCAACAATAAAAAAAGAAGAAGCAAGAATATAATAATTTAATTTCAATGCTCGGGCCGGGGAAGCTTTATTTGATGGCAGCTAGATGGCTCTGTAGCCTTTTCCGGGGTAAGGAAAGATTGATTCAAGGGCATGATGGAATTTATTTAAGTAAGAGTTGCTCCGTGGGAAGAGATTTTCTCGATTGTTTAGTAGTCAAGCAATCTCCGAGAAGAGGGAAAGCAGCTTTTTTTCTACTACTTTCATCGGGATTGGCTTAGTGTTCATTTTACCATATCTTAGTACAAGTACAAGGAAGCGAAGGCGACCATGGCAAGCTTTGCTTTGGCTTTGGTTCGGTTTTCCGAGGGTGATAAAAGAAAGATAATATCAACAGACCAAAGGAAAACAACTGAGCAAGATAGATGCCACTAAACTAGCTACTGCCATAAAGAATTTAAAGATTTCGGAGTAGTAGAAGGAAGTAAACAGTTCAACTTATCCCAACCCCAAAGGGAATCCAATCCAGCCTTGGAAACAGGTTCAGCTAGCCCAATGTTAGTCGGACTAGGAGCGTAAGCCACTCGACTGTCAGGAGAGGAGCGAGGCTAGGCTTGAACTGAACGTGGGTAGCATTTGAACGCGTGGAGCGAAGAGCTTTAGAGGGTAGGGGCGAGCTTTAATTGAAGCAGGGAGTCAATTAACAACGAGGCCGTAGTTTACTAATAAGGACTATTGCGACTAATATAGCTACCCCGAAGAGAAGGAGGGCCACAAACAAGAGCATATTTTTTAGATATCCGGAGCTATTAGCTTAGCTGGAGTTTTGCTTGGTCGGCTGAGTACGGAACGCTAGCTCTCTCTACTTTAACACTTCGTTTACTGCTGGCCCGGAGTAAGACATGCCACCTTAATGCACTAGCCAGTTAGAAGGATTTTAACTCTTACTGAACCGGCCTTCGAGACGAAAGGAACGAAAGCAGGCAACATGAGTATGCTACTTCCTGCGAGAATTCATTATTATAATGGTTTGTCATGTTCCTACTCTAACTCCTGCGAGAATGGCCCTCCCTACTACAGACTACGCTCGGAAAGTAGGTGATAAGCAAGAACAGAAGAATTTGAAAGAAGAAAGATGAAGTCCTTGCATGAGAACCACACCTATGAGTTAGTGAAACTACCAAAAGGAAGAGGGGCACTCAAGAACAAGTGGGTGTACAAGCTGAAAAGTGAAGAGAATAGCTCACAACCAAGGCAAGATTGGTTGTGAAGGGCTTCAATCAGAAACAAGGCATTGACTTTGAAGAGATTTTCTCACCGGTGGTGAAGATGACTTCCATTAGAGCAGTTCTTGGTTTGGTTGCAACGATGAATTTAGAGGTTGAGCAGCTTGATGTGAAAACTTCATTCCTTCATGGTGATCTTGAAGAGGAAATTTACATGGAGCAACCCGAGGACTTAAACAGACAAAAGCAAGAGGATGCTTACTATAGAACAATAGAAGAAGGTAGTCCCTACAGAAAGAAGAGGCCAAGTCCTTCATGGAGACCTAGGATTCTAAACCTTAAAGAACTACCTGTAAGTTAAGGAAGTAGTTAAAGCGAGACTGTTAAGGAGTTCAACTGCTTGACCATAGGTTTAAATATCGATCTACTACCTTACTCCTTAAAGTAAGCAAGTAAACTTATACTTCCCCCTAGCGTAGATCGTGAGTGGTCTGTCGTCCCCCTCATCTCATTCTAGTCTTCCTAACACACTCTTACTCCTCTCACTCAGTAGTCCTATGCATAGTCGGTACACCGCTTAAGTATCGAGAGTATCCTCTTAATCACAGCTGAAACCATTTCGAGATACGGACTCTGCTAGAGCCAAACTTAGAATTATGACCCCGGAAAGTCCCCTTAGCTTTCTATTTTCCTTTAAGTAAAGCGGATCAAAACGATCTTTCTCGAATAGAATGCAGACTCATTCAACGGCTCTCCACACTCACAAGGGCTCATCGTTTGGTGCTCAGTACAAATGTGGTGGATAAAAGCGTCTTTTGACACCCTAACTGCCTCCGCCAGATGGGGCTATTGTTAAAAGGGAGGTCCTTCTAAGACCTGATCGGGAACGCAAAGCCACCAAACGGAAAAGCCCAACAACAAGCAAGTAATTAGGGAGAAACGTAAATCTAGCCGATACGAATACATTAAAGCATGGCTAAGTTTAAAGGACTTTATCCTATAGGTAGCCCTAGTTACATCAGCCAAGCCCGGCTTCCTATCAGGTGATCGTAACAACTTGGCTCCTTGGGAAGGAACAAAGATATAAGCGAAGCCTCGACTTTATCGTGTAACTGCATGTTGGACCCTAACGTGATTTGGGCCGCCAACTGGCCAACGGCCATTGTCCACCCTTAGCCACAACGGGTGCTCGGCGCGCCACCCCGGAGTCCTTGTATGAATGGGCAAAGGGTATTTAAAAATCCGCCAACGGATCCGATCACTATTTTTATATCTATAATACCGGAAGCCTACGAAAAGAAGAAGCTTCGCATTGAGCTACAAAATTCTTCAAATTTCTTTATCTCGGATCGGGAAGCGTACCTGGATGACAAAGAAGAGGATGCTGTCTCACAATAGGAAAAGGAGATGTAAGTTTGTTGAAAAGGGCAATCATTTGGACTTGGATAATTTTCTTTTGTAAGTGCACCATGGACAAGAAAAAACAAGACACTTGTAATTGCGTAAGAGAAAGAGCGTGATCCAACTATAGCTACCTCCCTTACTCAAGACCCACAGCATCTTCTCTCCAGTACGGGCTTAGGAAAGAGCAATAAATATACGAATCCCGGGCACAAGCCAAGGGAATGAGCTTGGTTTGGGATGAACTCTATTGGCTTGGTCTTCAAAAGACCCGTGTATCAAGCATCAACAAAAAGTATAATACAAATTTTTTAGCTAGGCTAACCCTTTTATTTTCATGGGAGAGGTCTTCGCCTCCAGAAAAGCCGTGCCAAACCTGCCTTCTTTGGTATCTATCCTATAGCTTATGCGGCACTTCGCTTACCTTTAAGGCAGATACGAAAGAAATTTTAGAATTCGCACTAAGGGGGGCGGAGAAGGAATAGTTAAATTTGGTTGGGCAATGGGGAAATTATAATCGTGGCCGCAAAGAAGTTGTTTTGATGAAGATACGAGGAAGGTAACCTTATTTTTGTTCATTCCGAGAGTTTGCAGAAACGCGAATAGTTTGAGAGAGTATCAAGTAGTATTTGTGAACAAAAGGAAGTTGTGATGTTGACCAATCGAAGCCCCAATCCTTTATCGAAGGGGTACAGAAGCTCATCATGGATAGGGGCTCGGCCGGCTCTAGTACCACCGGCAGGCATTGATTGAGGGTTTCGATCCTTCGGCAGAGAGACTTCTGCACCAAGCTTGTGTAGCCTATGCGAAGCAAGCCTACATAGGGTCTCTTTCTCAACTCTCCGGGGCCGGAGAAATAGTAGAGATGAGGGCTCTTCTCCGGATTCGAATCGGAGGAGTATAAAGTACTGATTAGACCTCCTCCGCGCCTTCGGAGAGGTGGGGTAATGTTCTCTCATCAGAAGCTTGATCGGAAACTGGGGAATAGGGAGAAGTGGGAGCCGTGCCTTGACACATGCCTTTTTATATGAGGCAGATCCTTGTAACTATAGGAAGAGTTAAGGAGTCGCCTATGTTATGGATGGAATGAGAGATCCGCCTCGACACCCCATAAGAAGGGGGAGGAGCGGATTCACGGGCGGAGAAAGAAGCGGTATGGGTAAGGCACCCGCCCAGGCATCAGTGCAAAGCTTCTTATCCTTCAGCCAGCTGAAATGGTTAGTCTAGCTGTCGGGGGATGAATACAAAGATTCAAGCCCTGCAAGGCTGTTGGTTAGTGATCCAATAGCGAGCTCCGGTTCCAAGAATGGGTTGGGCCGGACCTAAAAATACTTGAATTCAAGCTTAGTTGAGCATTCCTTCCTGCTCCATCTCCTTCCCAAACTGATCGACCGCAGGAAGGGGGAGATTTCAACTCTACAAGAGGGTACATACACGGGTTTTCGCTAACGCTCGTGACGCCGCGAGGGGAACTGGCTAGAGATTGGATTGAACCTCGATTTCATCTTTATCAGCCGGGAACAGAAGAGGCCGAGAAGGGATCCATCCCAATTCATCAAGTAAGCCTGGGCGTTCAATTTCTATTTATAGGGTTCTGGTCTTTTAAAGGCCCTTTCCTAGTTCTCTACACACCACGAACAGTGATCAAAGCTTTTTCTGCTTAAGCAACATGGGCTGTCTTCCTTTATTTCACCCTTTCCGGCCCCGATTTTGTCTGAAGAAACCTTAATTAACGAAAAGGATTAGCTCACCGGCTGGATTCCCCTCTTCTGACCGTGGATATCGCCCATTGCCATTACTTTTATTTTACTTTACAAGGATAATTGAAAAAAAAAGGATTCCCCACGCAGCCCCATTACCCATAGTTATCAAGTTCCTTGCAACTGAAGCTGTCTTTGAGGAATAGATAGACCTACCGGCGAGCTACTCCAACTGACTGTCTTGCTTTCAGCCTATGAAATGGAATGAACTTATGGATATTCACCTACAAACACAACCCGGGCCACGCCGGGACTTTCTTTCTAAAGCCGGGGTCAGAGAACTCCTAAATGCAGTTCATACGCAACCCAAAAAATTCTGGTTCCGACCACCTATCCATATTTTATCCTTCCCTCAGGCACAGGAACGGGCACACTGATACCTCCAGCCAAGAGGAGTGAGAGAGAGCCCATTACCTTGTAGCCCCGCTTACTGACTAAATAGTGATAGTTCCAGCCGGATGGAGAAAGATTCGCAATTGGACTATTATTATATATATATAAATATAGGGTCTCCGCTCGAGTAGGTGCTTTGCTTTAGCCCAGCTCTAATCGATTGAAACCCTCTCTGTCTCTTTGCCCAGCTGAATAAGTATAAAAGACTCACTCGCTCACACCGTTGGACTTGAGCACTGACCCCTATTCTATTTATTCCCGCCTGCCCGGTCTTCCCCCTTTGGCTGGTAAGGACGGACCAAACTACTCTAGTTCCTATTAATAGAATAGGTCGGTTGATTGAATCATACGCATGTCTCCGGGCACTGGGCGTGGCATATTCTTAACCATTGATATACTTATTTTTTACTTTCCTCTTTCCGAAAGCAATAAGTTTCTAAGGATAGGTAGCAGATGTAGCTTCGAAGGGCGCTAAGTAGTTCAGTCAAGGGAAGAGAAAGCGAGCGCACTCATGAATATAAATACTCGATTTTCCGATAGTCTAGATCGTTTAAAACCAAGGTAGTCCGCCCGGTTATACCACGGGTAGGTGTAGCGGAAGAACTGTGATTTCGAAACGATGCTGTATTAGCATTTTTAAGACCTGGAAAGCAAGTTAGACCATGTTTCATGGATCAAGGTACATAAAAAGGGTGCCTATCTCAATCAAAGATGGAGAAAATGCTCCTTGCCAAGCAAGAGCGGTAAGCAAGAACCTCGGGGTATCAAGCCAGACGAAAGCGGTGAGATGGAGACTTTTATACTATCTATTTCAAATTATCATCTCTATAGCCCTATGGTGCATGCCACTATGGTTACTTATTCTTCTCGCTTTCTCGAATCCTTATCATCAGTATGGCCCGTTACTATTATAAGACTGTGAGCTACAGGATGAAAAACCAGACGTTGAAGCCGTTGGGAAATTCATGTTAGCTGATACAGCTTCTTAGTCTGAATCGTGGTTAGAGCGACATAAGCAGCCTTTACTTTACGACCGGACTTCTTTGTCTGCTTAGATGACCCTACATATACAAATGAAGTGGTTTGGTTGTGTCCATGACCGATAGGGACCGGTTTCTTAAGCAAGATGGTACCTATTTCTAATGTAAACGGAATGGCATCCTTCCTCTTTTGACCGAGTATATAGGCATCTTTCTCCCGACCCTTCAATTCACACTTGAAGATATAAGGTAAGGATTGATAGTTCTGATTGGGGAATCGGTATCCTTTGTGGATCGAGGTATACACCTTGATAGCAGTGGTTGAGTGACTCAATTAGTAGCTTCTTGGTTCTGGTATCCGATCAAAGGCCCACTGTCTTAGCCATAGCGATCTGGCTGGCCATATTCAGTAGCGTTCGCTGATCTTTTTGAATTGGTTAGAAATCAAATAATGGAAGCAGGTGTCGACTCACGTGAAGAGACATGGTTCAAGTCCGTTGAGTGAAGAATGGGGTTCCTACATAGGAAGAACAGAGCGATGGGGAATCTAGGACGCTGGGAGGAGAAGAAAGGCTCAGATAGGCGAAAGGCTGAACGAACAACTCGCAGTGACCCATCTAATTGATTCGATCCAGTGCAGAAAGAAGCGAGTGAGCGGCAAATGATCCAATATCGGACCCGGCGAATATCTGTCTCTCAATCCCGGGATTCCAATCCAAATTATGCATTTACTGACCGCACTAGATTTCTTGATTCGCTGGGAGAGAGTAGAGAGTCAAGGTTCGTTGGCAAGTACTTCCTTTCTATTAGTGCCACCGGAAAGGATGAAAAGAGATAAGATGCTGGTGGTTAGCCTGCCCCGGACTCGTAATTGATAGTTTCTGATGAATGGAGATGGCTATGGGGCCTACCTATGACTGATTTCCCTTACAGGTCCGAAAGGCATCAGATGCCTGGGCACATATCCGCCTCTGGTGATGGGACAGATGGATCGAATGCAGCATAGGGGTCAATGGCAGCAGGTGGGGATTAATATGGAGATGGCTTCGAGCCTTCACTGAACGATGGGAATCCCAATTGAGACTAGGAGAGGTGGCCTCATATCCCGTCCCTGGTTCCGGCTCTCCGGAAGCAGAGTATACGGGGACGGCAGATGGATTTTAAGTAGAGGGAAACCTAAAGGAAAAAATAAAGAGATTCATTTTTAGATGCGGATAGAATAAATGGTAGGGTTCCAAACCTCGCCGAGCACCGAAAGAGAAGGCCTTGTTCTGCAGGGTACGGCCCTGGGCAGTGGAGAAATATAATAAAGCCTACCTGCTTGGTTCGGGCGAAGTAGATGGATCACAGGAAAAAAATCCTGGTGGTTCTTATGCCACTTTTGATGGTCTCGGTTCGGACGAGATACATGGAAAACCATTAGATCGATAGCCGGGGTAATTTCCTTTACACTCCGAGGCTGATTGATCTGGATCCCTGGGAACAGGTCTTAGAGAAGTAGATGGTTCGGCTCCACTGGGAGATGGGAAACTATATGCGGAGCTAGAGGCAGAGGGACTTGTACTTGGCTTACCGCCCTATCTATAGTAAGGGGGGATGGTAAGTAGATTGCTCGATAGCTTACCCGGGGAGGATAATCTTTCTTTTTTTCTCATTGGATCCGGTCGGCCACCATAGCACTAAGACGGAAAGCCTGGTAGGCAGTCTACACAGATGGGAAGTCACCAAACATGGGAAAGAGTACCTATTAATCGAAGGCCCTAGGATTTCAGAAAAGGATGCCTTTTGACCCGCTAAGGCTCTTACTCACAAAAAGGAAGAATTTAATTACAGAGTGCCTTCCATCCATCATATAGAATGATGCTCCTAGGCCGGAATTGATACAAGGAAGCGCTGTATGAGCTGTTTTATCAGGTGTTTAAGCGCTATTATCAGGTAAGCGCTATATCCTCTTTAGTAAGGCATGCTTAGAGTATGCACATTTCTCTTCCCAACCATGCAAGGAAAGGCTTCATTCCCTACCAATGATGTCCCAATCAAGGAAGCATACATCTGGTCTCGGAGATTCTGAAAGCAAGGGTGCCCTCCTTCTAGCCCCTAGCCCTAGGTGCCTTGATACCTAGGCTTAGCCACAGAAGTCCTCGGATGCCTTATTGTTTGGACTTTCATTAAGGATACACCTAGGTCGCAATAGATGGATAGCATCTTCAAGGGATTGAAGGCTGACCTGGACCGTGCTTTCGCTCCGGATGTCCCGAGATAAGCATTCATTCATACAAGCACAAAGACTTTTCCGTGCCCTGGGACGAATCTCCTCTTTCTTTTCTTTCTAGGCTGATAGTAGCCCTTCCTCCCCGAAGAGAAAGTAGGGCATTCACCTCTATCAATGACTTAAGAAAAAATACATCCTATGCGATAAAAGTACTAGTTCTTGGATATTCCCGTACTAGATCCGATAGCTGTACTAGTCCGAATCTTTATTAATGTTCCTGGAATGAAATGCCAGTGCCTATAATAAAGAGTACCGAGAAAGGGAACCACTACGGGAAGGCATTACGTCCGTAGGTTCGCCCATCCGTAGTCCGCTTTCACCTCCACACTGGTAGCAGATATGGCAGCCTCAGAAGTACAGAAGTATATAAAGGGTGCCTCATTTAATTAAAGGGAGTTGCCGAGTCGGGAAGTTGGTCAGTTCCAAAACCTATGTCCCAGTAAAAAGAGAGTTCGATAGGGCAGTCACAAGTGATCAAGTTCATAAGGATAAGAACGAAGCCGAAAGCCTGGAATCGAGATAGAAACTCAAGAGTAGGAAGTGGAAACCCTTTCAGTGGTTCCCGCAGCGTCCAAAAGATCTATCCCCTCTGGCAAGAAGAATCCCTCAATCAGAGCCAAGCCGGGAAGGTGACTCCAAGCTTCCCTTCGGTTCCCTTCGTTCGCTTGCTTAGGTTGATCAGTCAATACATGAAATGTTTGAATAGGAGAGGTTCTGATCTTCTTAAGACTTTGAAGTAGGCGTCGTGCCATCTGGTTTCGACTCCTTTCCTTTTTATATACATCTTCACCCGCTTGTCTGCCCGACTCAACAATCGAAGTAGATCTCGTCCTCGACCTCTTAAGTGGCTTACGCTTCAGCTCCAGTTCAGGCACCTGCTTTAGTAGACTTATGACCCTCTTCTTATTGAAAGAGAAGTTCTTTCCCACCGACTTCCCGTTAGCTTGAACCCGTAGCTTGAGCTCTCTTCTTTTGCTTTTGGGGCCGGCTTCCCCGCCATATTCTATGAGTCAGGTATGAAAAAACAGTTACCGCTTCTGTTTTGGAATCGCTAAACGGAAGAAGAGCCCCACTTTAGAAAAGGGGGAAGGAGTCCAGACGACACAATATCACCATTCCTATATTTTTGAGTCATCCAAAGAAGTAATAAAGTGCTAAAGCCCTTATTTTTTTATTTGGTACTTCACCTTGAGCTCGTACCCCTTCGACCAAGCAGTTGACTACTTTACTTTATATAGGACTTTTCCAACTATTAAGTCTGCTATCCCAACCAATCGACCAGGACTATCTCCTTGTGGGGCGGGTGAGTGCACGAATCGCTTTACCTAGGATTAGAGAAAGGGCACGCTAAGGCACCCCCTTTATTGCTTTCAACAGGGACCCCTTTCCGAATCGACTTGAGTATTTGAATTAAGGAACAGGTGCCGGAGTGCTTCCCCTTCCCCAGCATGAGCATGTCAGTCTGTCTTTATCCGACAAATCCTACTTTATTTGATGCAGTTCGTCCGTCGCCCGGATGGCTCGTCACAGATCTCTATCAGGATCCCGATCTTACTAAGGATCTGCGCCTTCGGTCTCGTTCTTGGCCTCGACCCCAGCAGGGCCCATCCCTGGGCTTCAATCTAGATCTAGATCTATGTCTTGGCCTTGCTCTTGCTCTAGGTCTGTATCTCCCATCTTCACACTTCCTACTTTCCGCTTTCCCGATGAAACTGGATATCTTTCCCCAACGATATGAATTTTCCTACGAGTTCAGAAAGTGGAACCAGTTCCTTAAGCGAGAGCAACCGAGCCTAAGGCAGTAAGAAGGGTAGGGCAGTTGAATCCTGAGTCGATTGAATGGGGCTTTAAATCAAAGTCTTTTGACTATACTACGGTCTAAGTGCTGTGCACTCTTGGATCGGCTTGGCCAAGACTTTTCAGAATCAGGGTTGGCACTGGGCTAGCTCCCCCTCTCCCTTGCAGTCGAGTGACTCAGCTCCCTTTCTATTTATTGTTACTGCCCAATCACAGAGAAGCGGGCACCGCTTTCTCCTTCTTACCTTCTTAAAAGAAAGCGCAAATCCTTCCCCTTTTCCGGTCAGTGTTGATATCCCTATAAATCAATGGCTGGCTTCCGCAGGAAGTAAGTTTGCCATTGATTTATGTACTTCAATACTTCAAAAGGATTGCCCAGCCTTAAGTCTCATAGCCCAGCCCGTTTCGATTCTCTGCGTGACCTCTATATCGACACTCTGCTTGCTGTGCAAAACTTCTCCTTTGAATGAAGAATTGGGAGTTTCATTACGAACTAAGACCCAAGGCAGGTGCAGTGAATAGAGCAATGTGCGGGTTGGGGTTTCAAGGAGGAAGAGGAATGCAAGCTCCAAGCATAGCTTCTCGCATAGCTAGAATAGGAGAATAGGGCCATTTTAGCCACGCCAGCATATGCTAGGCAGGATTCTATTGAGCAGGATAAACGTTAGTTTCTTGGCACCGGGGATTGCCATTG
This sequence comes from Euonymus europaeus, assembly GCA_963580455.1. Taxonomy (NCBI): domain Eukaryota; kingdom Viridiplantae; phylum Streptophyta; class Magnoliopsida; order Celastrales; family Celastraceae; genus Euonymus; species Euonymus europaeus. Next base: position 797,757 of record OY756973.1, on the reverse strand, counting down.
AACTCGTTTGGGTAAGGCAACGCAACCCTTTATTAGATTAGGCCCGCTTCTCCGATGAAGGTTCCCGATGTTAGTTAACGCCGGAGTGGAATCAGCACCAGGAACGGAGTAAGCAGCGAAGGAGGTAGAGGCAGGCATGAAGGCAAGAGCTGTTATGGTTAGGAGAAGACTTAGGTTTTTACCTTCCCGGTAAGTAAGAATAAGAATGAACGGAAGGATGAGTCGATTAGATTAATAGGAAGGAGGCGTAGGCATCGACCTAGTTAGTCGTTCAGAGTGAAGCTGAGGAGGTTCTTGGACGAGTTAATCATGTATATAAAAGGAAGGCCCCGTTCTTTCTAGAAAGTTTCGTTTTTCCTGTCGATAATTTTTATTAGGGTGTGAAAACGAGTATGTGAACAGAACATCTTTCAAACATCGAGATTGAGTTGGTGTTCCGTGTACTTTAGTAATAGTATGAAGGATCTAGTGGGCGTACTGTTTTATCTGTCCACTCAAGGCGTTGCAAGCAAATGGTTTTTGAAAAGCGCTATAAATCGTGGTCAAGATTTTTCCAGTGGGGTTGCCTTGTGTTGTGGTTTTGAGTTCCTTGGCTTGTGTTCTATCTAATAGTAACCACAGGAAGAAGCGGGGTGCATTCTCTATCAAATACTGATGGAGGGGTCCCTAGTCTCGTTTTTGTCGAGCCTGATTCTCTATGGTATTGACGTCTTTGATTGGATGGATACAGATATATATATAAGAAGTGTTCAGTGATATATCTTTATAGGTATCCAGTCTTTACTTAACTCTGCCCAAAGACTCCCATGTTGTTTGGTCTTTCCTACAAGTCTTTCTTAATTTGGATAGCTTTCTTTATCTTTATGTCAATTTTAAAATATAGTTTTTATACTTTACCCAAGAAATGGGTTAATAAAATGGAAAGATGGGAAGATGGGAATAGATCTGATACAGACTACGCATTTGAATTGTTGTGCTTTCTTAAATTGCATACCTATACAAGGGTTCAAGTTTCGATCGATATTTGCGGAGTTGATCATCCCTCTCGAAAACTCAGATTTGAAGTGGTCTATAATTTACTGAGTACTCGGTATAACTCACGCATTCGTGTACAAAGCAGTGCAGACGAAGTAACACGAATCTCTCCGGTAGTAAGTCTCTTTCCATCAGCCGGCCGGTGTGAGCGAGAAGTTTGGGATATGTTTGGTCTTTCTTCCATCAATCATCCGGATCTACGCCGTATATCAACAGATTATGGTTTCGAGGGTCATCCATTACGAAAAGACCTTCCTTTGAGTGGATATATGGAAGTACGCTATGATGATGCAGAGAAACGTGTTCTTTCTGAACCCATTGAGATTACCCAAGAATTTCGATATTTCGATTTTTCTAGTCCTTGGGAACAGCGTAGCGATGGATAATGAATAATCAGAATAGGTCCAGGGGACAAAGAAATAGGAAATGCTATTAGCTTTGTAAGAAGAAGAATTCACTTCTATGAAATGAAAGAGTTTCACGGGAATTGTCTTGATCGTCGGATATCATTGTTGAGAAATAGGAAGAACGAACGATTTCCTTCAATTCTTACCAGTATGGAATGAGTAAAGAATCAAGTACTGCGTCTCGATCTATACAAAACAAAACGCACTGGGTTTTTGTGTTTCTTTCGGTTTCATTGATAGCAGAAGAGCCTGACTCTATAGGGGCGCTTTACTAATAGAATCTCAAGTAAAGGGGCCCCGTAATGTAATAGGCTTCTACTCTAGGCTCGCTTCGCTTCTCTTCAAGCTCCGCCCCTTAAACTAAAGCGCTAACGCGCCTTATTTAGTAAAGCAACCTTTCGCGCTAGGCGCTCACGTTTTTTGTCTGGGTGGAAGCTGACGGCAGGGTTTGCTTAACCGGATACACGGAATTTTAATCTCTCTCGCATGCAACTCTTTCTATCGGGAAATCCTCGCTTTTTCAAAGGGCTGATTATTGTTAACCCTTTTTGCTCATAAGTAAGTAAGCGTTGGTAGGAGCGGCGGGATGATGATGAGTATATAAAAAAAAGAAGAATTAAATGGCAAGAGAAATTTTATATCGATGGAGGAAAGAACCATGTGGAAAACAGGGCAGGGATTCTATACAATGACACCGTAGACCAATTGAAAGGGATTAGCGCAGCTTGGGAGCGCCTCTCTCTGTTTTGGGTAAAAAATTTCACGGGTTCAAATCCTTTCATCCCTACCTATTACTTATCCTCTGGGCAGTAACGAGGGATCCATTAAGATCGATTCAAATTGGACATACAACAAATTTTCTTTAATGAGACTATATGCATGTGGGGGTACAAAAAGAATCCTTTTTATTTACAGTCGTATCTACTGTGATAAGAAAGCGCTCTTAGTTCAGTTCGGTAGAACGTGGGTCTCCAAAACCCGATGTCGTAGGTTCAAATCCTACAGAGCGTGATTCCGAATCAACAGACCCCATTACCGAGATATGACAACTCTTTTAAGAATAGTCAAAATAATTGTATCGAATCTATTTTCTATTTCTTTTGGAACGACCAACTAAGACTTTGACTTTACTTGAACTTATTAGATTAATTAGTAGGTTAATTAATTGCACATAATATCTCGTCTCGAAGAAATCAAACTTGGTCTAAGTCGATTCTAAGACTATAAATTCCTAATCAAGCAAGCAGATAGGAACGATGGTAGCCAGCACCTGTGACCAATATAGATAGCATCTGAGATAGAAGAAATCACAGTAACGATCTTAGGCGAGTGAAGTAGGAAAAAAAACTTCTTAAATGAAAAGAACCCGGAAGGCATAGTAGAAAACTTCCTGACCAGCTACCTTACTTCCCCTGGCTTCGGTTGACCCCCTTCGGTGGTAGTAAGAGCAGAGTCTTGGGTTGGTGCTTGAAGTCAGGGTCATCAAAGAGACGAATTTCTTTGTTGGGATTTGGTAATCTAGCTAGACTTCCTGGTATTCAAGTTTCTAGGGAGGGAGACATGGCTAAGGCTTGTGGCTAAATTGCTACGGCTTCTTCTTAGAAAGAAAGGCCAAGAAGGAGGTCTAGGTCAAATCCCTCGCTTCCTGTTACCGATAGGCCTCAATCCAAGTCGCTTCAAAAGCAAGAATTTAGATAGTCCTCTTTTGCCTGCCTGTTGGTTGCCAGCCAGCTCTCAGCCCGAAACCCTGTGTCCTATAGTAGTTATTAAACGAGTCCCCAATGGAAGGGCCGTAGTCTTCAGTCTACCCTTAACCGGAAAGAAATATCGTAAAGGAAGGTCTGACGTCACGAGAGCATACTTTATACATAAGAGGAGTGAACAGGTATCGGGTTTGAAAGGCTCTATAGGTAAGGGACGAAGTGAAACTCTTTCATCAAAGACCAAACCTTGTTTTTGCTCGAAATCCAGTGCATGCCCTTCTTAGTCGAGCGTTTTTTCCTCCCCTATCGCATTCTATTGAGTTTTGTAGACTAGTAGCAGTCTACGTGCCAGCTAAGGAAGAAAAGCCCTTTGAGTATGTGCAGCAAGCCCCGTCATCCAGTCTTTCTTTCCCTATAACTATCTATAACATCTAATTAAGTTTCCAACCATTTAAAAAGGAAATTCCATGTGAATAGGCTCATGCGTACCCCGAGTGCAGATTTTTATCCATCTTTCAAGGGGTTTAAAGAAAGGGCTTTCTTTACTCTATCAAGCTGACCGCGGATACTGGCTTTTCTTCCTTCCGCTTTCCGATACCACTTGAACACGAAACGAACTGGAAAAAGTGTTTTGCTTTGTGAATAGGAAGAAAGTCGCTCGACCGCTAGCCCTAATAAGATAAGGGGGTAGAGGGACAAACTATCGGGCTTATGCTGGCAGGCTATTTAGATAAGGAAGACGAAACGTAGGCCAAAGTGAAGGGTTGGGCCTGGTGTGAAAACTCAATCTCACACCTTCCTTCTTGAAACAAGTCTTGACGACTTCCGATAGAGCTTTCCCAGGACTGAAAGCTGCCTAAACTGGATCAATGTTAATGCTTTTTAATAAGAAGAAGGGGAGGGTGAATCAATGAATGCCCTGTTAGAATGAATTACCGGGTAACTCGATAAAAAAAATATATATAATAAGAGAAGATAGCTCTTAGATAGAGGTTGTCGCCACCACACCTCCCACTCCTTTCGGCTTAAGTCCAGTGGTGCACTTATTAGATCGTTACTACGGAATGCTTTCTTTAGAACGTTCTCTGCGTCATCCTTGTCCCTCAAAGGAAGCATCCAATCCGGTAAAGAAGGAAAGCGTGGAAAGACTGTCCGTCTAATCTAATAAGTAGTAGTCCCTCAGAAGGAAGGGCTAGGCACCTGGGTACTTTACATATCCTATCTTTGATTCGCATCTAGAAAGAAAAAGAAGATGTTAATTGGCTACGCCCCTTCTCGAAGGCTAGCAACCTTGACTGCCCACATGCTTCTCACCTGGGGATTTGTTATTCAGGACTTGGAGACGGGGATTTCTTTCTGGCTGTCCTAACAAGCCAAATAGCGTATAGAAGAAAGGTATCCCAATAGGAAAAGCGAGGATAGCAATAATAGCAATAATGGAAGAGCGCTTACAGTTAGATGTGAAGGCTGACAAGCACTGATAATTAGAAAAAGCATTCTTCGCAAGATCAGAGCAAGCAAGGCAAAATGAACTAGCCAGCGAGGCAGGGCACCGAAGATCCATTCTTGAGGAAGAAGAAGATATTCACTAATAGCATAACTCTCGAGGGAGGATTTATAGCTCATTTCTTGACTGAGGGAAAAGACACCCTCTTAGGGAATATCGAATTTAGTATATCTATACGCCGTATCTGTCTCTACGAAGGATCTTTCTCTAGACAGCTGGGATTTCTTACTTCTGATCTTCTTTTCTTATAAGAAGAGGGCTCAGAAGACTAATAAGGCTAATAACCTAAAGAAAGATAGGCAGGCTAGAATCATGTACCCGTTGACATATCAGCCATACCTCCAAAAACAGGATTCGGAAAGCACGGGGAACTTCTCCTTCCATTAAGAAAGAGTTCATCTTTTCATACTTAGCCAGGAATGGCAGAATCGTTTGTTGCCATTCAAGAGGTCAGCCCGGCCCGGTAAGTGAAATAAAAATGAAAAAAGGGGTAGGAAAGAGCTTGAACGACCGATTTCACAAGAGGTCGAATGTACCCATTGTCATGCTTGTCAACGAGATTCCAAGGCGGAATAAAGATTAAAAAAAATGCGATTACTATTAGTTTGTCACCAACCTCTTTTCATATAATCGTTTGTTATAGGAATCGGGTGTTCGATCCTTACTCTTATTAAGACTCCACTATTTCATTCATTCATTCTCGGTGCAAAACAAACCGTCCAGCTAGGGAACTCTTCATCAGCCGCTAATTCAGAGGATTCGTTTGTGACTTCCACCTTTTAGACATCAAAAAAGGGAAAGCGAGGAAGCTCTGCCCTTATTAACACATGGGCGATCACTCAATTCCTACTTTAGATAGGAAGCCCAGCTTAGCCTAGCGCAGCTATGGCCTACCTTTTAGTAAGAGAGAAACCTGTCGGGCACTTGGATTCCTCCGTCCCACAGGGGAAGACCCAATCCAGAGAGGGAAGAAGATAAAACATAAAAAGCCGGAGGGTCCTAGGGAGTGCCAGACGAGCTACTCGAACAACCTCCACGCTTTCCGGTCACCCTTGAAGAGTACATGCCTCCTATCGTGCTTTCCTCCCTGCCCTCCTACTTAAGAATCCAAAGGTGACTTCTCTCCTAACTAGCGGGAAAATTACTTACTTGAATGGGGAGCTTTCCTATAACACTAACAAGCGGGGACAGAGAAGGATAACCTCTTTGAAAAGGACAGAGCCGCTTGGCCGCTACTTACACATCTGGAGTTCCGGACTGAACTACGGAAGGAATTCAAGGGCTGGGCTTAGAAGCCCCTTAGATAGCACTTCCTCTATGAATAGAAGATATTTTCTTTCTAGTAGAGCTCATCACGACCATCATAACCTAACTCCAGGACTGCTACGGGCACTGATCCTTCTATTCAAAGCTTCGTTTCTCCTGTTGAATGTAGTTTCTCCGGAAGCGAGCTAAAGTGAAGGTTATTCAGCAGTGTAAGCAAGTCACTCTTAACCCTATAGTGAATTCAGATATGCTGCGCTAGGAGCTAATGAAACTAATGTAGCTCATCTAACTCAATACGCTACTGGTGCTTATTTTGTTCCTATAGCTACTAAATATGCTGTAGTGTCTACTGCAGCTTCTGCGGTTCGAGATGGGGATGATGATAGGGAATGCCTTTTCCCAGCAAGAAAGAATGGGTTTTCCCTTTTTCGGAAAAGGTGAAGAACAAACCAAACCCTCTGCAAGGTACACCAAAAGAGAATGCAAAACAAACACAGATTGAAACAGCACAAACAGAAAGAGGAAAGGATATCCCATCCCTAAAAACCTGTTAAAAAAAATAGTACGCTAAATAGTTCTTTAGTTACCTGATGGAGAGTTCAGATAAGCAGCTTTACTGTCTAGTAAGTGTAGTAAGCAAGGAACTTATATCCCTTCTAGTATCTACTTTTGCTGGAGAAGAGGATGTTGCCACTAGTGCTTCTGCGGTTCCTGTACCTGTAGAGGAACCCGTATCCCTTCCCTTTTAATGATATCTCTCTGTGCGGTAAGTCGTTATAGGGGTATACTAACCTAATAGTTACAGGGTTAAGGGGTACCAAAAAAGAGGAAGAAGATGTTTTCGACGTTTTAATGTGTATGGTATGATTCAAATCGGCAATGCAAAGGTTATTCAAGAAGGGATATACCCCTAGAAGCCAGTTAGCTATTCTCGGTGTAAAACAGAAAAGGGGTGGCGTGTGAGCATCTTCAAGCTTGTCAGTTGAGGAAGTGACGAACATTTCAATAGTACAAGTTGACGAAACACCTTCTTTTTGGATGAAACCACTTTTCCGCTGGATTAAAAATCGGACATTTTCCATCTACCCATCCGGAAAAAATAGGCATTTGATGTGATATCTAAGAGTCAACACAGTCAAATTGTTCAGTAAAATATTCCTCGCAACAACTCCTCTGAATCCTATCTACTCCCGTGCTATTGTCTTCCAATTTTATTGTGTTTTCAATTTGTCCCTTTTTTACTTTTAGGCCGACGCACTGCGAGACATTTCAAAGGATGGGATTTCTTCTCCAGCAACATTAGCTACTACTACGGCTACAGGTACAGGAACCACATCCGCTACACCAGGAACCATAGAAGCACCCGTGGAAACATCCTTATCTCTAGCAGAAACATCTTTACCTTTAGCAAAAGTAGATCCCTGATAGTGTAAAAAGTGCACAAACCTTAAAACATACTGAATAACCGTCCGTTGTCTTCCTAGTGGTACCTTACTACACTCTTTTTTTTTTCCCCTAACCTACATTCAAAGAGTTACTGCTGTGAGGAATAGCGGAACTGCTAGCTTGCCTTCTTTGTCGGTGCTGACTTTTATGCTTTATCTGCAACCTGTAATTGGTGTTATTGCCTTTCCTTTTTCTGTTTTTGAGTGGTTCTTAGCTTATCAACTTCTTCTTAACCATCCTTAGCTACAGTGCATGAGCTTACGTAGCACCAGCAACACTTCTTCCTTCACACCACAAGCAAGGAAGTTCTCCTCAAGCTCTGGGCTGGGTTCTCTTCAATCACCTGTGGGAGTAACTTGCTTCTACTTCTTCCACTTATAGTCAGGTTATCCGGTAAAGTTGCTTATCTGAACTCTCCAAAGGAAAGGGTTACTCTTTCACTCTGTCTTCTTTCTCACCGGAACTGAGGGATATCGTTGAAGGATATCTTTGAGTTCCTCTCCAGCACCAATAGACACATGAGCATCTTTTCCTTAGCTCCAGTTCCAGTAACAACACTTTCCTAGCAGCAGTGGAAACAAGAGCATCCAGGAATACCGGTACGAAAGAGCTAAACCTCTTTATTTACCTTATGGCTGGTGACTAACGAACTATTGGGGCATCCTCTTTCTCAGTTTCACTCCTGATCCTAGACCAAAAGAAGTTATTGCTTACACTTCTTTTAAAGCTACTTCTCTTGAGGGGTGAAAAAGTGGATTTACTTCCTAAAGCAAGCACAAAGAAACTACTTTGACAGTGTACATCAACTAAGGCAGTTGAGGAAGTGACTGCTCGGTAAGGGCCCATGAAGACGATTATTGCTTGTACCGCTCAGAAAAAGCTTCTTCTTTATCGCACCGCTCTTTCAATAAATACCTCTTTCTGTCACTATTCTAGTCATTTAACGACTTACCGCAGTGCAGTGAGGAACGTAGTAACTCGCCCTAATAAAATAGGCAAGGAGAGGAAGGGAGTTACTATTTTACAGTTGACGAGAGAAAGAAAGGAAGGAAATGAGCCCATTGATTCACCTATCTGAAGCTGAAGGAATGAATAGAGTATTGATCCCCTGCTTAACCTGAAACCTCTCAAGCCAGGGAAAGATTGACCATCGGGTTCATTTCCGAGTCAGGACAGAAAGAGGCCAAGAGTGACTACTCGATAGAAAAGGAAGATTTTTTTTATGGGTACCGTGTAGCCCTTCCTTCCGCTTCCGCAAGAGATCACATTCGACCTGGTTCACCTCTTTGGCATCATTACTGACGATAGAGAGTGGATTCTACTAGTTCAATGAACGCGACATATCATGAAATTTATTCTTGATCACCCGATCCTCTCCTTGGTCTTCTCTTAAGCCGGAGTTAGGCTTCCTAAGTCCGACCATTTCCCTTCTTTAGGAGTCAAGGATGCCGGATTGAGAGATGGGTCGAAGAGCGGATGCTGCCCGGAAGGATCTTCTTACTTTAAGGAGAGTGGCTTGCTAACAACAAGAGCAAGAACAAGCAACTAGAAACAAGCACCTCTTTTAGCTCGGAAAGGTGGAGCCCTTATCTCATTCCTTCCTAAACGAAGGAGATAGTTGCCTTGGGTTCGGAACGAGTGAGGAAGTTGGCTTGGCTTCGGTTAGCTTCGGCTTTGGGCTTGGATCCATGATGCTTCGGGCTTAGCTACCAGTCAGGTATTTGTTTTATTGCCTTGCTTCCTCGACACCCAGGCGGGAATACCTCCCCTCAGAACAAGGGAAGCAGAGCTCCGGCTAACTGCTAACAAACAAAGGGAAGAAAGAAGAATGGGTAGCCAATGGGCTCAGCTACCAACAAACAAGGAAGAATCAACAAGCAACTGGTTACCCGAGAACTACAGGTTATATAAAGGGATCGCTTTCAAGCAACCTCTAGATTACTGTCTCAATCACTCAAAGGGGAAGGGAATGGGACTAGCTCCTTGCGCATAGCTCAGAAAGGATTAACAAACAAAGAGAAGCAGAGAGCCTTAAGCTATTCCATTCCTACCTACCACCATGAGATAGATATGCTATCTAGGTGCCTACCTTCCACCAATTACCATCCTTCCACCGAGACTAACTAACCCATTCTATCGAGAAGAGTAGGAGGTATCCATTTGGGTTGCTCTTCGGGGAATGAACTGATACCATCCTCGCTCTGCTTTCAAAAGAGGCCTATAACAATAGTTAGCTACTCTCTAATCTATCACATTAAACATACCTTTAACTAGCGACTAGAAGAGCATGCTAATGAAACAGTTAGCTCCTTGTCTCGATGTCATCCTCGTCTCGTTATGTCTTTCCAGCTGGAGCATGGAAAGGGTTTAGCAACAAGGTTACACAGCTCAGTACTGATTAGCAACAGGAACAACTGCGCCAGGAAGAAGATTGGTTTGTTCATCATCCTTACCGCTAGCCATCGCTTAGGTGCCTCACCAATTACCCCTACTCAATCCTACCTCCATGAGTGAGGTATCTCGTTCGCCTAGCTTTGGAGAGAGGAGATATTCTTTAGTTTGGCTAAATGGCTTAGCTCATTGGTCGGAGAGGGTTCGGAGAAGGAGGAAGTTGGGATTAGGTTGCTAGGGTGCGGTGCGGGGACTGTCTCGATATCATCCTCGTCTCGTATACCAATTAACAAGTACAGGAGCTACCAACTCGTATCCTTCGCTCCGGGAACCGGGTTGGATAGGCATCCTAGGTGCACAAAGAAACCTACCAGTAGAAACTTCCTAGTCAAAGAACTCACACCTCTGCGCTTAGCTCAGTACAGATTAGCAACCGATGTGCGACAACTACTACTAGATTACTTGATTGATTAGAACTACAAACTACCGATATGCGATAGTAACAACATCAAGAGATGGAACTGCAAGAAGGCCATGCCTTGGTGCATTCACTCCTTATCGAAAGGAAATCATCGAAGAAACACGACCTTCGAGGTGCCTTTCACCAATTACCTTCTTCCTCAATCCGTGCCTTAGACCAATAACCAGGAAAGAGATAGACCCAAGAGCTACCAATTCGACGAAGAGAGGCTTCTCCTGATCTTGATCCCACTCCTGGCTTCATGAGTTGGCTTACCCACTCCACTCGAAAGAGAGGAGGTGCTTGCTATCAAGGCAGAGGTCCTCCCACTTCTTCAAAGGAAGGACAGCACCTTCCCTTCCTAGGAACAAAGGAAGAAGAAGCAGCTCCTAACTCAGAGAGCAGAACCCCGCGAAAGAGCTAAGAGAGCAGAATTGCTTCAGAACAACAAGGAACAAGGAAGGGGAGCGTAGACCCTTAGCTACTTCGAAGGAGACAAGGGATCCTAGCGGTCGCAACCACAACATCACTTAATTTATAGAGAGTTAGGACAACATTGACTTCCTCTTTCTTGAGTCCCTTTGTTCGCCCTTCACCTCACTCCACCTTTCGGCATTCAGCCGCTCTTGTGCCATCCGGGAGCCCGCTCGTGAAACTACTAGGAATGAGTAACCCTACCTCAAGCACTTCTACCTACTTCCTACAGAGCATACCCACTCACTATATAAATAGAATCGGATTAACAACCTATATGCGATTCCTTCCTGCTCTAACAACAGATAGGAGACAACCAACAACCGATTCGCTTACGATCAATAACACATACCTCCTGGCCCTGTTCTTCTCTTATCTTGTTATCAGAAGACCTCTTTCAGACAGGGCTCCCCATTTTTTATCAGCTTCCTCGACAACTGGAGCATCTGATCTAGCGGTCTCGCTTTCTGCCCCTCTATAGCGCTCTAAATGAGTTTGTGATCATTAACCCCTCTCTATCTTCGACTTGATGCTCTCTAGCTTTAGGTCGGAGTGCTGCTGTCTTGTTTGCTTGTTCTCCGATGTCGATCTGCAGTAATAGTTTTAGAAAGTAGTTTTCCGAGGTAGGTTCTATTTTAACCTAGAGCGATTTGTCTGCTTCTTTCGTGGCTATAGTTTACCTGTATCATGCAAATGTCCAACACTTAGGTGCTTTCTAAGATCATCCTATATGAAAGATGTTTGACATGTGTGGATAATGAATTACTTGCATGGTATGCAATCTGAACGTCCACAGAGTACAAAAGGTAAGACCTAATAAGAGAAATGAGCTTAGCACAACACGGGGATAGAAACCTAATCCTAAAAGGGGAAACCCCATCACTGAACAATCATAGGAATAGAAGAAATGGGTTCAGACCAAGTGACAGAACCCTCTATGAGTTGGACTACATAAAAGATCCTATTCTAAAATGGATGTAGGCTTAACTAAAGCCCCCCAATGCAGGGTTTTCCCTATGGAATCTATGTCTTTACCGTATGCATCCTTTTCTGGCCATGTCCCTGATACGAGACTAGTGCTATCAGTTCCTTCCCTTCCCCAGCTTGAAGTGAATTTACTTGCCTTAGTTCAATCGTAGTTCATTGAGAAGGATTTGATGCTGTTACCTTAACTTAGGGTACTAGCTTCCCTAACGATGTCAAAGAGCTCCCTCTTGCAACCTCTTGCTAACACCGGCCTTCAAACAATCCCCTTTCAAGAGACATGCTAGAGCAGCAAGCCCTTCTGAAGCCCTTATTCGTCGCAACAGCAGACCATTCCCTCACAGCTGAGTCAAACCTACTCTGTAAGAAGAACCAGGGCATTCGTAGCATCGACCGTCCCCACAGCTCCTTCTCTTAGACATTTGGCATTTGTCCATCTCTAGCCTTTGAAAGCTGTCCTAATCCTCTTATCTTACTAAGGGGATTATGTTCTTATTCGTCTTTTAGACTAGCACCAGCCTTTATCCCCCAGTTCTTTTACAGCCTTTATTCCATTCCGCAAGTTGAATGTCGGAAATCCCCCTCACAGGGAAAAAGGCGAAAACATTCTTTGTCCAATCATTCCCTCCCTCAGAGCTAATTCAATAGCATTGGACTAACTCGCCACGGGAAAGCTAGCCATAAGTAAAGTAAGGTTAACAGCCCTATTCATGTGCATTCGATTCCGAAAGACCGGATGAAATAGCTGCGGATTCTCTTGCAGCAACAGCACATTCGAGAACACCGTAAGCTCCTCCTCGGAGCACTAAGCCCTTATACCATACCGCTTGACTCTGTTAATTAGATAGACCTCCTTCCCCTACTCCTGATGGTTATTTCGGATTCTGTGCCTGGGTGGTATCTTATAACTCTTTTTTCAACCCCCTCGGGCATTATGGAAGCTGCTAGCTACCTTCTTACCAACCATTCTTTAGTAGCCAAGGCGATTGAACGAGATGAGTTCAAACCCGAAGGAGACTCGGATGCTGTCTCTGGAAATCTTCTTTTGCCTTGGACTGGTGGGGCTAGCATGTGCTTCCTCTGTTCGTTCGAGCGGCCTCACTACTAGAACTATGGTTGAGTGGCATGGAGCTGCTTGAACACAATCAAGTCTGGGAAAAAGACAGATCTTCCAAGGTTGGAATCTTTTTGCGTATGTGATGTAAATTCCTTCTGTAATGGAATGTCAATGCGAATATTTCCTTTCGTTCTTCTAGCTGTATGTCATCACTTCAGGGAGGAAGCTATGGAGCTAGTACAAGACCATTTCTGATCTTTGTCTCTTTTGTCTTGCTTTTTCCCGCTCTAATAGATGGGCTCGTGTATCTGTTATAGTCAGAGTCCTCACTCCTTCACCTCATCGGTCAAGTGGCTTCGCTCATCAACTCAATCAGTGAAGCGGCTTCCCTTCTTGCCCGAGGAGAGAAAGAATCGAATGTTATACCTCCCACCATTCCCTGAAGGAAGGACGGGACTAATTGAACTCAGTCTGACTTGCTTTCTTTTTCCGGATGTCTTTCGCCAAGTGGATTGGAGAGAAAGCTCGTTCCGATCCTATGATTCCGGACCCTTTCATGCGGAAGTAGAGTGGTGAACGCTCATCTACTTATAGTAGAGTGGTTTCTTCTCCTGGACGATGAGCTTCTCTTGGTCATTGCCTCGCCCACAACCGGCTCGGAACTTCGATGAGTAATCGTAGGGGCTTCTTTCTGCGAGGAGCTTCTCTTAGTCATAGTAGGGGCTCAACTCGCTACTCAATTAGATGTCAGTGCTAGAAGCGAAAGTCCAGGGATTGGATCATCTCTACAGCTGGTTCATCTTGAGGAAGTACGGTACGTCTAAGGTCTGAAGCCGATGTTCATTGGCCTTCCGCGCCTATGATTCCTTGAATTCCTCGCCAATTTGAGGTCAAGCGGCTGAACTCTTTTTCTGTTTCCTTTTGTGCCTTTAGCTGCGAACTAAACTCTTAGGGGTAGCTGCTCTCGCTGTGCCTGTGCCTCTCTGTCTGGTATTCATCATTCATATCGGGAAGAAGGTGAGACAGAAGACATGCGGCTATGATCGTCCAATATCTTATATAAGAGTAAAAGCTAAGCTCTTCGAACCTGACCTTTTTCTCTGTCTCTGCCTTCCCAATGCGAATAAGCTTGACTTAGCCACACCAACCCTTTGATTTGATAGTGGGATGGTCAGAGCGACCCCTATGGTCGATTGAAAGCTCCGTCACCGATGAGAGTCCAGGCAGACTTGCTTCATCAAAGATAGGTGTTAGGCGAAGAAAGGGAGAAATCGTGTCATTAGCAGTGGCCCTGTTGCCATCATCTCTGTCTTCAGAAGCATCCTGCAGCTCTCCCGCATATTGAGAAAGATTGAAAGCTCCCCCAGGCCCAGGGTTCTCCGGGTTAAATGCTTCGTCAGTCCAAACTTCATCCCTCTCATTCTGGCTGTCTGGTCTTAGCGGTCTGATAGCATAGTTTATTAATGAAAGGTTTTCGGGTCAATGGTGAATCTCATGATTGTGACGCCCCCCTTTTCCCCTCTTTCTTGGAGTCTGCCCATTTCCTTTCCTAGGAGTGTTGTTGCGAATCGGTACCCTTGTTCGTCCATAGCTGGCATAAAAAATTCTTAGTGCTTTGTCCAGGAAGTGGACAAGTCGGGTTTTCTGGGTATTAGGCGCGCCGTATATGAATGAATAGCTTTTTTGTCTTGATTGGTCGCTGAAAGACTCTATGGCATGCGATCCAGTCTAGAATGACGTCTTTCTGGCCTAGTTTTTCAAAAGAGTAAAATCAGATTCTGATTGTCCTTCTTGCTTGTCATTGAAGACTTTGATTATAGAAGGGCTCACGCTCTTCTTTTTCTTTCTGCGGGCGTACGCTTCTTTCAAGATGTCTTCCTTGTCAGATTGCCCCCATACCCATACGGTTGGGTCTCTGTCCTGCTGTGTGATATGAGCCGAAAGTGCTTGGTTGTGATAGTGATCTCGAACTGTCTTCGGAGGACCTTTTCAAACGTCTTCTTGGAGGCGTTCTCCTTTTTGACGCCTACATGGTAGTGCACTCCCTCTTTGTCATGCTATCCTATGACGATGGAAGTAAACTTTGACTTACTTTAGATCCTTTCTATGATCTCTGCATCCTTCATGTTCCATCTATCAGCGTGAGATAAAGTGATTAGGATCTTTTGCCGGATGTGGCTTGTTGGTGCCCGGTGAAGAGTGGGAGACCTCAGACCTACTCAAGGAGAATGCTCTAAGTTCAAGTCAAGCTCTGCCCCTGGGATGTCTTTCCCAAACCAAAGTCCAGTTTCAGTATATAGATAGCTAGCCGGAAACTTTGGTACTTAAACTGTTAACCTAAGTCTCTTCCCTTCAGAGGGGTAGCTCATCTCCCGGTGTTCGAGTGGCCTGGTGCTAAGCTTTCTTCAGGTCAATACATTGCACGCTCCTCTGTATCTTGCCCTGCCCTGAGCAGATGCCTTGTCACTTGTTTTTTCCTTTGTGATTGCAGCTACAGCTCCTTAGCTTCCTTAGCTAGCTTTTCACTCCTTCGCCCAATCCTTTTAGTCCCCTCTGCAGGTCAAGTCGAAAGAGCTACTTAAGCAGCCGATCTCGCAGCTCTTCCGTTCTCTGCCTCTGCGGCTTAGCTTAGTCTTTAGTTAGCTTCTGCCCTTTCAACTAAACTATTGGAAATTCCCCACCTATTTCAGACTTCTTTTCTTTGTCCTTCCGAGTCGAGCATCTTCAAACCTTTCTTCTTAACCCGGCAACCGATTCCCCGGCAGTCAAGATCTTCCCCACCGCCCTATTCTTACTCCACTCTCTCTCGTTGAAAGATGAAGATGCTATGAGAGACTCTTCCTTCCATTCCCCTCGGCTTAATAAGGTGCGGTTCTCTTTCTTTCCAGCCACAGTTATAGTCTTTCGCCTTAGAAGAGAAAGATTCTCCTCGCGATCCAGTGCCGTTGCGGCAAATGATCAACCCAGTGAAAGACAGTGTGCCATTCCAGCCCAGCGCGTGTAATTCCTTCTTCCTACTAGGATTTGCAGTCCTCCGACACCGCCCCTGCCTCTTAGATAGATATCAGCATAGCTTCGTAATGAAACTTCTGGCACATCTGCTCTGAAAGCGAGAGCTTGAGATGCATCCGTTCTGAAAGTGATCTTTCCGAATCAAGATATAGAATATGGGCAACCTTCTTCCCGGGAGAGAAAAGATTAGATTCATGTCTCTGCAGCTCTATCTAGTGTGTCACGCTGGGAATTGAGAAAAGACTTTCTATCTCCGTTGAAGTGAAAGCTTACTTGATGTATGGGATATACCTGAAAGGGCAGTGCCACAAGGCTGCTACGCACCTGCTACGCTTGTCCTAATCAAGCCAAGACTTTATGCTCTGCTTTGCGCGCTATACTTTTGCTTTTTATCCGATCCCGGCATAGCGCTTTGCTTTCGGTTCTTCGGAGGAAACCTTCCCAGACAGACCACCACCCGACTTCGTTGCTTGTGTGCTTGGACATAGATAGCCGAAGAGGGCCTACAGAAGTAAACCTTTCTAAATGCACACGCCGGGCGGAAAGCCCTCGATTAATGCCATGGCTAGAATAAGACAGCTTCGAAGACGAATAATGCTATGGCAAACCCTACAACTCGTCTGCTTATTGGGATGCCACTCTCAAAGATTCTTCCCTAGTGACAAATCGGATTCGTTCAAAGAGAATCCTTCAACGACAAGAGCTACCACTCACTGAACACTATATATATCCTGAAGGATTTCCATCCATGGCAAAGGATCGAACTTGAACTCTTTCCGGCTTAGCCCCGTGTGGGAAGAGCCTTTTTAAATTCATTTTTTCAGGCGAGCCAGATGCCGAGTCTACCTCTGCCAAGTTCCTCTTTCTAGGAGGATTTTCTCAAAAAATGTCAGCTAGATTGGTAAGTTGCTTTTGAGTTCGATTTTCATTACTCCGAATCTTCTTAGTTCGATTCTGCCTCTGCTTCCTCACTCACAGAATCCCAACCGACCAACGGGATAAAGAAGGCCTCGAAGAAGCTAAACCAGCGCTGACGAACCGGCTAATCCAGTATACCCAGCTTAGTAAGCTAACCCTGTCAGCAGACTTTTAGTTAGTAATCCAACCCTCCGGTTCTCGTTCGTTAGTCTTGTTCTTGTATCCGTAAGCAGTAAATAAAGCAAGGATAGAGAAGGGATCCCGCTCTCTAACCTCTAAGCCAGTAATGAGTCAGCCAATGGGATAGAAAGATTCGAGTTAGCCCAGAAATAGGAGTAGGAGTGGATTCGTCTTGGGACCCCAATAACAGCGGTTAGCTCTTCTTTCCTGGAAGTGAATGAGGAATGATTTAACTTCTGCTATCGAAGAGACCAAAAGCCTCTTCAAAAGTTGTTGATTACATTGATTTAATTAGCATTACCTAGTAGTGCACTCGCTACCTTAAATCATTCTAAAAAAAAGGAGCTTCCTAAGACGAGGAGAAGGAAGTTTCATACTGGGATTCACACGCAGCTTCTTATTCCTATTTGTAAGCATCGAAAAAACTCTTTTGCGATGAGGCCCATCTGAGCATAGTCCTTACTTTAAGCAGGAACCATCCAAAGCAATCCAACGCTCTCTCTCTTCCTTCCCTTCTAGTTACCGGGTGACATAGGAGTGATTGAAGCGATTGGGGTGACTGGACGAATAGGGTCTTGGCCAGCTTTCAGCACAATTTCCTCTACATATTTGAAGCTTGCCTCGTCAGAAGATGATTCACTTGAAGACTCTTCATCATCATCAGAGCCAGAGTTGTATTGGTCCTTACCTCTTTCTGGTGCAACAGAGGTTGTTTGTTCGTGACTTGACTCTTTGGGTATAGAATCACCAGATGACTCTTGCTCTTTTTCTCTTTTTTCAGTCCTCAGAAACTGCTTCAGTAGATGGCCTTTCTCTCACTTCACTCCCACTTTCTTCCTAAGGAGCGTAAGAGCTCTCGTTTTGTTAAAGACTAGTAGTTAGACAATCGGGAGTAAAGGCCTAGCAGTAGCATGTACCAATAACTATAACGGGGATAGATCCCTTATTGGACTGCTACAAATGTTACCTATTTAGTGAAATAAATTGCTTCTTGTTTGGGGAACAGAAGCAGTAAAACAATCGGGATATCCGGGGGTCTAGGAACCTGGAAACTACTTCTAGATAAGATAGGCACACTAGAAGGAAGGCCCTCTGCTTGATCTTCTCTTGCTCGCTCAGTTGATCTGTGTTTAAGACCCGCAGGTCAGTAGCCGGAACACAGAATCTTCTACCTTTTCAAGAACACAAGCCAAACTCTCTGTGATCATAAAAGAGATATGTTTATCTGGATCTTTCTGTAAGTCAGTTCACTCTTTTCTTTCTGCTCGTAAACTAGCTCCTTGCTTCCCGCTGGTGACTGAAAAGAGCTCTTTCCCGGGTTCCTTTAGTCAGCTCGGGATCTAGATTCATACCATGATTAGACCATTAATACCCTTGCTTCCCATTCCATCTCCTCTACTTCTAGTTTAGTTGCTATCGTTCTTGAATCTCTCGGCCAAGCCGCTTCTTCTTTTCTATCTCCGTCTACCATTTCCTTCAGGAAGGACAGTTGAAGTAGAGTTGGTGGTCAGCCCAGTTGTTGATGAAAGAGACTCTTTCCCCGACGAATCCATTCAAGGAGATGCAAGGGTTTCACTCGTCAATGAGCCTGGGCTCTTTCTGTCTTTTTTTCTGCAATAGCTCTTCCCCACCCAATAGAGATGGAAGGCAAGAGAGATGGTAAAATCTCCTCTCTCAGAGATGGATGTCTTTAGCAACGGAAAGCGACCGTCAAAGGCTCGTCCCTTACCGGAGTCCTAGGGTTCACTCCCCTTATCAGAAGGCTTCATCCTCGCATGCTGGCTGCTACGCTTGAACAAGCAATTGAGTGGCTTGAGCTCTTTTTCTCTCATTTCCTTAGCCCTGAATATGTAGGGGATGTTCGATTTCAAGCTTCTGAACCTATGAAACTCGTGAAAGCGAGCTCGGGAAAGCAGCTTTGGGCTCCTACCCCGCAAAATAGTTATAGTTTTCGATCTTAGGGGAGGTCAGAAACATACATAATCGACTTTGAAAGCTTTACTGCCTTTGAGTGGTTTGTCGGATAGCCTGTCTGATAGCTATTCTCACTATCGTCCAATATCAGATGATGTGAAAAATCCCGATCTTTCAAGTTCTACTGCTGCTCCGGCTAAAGACTGATCTCGCTCAATCCTTATTTATCTTATTAATAGAACTACCGGCCGAAGACCTTCCTTGCTGACCGGATGCCCTCTCGGTATCGGGTTCAGAAGGGTCGACATCAGACACGATAGAAGGTGGGTGACTAAATGCTCCTAATTCCTCTGGTCAAATAACATAATATGTACTGGCGTCACTCTCCTCTTTGATTCGATAGTTCGATAGTCGGAACTTTGATCCTCTTTGTTTTTTTCGGTGGGACAGAAGGCTGGAAGCTAGGTGTCCGTTGAAGAAGTTAATCAAGAATGCATGATAGACTTTTAGAAGAAGAGAACTACCAGCCTACACCTGCAATTCAGAGATTGATTGGTTTGATTGAGTGTGAACTAATGGCTGGCGCCTCTTCAGTCTCTGACTCATTTCCTCTCGTTCGCTGGCCTCTTTCCTTTTTTATTCGATAGGGGCCACTCCTCGTAGAAAGAGGAAAAGTTCTGACTTAGGCTGAGCCCCATCTTTCCCTGATTCATAGTTGGGTAGGACCTCTGAAAGACAGGTGCCCGGTTAATCAGGATCGAAATCAGACCTCAGACTACGAAATTAGATCCGATCGGGGGATCAAGAAGACATTCAAGTCTCTGCCGGTGCCATTACACTGGCTGCCGATCTATCTCGTAGATGGTAGATCCGGAAGTTTCTCATCTTCTTCCTATCGAGTTGCGTGGCATCCTGCTCCCCTATCATACAATAGACTGCATCTCTCTGCTCCCTCAGAAAGGAGATAGGGTTAGGCGATAACATCTCCGAAAGAGGCGAGGAAATTCTATTATTAATATGAGCCTGCTCGCTTCTTTTTTTGTTCTTTCATTCCACGCGGGCAAACCCCTATCCTCTCTTCTGCCATGAATGCTAGCTCTCGCTGTGACAAATGAATAGCAATCAATAGCTTATCTAAAGTAAAGGCTGGGAGCCGCTCGCCCTAAGCTCCGGTTATCGCTAATGAAGGCTCTGCCCCCTCATCCGTGGAGCTGGCTAGGGAACTTCGACGATTCATCTTAGCTTTCTTTCTTGCTTGCCTCCGGTTCTCTATGCTCGCTTCCACAATCAATCCCAGATCCGATCTTAATAGAAAGCCACTGCCATCTCGACTGGGCTTTCCTTTTTGGGAGTCTTTTTATTATGTTAGAATAGTTGGCATCCTTAAAAGCAAGAGCAGCAAGCGTTTACGCCGCAAAGTAATTTCATTAGTTCGAGGAAAGTCATGGGAAGGCAGGAGCGGTATAAAAGACGATGTAGAGAGAATCCGATTTCAGACTTGCTTGCCTATATCTAGGTTTTTATCCCTTTCGACTTACGTTAAACCTTTGAGGGCTAAAGAGGCGGATTCCGGACAGGGGAATTTACTTGCAAACAGTGGCTACGCACCTAAGAGCGGAAATGCCAACACCTAACAGTCTGTCTATTCTTTGAAAGATAGACAAGAGCGCATTCTCAGCATCAATCCCCATCCGCACCCGAATTGGCTAAATCTAGTATAGTAGGTGTTCTTCCGATGCCAAATATAGGAAAAAAATCTTTTGAAAAGGCATCTCGGCGAAAGAGGACTGAGAACCATAAGGCGAGCGCCAAAACGCTAGCACAAACAGCTCCCACAGACACGCATGATAAGGGGTGTGGGGCCAACCAGGCCACCACTTTTACCAGATATGGGTCCGGACGACCCAAGAGCCCAACCCTTAAGGGGCTAAGTTCCAAGGGGCGTACCGCTCAGTATCCTTACCCGTTTGCACACAAACATAACTGCTTCAATAACGAGAGAAACCGCACACACAATGGAAGTATACCTAAAGTCCTTTCTTTTGGAAACAACTATTCACTTCGCAAGGGAAAAGATAAGTAGGGCGGAGATTAAGTTAAGCACAGAAGTTTGAAGAATCGGAAAATAGAACTTATTAATGCTTTCCAGGAACCGGTACAATCAGGATAAAAAAAGCTTGCCATGGCTTCCAAGCAAGCTGTGTCGGGGGACAGAACTTGAAGTACCGACCCAGTAACACACCACTACTCTGGACTGGAAGTTGCGCTAAGGTGCCCCCAAGCCCAGATCTATTAATAAGCTCGGCTAAGAGGGTCTCGCCCCAGGACTACCTAATTGAGTCTCTGGATAATGAAACCCGCGGTCTCTTTCTCTTTCTCTAAAGGAGCTCGTTGGGTCTCTCCCGCTAGCTAACCTCGATATAGCTATGCGATTCGCTCTTCTTTTACTGAAAGTGTCCCCACGGAGCGGTTAGTTAATCTGGTTTTCTTATGGAAGGACAAGCAGCCGGGTAGCTCACTAACTGAAGGATTTACTTAAAGATAGTATATCCTAGGGTGCTTTTCCTCATCCTCTATTTGTCTTTGTCTAAAAGGCATAATCCCCTACGGTCGGTTGCCTACCCTAGGGAGTTCCTTTTTTTATGTCCCAAAGGGTCATACCTTAAGTTGCCTTCGAGCTCTTAAAGGCAGGATGCTTAACCGCCCCTTCATTCAGGACAGGCCTGGTCTAGGGTCCTCCCTTTCCAATATGAAGATGGGCTATCCGAGTCCTCTCTTCCTGCCGGTCGTAGATCAGATAGGAGAATAAAGAAAGATTAGGTTTAGGACTCACTCTTCTTTGTGGATAGCTCGAATCGCTCTTTTTTAATGAAAAATACGCGGTTTCCTAGTGATGATTGCCTCTATCCTAGCGGAAGCTGGAGCTTTCTTCTCTTTGGGAGCAGGAAGGGGCTTGTAGCCCGAGAGGTACCTCCTTTCCTGAAAGCTCTTGCAGGAATTCTTAAACCCGCCTTTAGGTTTGGCCCAAGAGTCTTCCCTCTGGAGCTAGTTTTTCTATTTCAATTCAATAAGCAGTCTCCCTCGAGCCTGGTCTAAGGGCATCGCTCTTCTAGTAGCAGCAGATTTCGTTCAATATATAGAAGTCATTTTTTGCACATAATAGGTTCTTATTGGTCCACTAATGGCCCACCCCCCGAGGGAAAGAGCACTTTTCGGGGTAGCAACCGATCTTAGTAAATAACATCTTCTTTCAGGGAATCGGGTCTTCCTTTCCTATCCTATCTAATAGAGGAAGTCAGTCGAGAAGGAAGTCCTATAGCTGTACTAAAGGAAAGCAATTGAGCTTCTGGGTCCCGGGACTGAAGCCATCCATTTCGCTTAGCTTATACAAGACGACTCGATTAAGCAGAGGGAAATAACCGATTTTGCCTTTGTTGAAAGCAAGCAAAGATCCCGGAATAAAGAAAGGAAGACCTTGAGGTAAGCGATAGCTTTGCTCGACCGGGATTGAAACCAATTGATAAGACCTAAATGTTAGGGCAATACGAGAAGGAAGGAACTCTCTGGAGCTTCTTGGTCCCGGCCGGGGATTAATCAATCAAGCGATCTCCCGGATAGAGAATCAATCCATTTCTGTCTAAAACTCCCTCGGCAGTCAGTCGATCGAGAAGGAAGTAAGACCCCTTGAAAGTATAAATGGAGTTGTTGGCAGGGAAATGAAGGGCACCGTACGTAGGACTTATGCAGGTGGTAATCGTAATAGGACCAACTATCCAGCGGGCGCTTGTTGAGGCTTCGCCGTCCTATAGTCTAAATTGGAGTTGGGAGCGGGCTGTTCAAGCTCTGTCGGATCTCTTTGAAGATCCTTTGTTTGATGGATGTCGGGTAAGGCGAGAGCTTCAAGCCCGATTTCGTGAAGGCGGTTTGATCATATACTTATAAGGAATCCGAGTTGGTGGCAGAACCCGATCTTGGAATTTTTTGCGTTATACATATGATTTTCTTCTAAGGAGTCGGCGGGAGAACGAACTTCTGCTACACGAGGACTCGGCGGCTCTCCTATTTTTATCTCATTCAGACTTGGATGACCTCTCTTTTTAAGACTAGCTTTCAGACGGTTGAAGCCTATTCAAGAAAGGCCTGACTTGCTTGCTTGCCGAATAGTCCCTCGTCCTTCTTGCGCTTGAAGCATATAAAGCTCAACGAGTCAAAAACGCTTCGCACCTTTTAGTACGGGTCTGAATCCTTAGACCTTCGGGAGACAGGAGAGCTTACTGAACGGCTTTGAAGCATATAACGGCTGGCAGGCATATAAAGGCTCTTGGAGTGCGCTTTCGGTGTCATTGAGCTTACGGCTCTCATATGTTACTGCATTACCTTATTATACTAGCACACTGCCTATGGCATAGTCTGACGCATCCGTGTGTATTTCAAATGGCTTAGTGTAATCTGGCAACTGCAATACAGGGTCATCAATCACTGCCTGCTTTAGGTCCTCAAAAGCTCTTTGACACTCTTCCGATCAGTGCAGTGCTATAATCGGTCCGTACGTCCTTTCCTTCTTTAGGATATTTTTGAGTGGAACAGCCCTCTTCGAGTAACTTACGATGAATCTTCGGTAATAGTTCACGAGCCCTAAAAACGAGATTAGCTCACTCACCTTGGTAGGTGCTTGCCACTCCTCGATGGCTCTGATGCCCATCCAATGCCCTAGGAATAGGATCTCCGTCTGTCCAAAGGAGCATTTCTCTTTCTTTACATAGAGGTTCTTCTTCCTAAATACCTTCAAAAAGGTCCGGAGGTGGTCGTTTAACGAATAGCTATAGCCCACGATCCAAGTATACTACCAGTCGTCTAAGTACGGGTGGAAGACCTCATTGTGGAGGGTGCAGAACGTGGCAGGGGCATTGGTGAGTCCAAAAGGCATAACAAAATAAAAGGCCCCTTTATTAGGTTGGTTGCTTGCTTGTTACACAGGTCGTCTTTGGTTCGTCTCCTTCCGTGATAGGCACTTGGTAGTAGCCCGACCGTAGATCCAACTTCGAGAAGTATCTCGCGCTTATTGATTAGGGCGAAGAAGTCTGCAATCAAAGTGGATACTTGTTCTTGATAGTTAGGGGTTACCTTGTTGAGTGCCCGATAATCAATGCACAAGGCTCCCGCTTCTTCTGGAATAAAAAAGGGGCTCCCCAATCTTTTCCCCAGCAATATAGGGAAAAACTGCCTTGGAGGCTGGAATATAAATAGGCCTCAATGACTTCCTTAAATTCTTTCCTGATCTCAACCAATCCCCTTAACTAATATATGCTAGTTGGGGGGGCCATCTGCTAAACGAAGCCCCAGTCTAAATAGTTGTGGGTTTGGCTCCAGGCTACAACTCGATCTTGTGGTAGACTGCCCTCCTAGGGGGCACTTGGCAACTCACTCGTGGGCATAATATGCCAAAATTCCTCAAGTCAAGTACTTGCTGCACTTCCTGAGAAAGAAGTCGTCTTGGTATTGGATCCGCTCTTCTGTTAGCATGAACCTGAATTAGATTCTATTCGTCTTCAAATATTCTTATTATGTTCATGTCAATTTTTTTAATGTTATTAGCAGTGAATTCGAACTTTTTGGTCTTTTCTGTTTCTTCGGATGATATGATGGGTCAATCATTTGCTTTATTGGTTCCAACAGTGGCAGCTGCGGAATCTGCTATTGGGTTAGCTATTTTCGTTATTATTTTCCGAGTCTGAGGGACTATTCGTCTTCTTTATTTTAATGAAAATCCCCCACCCGAACCATTCTTAAGACAGCCAAGCCCTCTCGAATGAGTTCTACTATAGAAGCTTTCAACGGGACAAATCTTTCACTCACTGAGAAGTGAAAACCTGTGACTAGATCGTCCTGAAGACGGATGCGACGGGAAGAAGTGGCATTTTGAAGTGTTGCTGACTTAACATTTAGGTTTCGGCATAACAAAGCTTGCACTGTCTTTTCGCACTTAGGCGCACAGCGTGCCATTGGTAATGATTCTACTACGGTGCCACAAATTCGCAAGCTGATCCTAAGTAATCGTTGTTGTTCATTGGATTCCGGAGGAACTACTTCGTTAGGATTGGGGAATTGCTGCGATTCTTCCTGAATAGCCTGGATTCTCCCGTCGACAGTTTCTTTGAAAGTCTTACCGAAACTCTTCCGACTGAATATGAGAAAGCCTATAAAACAACGAGCTACTATCATTTCTTCATTATAGATTGAGATTTTCTTCGAACTTAATGCACAAATAGATAAAATAGCAGCAAATAACATCTTTCTAGCCGAACTCAATCTCATTTAGATGGTAAAAAATTATTCCCTACAGACAGAAAGAGAGTCCTTTCTGAAAGAGTAGTGAAGAACTATATAAAGTGATTGGTTATTGACCAACGAAAGCATGGGAGAAAGAAAGATGCACAAACGAAAAAGAACCCTAGCGCCTTCTAAAGACCGGAAGGCCCGACCGCCCTCCGAAGAAGCGAAGC
>OY756973.1:610000-767500 GCA_963580455.1 Euonymus europaeus | reverse complement strand
TTCGGGAACCAGTCCCGAGCGGCTTTGTTGTATCGAGTGAATGCGCTTTCCTCTTGTATAACCATTCCTGTAGCCCTCCGTATGTCCGTTTGGAAGTCCAGTCCCTAATCTGTATTGAACCCCTATTCCGTAAAGAAAGTATGTGGCTATGTCTGATGCTCTCGCTTTCGTCCTAGCTTTCTCGATCTTCTTCTCCTAGCTAGCTGTCTAATCGACTGGCTAAGGTCCCATTTTTCCTTCATTGCCATTGAAATCGTGTAAAAAAGGCATAATAGAAGTCCAGGGCCCTATGCTTTAGTCGTAGCAGGGAAAACCTATCGCCTAGCTGTCCGGTCTCTTTGGAAGTGCTGGAAGTCATATCTCGAGTGAATGGTGATTAAGGTCTAACAGGAATCCTAATTCCCAATCGGCTTCATCAAGACCGTCCACTTTTGCCTAAGGCTAAGTCGTAGAAGTTTCATTTTCTTTTCTTTCTGGTGCACGAAGGGTCTACTATCTTGTCTTCCTTTAGGGCTCGTCCTTCTAGCTTTCGATATAGTCGATCAGCCGGATTGGAATCATGATAGCAAGGAGACCTCAAAGCATTAGACGGGATACGAGAGGGCAGGTAGGGGATGGGATAGACGGTGTACCGAATCGAATGAGAGTACGGGATACTAGACGTAATCTTAGACGGTGAGATTGGAAGACTTGACCGGCACCTGATAGGATTAGAAGGATTAGACCCGGAATGACATACTGCTTTTTTTACTGCTAGACTGACTACCCTACCTTGGACTGATAGAGAGACTTCTTCGATAGCTTAGTCAGAAAGAGACCAAGTCAAGTAAAAGCACATGACTCTTCTCCGACCGGAATTTAAGACTTCGAAAACGAGACGGGAGAGAGATAGATATCTACTTTGTGTGAAGTGAGTGCTAAGGAATGGCTTCTTTAACAGTTTCACATTGAAAGAAAGAAGCGGACACTTAGCCGATTACTAGAAGGAGTCGGGTGAGGGGCTGGGTCTATCCGCGTTGGCCCTATCGTCTTAATCTGGTGAACTCTTTTTTCCTTGAAACTTTTATACTCCCGAAGCGAGTTCAGTTCCTTCCTCCACAGAAGACTTGCTAGAGGAGCTTGTGTCACATCGGATTCTCTTTCTCTAGATCGAATTAAGGAAAAAGCAAGAATAGCCTTCACTGCCAACCAACCTTTCCTCTTTCTTTGCTGCATCTGATATTACCGCCCCGTGGGTCCTATTCCAAGTATCGAGCTCGGTAGCGAGCCTCTTGTCCTTATCCCTGTCTACTGAAAATGGCTTAGAGAAAGGTCCCTTTTTCTTTTCGCATCTCGGATGCTTGGGAGTCGGATTCTCGGCTTCTTGTAAGCCCTTCTAGAGATTCATGGTCGAAAAGACTAGCAGCAGCTCCCGCTAAAGCAGTTCCGACAACAGCCCCTTCAATGCCATCTTCAATCCCTTCCCTCACAGCTGAGTCTCAAGCAGCGACTTCCCGTTCGTGTGGGGGTTTTTACTCAAGTTCTTGTTGCTTCCGACCGAAGACGCGGTCTTCCTCTTTATACAAATAGAAAAAACATTTTTTTCACCCAGGCTGCTCAGCTATTCTGCAAAACCAGCTTCACGAACTCTCATAGAGAGCTGCAAAGACGTCAGTCCAAGATTTCGAAACCCCTAACTATAAATTCATCCATGCAATCGCATGTCTCGCCGATCGTATCATTTTGACACTAATCGGGGATAGCTCACGCCTGGTTATTTCAACCAAAATCTGAGGAATTAGGTTCTTGTGCACCCGCCGGCGGTGAGGTAGGGAGAGTTGGTATGGAGATGAAAGAGACAGAAAAGCTTTCCATTATCTGGTTTCTATCCCGCGGATGAAATGAAAAGGGAAGAGGTTATCTAATATCTCGAGCGTTAGCTCTTTTCCCTGAGCGGAGGGTATGAAAGAACTTGGAGTTGCCGCTCTTGGTGCTTTGGCATTTGCAATAGGAAGTTGAGTAGGGGCATGCCTTAAGGAAAGGACTCAGTCTCTCGGGTATCTATCAACATATAGAGATCTTGCCTCTGTCGCTGCATAGAGTTATCTTCCTATTCAATCACCTTTCAATCTCCGAGTTTTAAGGGTAGAAGGAAGGTCAAGGCTTTCCTCTCACTACTCTTTCCACGGCAAAGTCAGCATCTTAGCCCGAAGAGCAAGGATTTCTTCCTCTGCGTCTGCTGCCATTGACTCTTTTTGAGTAAGATCAGTAGGCGAGAAGCTCACATCCCGCTCCATAGAAGGAAAAGAAAGATCAGAGTCATCTTATCTTGACTACTCCCTAGAAGGGAGAACTCTTAACGATGCTTTGAATAGCAATCTTTCGTACCCCATTCAATAGACTTCCCTTGTGAGATGGGAAAGCTTAATGGAGTGACCAAGCCAAGACCTTAGACGAAGAGAGTGTCCGGGCCAAGAAGTTAAATGAAAATGCCACTTAACACAATTCGATTTTCTTTCCCCTTCTTTTATAAGGGCAAGCCCGGGGGAAGTTGAATCTAGCTCTAGGGTAGGGAGGTCTTTTCTTTAGCTTTTCACGCCTCTGCTCCTATTTATTTCATCCGCTCTCGTTTTCTTGTCGACTCTTGCTCTTGAAAAAGAATAGCGATTGTTGAATCAGCGAGGAGATTGATTCTAACTCTTTCTCGATGCGAAAGATGTTGTGGCTAGGCAAGGTGCGTAGCCTTCTGAGATGGGCGTTCTCGTCCTTGTCCTTGAGGAAAAAAAGAAGCTAATCACTCTGCTCTTTTCCGGTGCAGATGAAGACGGTCTCTTGAATCTGCTGGTATTGGACTGCTTTCAAGGCTTGGCTAAACACGTAGAAATCCAGCTTCTATTGAACTAGCTTAGCTGCGAAAAGACGAAGACAAAAGGTTCGAAGCGAGTCTTTAAGCCCTAGGAATGAAAGATCCCAAGATCCTCCCTTCTTTTGTGGGAAGGGCGTCTTGTCTTTGTTGGAGGAGTTCACAACTCTTCTTTTCTTCAAGCAGGTATCCGATGTTAGTTCAAATAGAAGCTCTTCTTACCTCAAAAGGTAATGAAGTGATCTTCGGCTAATGGAATTCTTTCTGCTCGAGTGAGAATATCCGATGCAGTTAACTCAAAAGGGAGTTCGTTCAGTGACCCAGTTGAGTCACCTGAGGGATAAGCTTTGATGGCTCTTGTTCTCAGACCAGGAGTGAGTTGATGCCGAGAAGAAGCTGGTAGTCTTTCCTTAGCTAGGCTAGAAGGGAGAATCCCTTAAGTAGTAAGCCTTAGGGCAGTCACTTTCGGAAGGCCAAGAATCATCGATTTAGGAGTTTCCGGTGTAAGGCTCAAGACTAAGAAATTCAACTATAGCAATTCTTGTGATTCTTGTTCACTCGGAGTTCTTTCTTAAACTCTGGGTTTCGAAGAGATGGGCCTTGAGCCTGTGATTGGATGTAAAGATCCCGGAGGAGCAGAAGAAGAATTAACAGCTAGTAAAAAAAAGCTAGCCACTAATTTAATAATTAAATTTCGGTCCCTTACTGGGATCCGAAGGAAATATTTTATTCAAAGCATGCTACCACCGAAAGAAGGTCAGCCGAAGCAGACCCAACCATGAACTCGGAGTCGACAAGAAGAAGAACTGCTTCTGAAAGAAGATTTGTGAACGGCGCCCTTGCAGGGTTAAGAAAGGAAAGACTGGCCAATAGCAACGGATTCGTGAACAAAAAGGGCTTCTTCTCGAGCAGCAGCAAACCAACCATATTAAGGTAGGTACTCGCTCAAAAAGCCCCTCGGATGTTGGGATCGTTCCCTAAAGAAATTCCCCGGAGCCGGGATACATACTTATATATATAATATTACCACTCGGGTCAAAGAACTAACTGCCCTTCGAGCGAACTTCCAACAACAGAATCACAAGAATAGCTTTTTTCTTCTGGGTACGAGCCTCGAAATCGATGTGGGCCACACTCATTAAGATTCTTAAGCTTTCCCATCGATACCAGGATTCTATCAAATTAAAGCTTTCAAACAGTCAAACCAGAAAGAAAGTAAGTACTATCACTGCGCTGGGCGACAGGAGCGAGGGGAAGAGAGTTCAGCGCCTTTCGGGCTTAAGCTTAAGGGAGTTTAGTTCGGCTCAGTGAATTTAAAAAATAGAGTGAAGATGGTGAAAGAGATGCATTCCTGTGCCAAGCCAAAGGCAAAGAGCACATCCTAGGGCCAAAGTGCGAAGAGCTCCTTCTTTCAAAGACCGTATTCTATTCCGAAACAGAAAGATCGGATTCTATACCAGCGCATTCTCTCTATATGAGTGAGAAGGAAAGCCCTAAGACCCTTCGTGCTCCACAGTCTCATATAACATAGGTAAATGGCATCTTTCTTCTGCCTAATCAGTGCAATCCGGTTCAGGAAAGCAGGAAAGTAAAAAGGGGCGTATCGAGAGGCAAAGCAGTCAAGCAGCACTGATCCCCGGAAGCAGTACCGGTAAGAAGCGGAATCGAAAAAAGAGCAATTTGCCATTCCCTAATATATATATATAAAGGAAAGCCTAAACCTTACTCGGATTAACTGGGCAAAGGTTCGTAGCGCTTACCATTCTTTAGACTAACATCAATAGAGCTACGCGCCGGGGAGTCGAAAGCCTTCTTGGGTCATCATCATATAGGGAAGACGCAGATTGCTAATTGTTGTTGTTGCGTCTTCCGTCTGCTAGGAGAGATCAAACTAGTCAATCCAGGGAAGATAGAAGAAAGAAGGAAGGGAAGATGGTTTAGGATTAGACTTATTGAGAAAGCTAATGAAAAGAGTCTATCAATCGGGGCTTGTTATATCGTTCGTGACCAATACCCATTGGTCACTTCACTCACTTCAGAGACGTATAACAAAGATATTGTGCCTGCGTCAAAGGGCAGTTGACTCTTCTCCCTGCTTTAGTAAGAAGAGAGGATTGCCCATCCCAACTCAATCCAGTTTTCTCAGCTTCGAGCTAAAAACCGATTCTCATAAGTGTCCCCTGAGTCCGAGTTAGCTGTTCTAGTTCTAGTTCAGGACACGACAACATGGAACTTTTAGGCTTCTGCCTTTTCATCAGCTAGTGCCTCTGTCCGGTCTTAAACTCATCGTGATCCTATCCTCCGTTGAAACTCCTGAAATGCAGGCTTCCTCCTTCCCCATTCCATTGTGACCCCGTTCTAAGCCTTATTCATGGGTAGGTCGGCGTAGTTGAGGGAGGTTTTTTACCTTTCTAAGAGAGAGGAGCTGGTATTCGCTGGTATGGGTGGGCTTAGGAAAAGATGGGTCTTAGCGGATTTTGTATTCGCTTCGTTTTCCCGCTTATCAGTACAGTAAAGTCATCAGGGTCAGCTTCCATGCTTTCCTTGTTCATCCACCGGCGAGATAAATTTTAATCCGGAAAGATACATTGAGCTAATCAACAGCCCCTTCCTCGGGCAAGACCTAGTCAATCAAGAAAGAAGTAGGTGATGGGTTATAAAGGAGCAATTCAAACTAAAGCTGGAAGCATTGGAAATTAAGTGAAAAGCAAATTTCGTAGATCAGCAGATCGGATCAACCTTGAATCATTTAAAGGATCAAGCTGTGTCAACCAACGGCAGGAGCAGGTTCACCATTTGAGTTCTATACTGGAGCCAACCTCTATTCTTCTACCTACGCAATTTCTTTTTCTTGATTGAAGTACGTGATTTCCTCGATAGCTATTTATTGAGAAGCGGCTAGAAGCCAATTTCTTGTATCGAAGATAGGTGGAAGCGTGAGGAAAAGGTCCAGGCAGGAAGCAGATATGTGCCTATGCTGTCGGGAAGCAGATGTGCACCTATGCCGTCGGGAAATGGGAGGAATGCCAGGCGAAGAAAGAAGGAATGCCTAGGCAGGAGGGAGAAAGGAAACTGATCTTGGAGGGCCAAGTTGCTCGCAGTGGGCCGGTAATTCACAACTGAAGTAGGGAATTTCCGTCCTTTATCGGTCTTGCTCACGAGCCAAGAAAGATAGAAAGTAAAGATAGCAGCTCACGTTAGCGGGTGAAGGTTGCTTTTAGGCCGGAATCAAGCAGGGGTAGAACCCTACTCTTAGAATAGGGATTAGGCAAAAGAAGAAGTTTATGCTCGCACGGCAGTGGGCATTATAACCTGTTCGCCGGGGGCAAGCGGAGTTCAGTCGTCACAAGCAAACTAGCGAAGCAGTTCTATTGGCCAAGGCACATTATTCAAAGAAGTCAGAAAGAATTGAATCGATTGACTTGAAACAGTCTATCTACCCCAGTAGAAGAAGAGAAGGAATGAGAGATGAAGGTGGGTTAGGAAACATCATCCGCTTGAAGCAAAGCTCTTTCGTCTGTCGGGGAAGTCAAAGCCGAGGAAGGCTATTGACTGAGAAAGCTTCTTTTGACTTGAAACAATGTCTCTACCGTCCCACAATCCATTGAAGAAGCAAGGCGCAATCCAGTCCTACAATCTACGGCCTGTGAGAAAGAGAGTCTCAACTAGAAAGAAATAGGGAAAGGGATAATTATGCTCAAGCACGGGATTCGTTTAGTGGGCAGAAGAAGAAGATAAGTTCAGTGGGCTAGCTGACTTCAGTTCGATAGTCTTTCTAATCCCTATGGAATTGGGCCTCGGTCCTTTCACTCCAGCAGCTGCTCGTGGTTCAACCTATCTATAGTGAACAATCAATCTTTGAATGAGGAGGACGATGTGGAACTTTTCAAGGTTAGCTTCGCTTTATACTCATCAGTGGATCCCTGCGAAAGATGCCTGGTTTAGTATGACTTATGATGAACAAGTGATTGAGTCGCCTTTCTCTTTCCTTTATGGTGTCACCAACGCTACTGAAAAGTTTGAACCAATACTCATTGCTTGATTACAGGGATATCTGTGTCCTTGATGTTGTCACTTTCTTTCGTGGCTGAATCGAACCGAACCGCTGCTCTGCTGGTGCAAAGAGGCGCTATTGGCGAGTCAAGGGAGGTCTTTTTTTAGTGATGAACGAATAGGCACATCCACAAAGATGAATCTGGTTTTCGTCTCGAAGACGCCCGGTTCCCAACGATGAATAAGTGATGGTTGACGCATAAGTAGTAGGTGCCAAATTCTGTAAGCTCGGAATGACATAGAAGTGATGAAACCTTTTTTGGTGAAAAAGGAAAATGAAGATATGGTGTATCGGCCGGATTGCTATCAATCTCATTCAGGTTCTCACCTAGTTCATGCAGTGCGTTGACTAGATGAATAATGAATGTATAATGTATAATCAAGTGAGTGGTTTCGTCAGTGAGTGAGACTGGTGGAATTGTGAGATCAAAACAAATGCAATGGAAGAGGACTAGGTGGAATTAGGGGATCAGAACAAACTACATGCAGTAGGGCGGAGGAATGGCAAGCAAACGGTAACCCCCTCTTAGGCGCAAGGGACTCTTCCCTAGGTTAAGGGGCATCGTCTGCAGTTCCATGGTTGATAGCTATTTCATCAGGCAGGTCATGCTCAAATCAAGGTCAATCTTTCCCAGCAGTTTAGGCCACTTTCTCAGCCTTATTCATCGACAACTAGTCGCTCTCTCAAGGAAAGAAATTAAATGTTAAAATCCAGCCGCAAGTGCTTTTCGAACGGTGAAGGGCAGCGGGCTCAAAGACCTTCTTTTGGCTATCAAAGCGTCAGTCAGGATTGGGCGCTATCCAGAAAAGACAATCTTCCCAGACCGATCTCTATCATTCAAAATTGGATTCCCAGTAAACAGAGAGGAGATTCAGTAGGGCTTCAGATCTCCACAATTCCTTCTATATATGGCAATTCGTGGGCAAGAAGCTCAGTCTCTGTAGAAAGGGAAAGGAGAAATTATCATAGAAGGATAAATTGCGCCAGTCAACCAAGTCAAGTAAGTAACGAACTGAACTAGAGCCTAAATTTGGTCATAAAAAGAAGAGAATTCAAACCAGAATGGGTAGCTCGTGGGATTGACGTGAGGGGGTTATCTTTCTGGGAGCGAACTCCAGGCGAATATGAAACGCATGGATACATACAAGCTGAAAGACAATTCCGAATCCGCCTTGTCTACGAGCTCTAAATAATGCAACTATGAATCTCGAGGACGGGACTATGGATCCATTTAGTAAAGTAATGGGTGATATAGTATGCAAGCAACCTCAGGGCAATTCCATGCTCAAGGGAAGCTCCCTTTTCTTTGGTTTGAGAACTTACATCGACTAGGCCGTAAAGGAGTCAGTATTTACTTTCACGACTATCAAGCAAAGGAGCCATCTTTCATGGATGCATGGCTTCGAACTATAATAGCTCAAGGAATCAACCATTCGATTTTCAAATAGAGAACGTAAGCACTAATTCATCTCGTCTTGACTCTTTCCTTACTATACTTTCTCATTCCGGGTGAAGGAAGTATGCGTTATTGGTCGAAGGTAGGTAATCAAAGGATACCTTCTTGCTTCCCGAAATAACAGGTGAAGAGCGAGGATGGTATTCCAGTTCAGTACTGATCTGTGTAAGCCAAATAGATACCTACTTCCCTTGCCAGGTGCAGCTGTTAAGTCCCGTCCCCTATGTATAGGCAACCCAAGCCAACTACCACACTCCTTCCGAGTGAATGGATTCCTTTCTATAAGGTTCCCAAGTATACATGTGATTCTGCAATGTAAAACTGGTTGTTCCCCGAGCTCCAACTGCTTTAAGAGTTCCGAGCTTCCTGAGCTACCCGCTCCTACTCCTGGGTTTTGGTATCGAGACAAGGATCTAATCCATTTAGCCAAATCAAACGAACTCCCGTCCTCATTGGAGGCCCAGGTTCCGGATTCTAGGAGGAGAACCGAGACACCTCACTCATGGCACCTAGGCGAACTTCCGGAGATCTTATTTACATCTCGAGTCACCCTTATTGATTAGTGGAGGGAGAGGGGAGGAGCGGAAGGACCTAAGCTTTGGACTCTTGAGAGGTCTTTCAGTTCTATCTATAAGGTTGCTTTCTTGTTCAAAGGGGCGAAGCCCTTACCCTTACCTATCTATATTAGATAGAGTTTAGATTCCATGTGGGTGGGAATCTGATTCAAGAACCAGACGAAAAGGCTCTTTGTTGCGGGAGAAAGGCAGGATGGTGCTCTCCAATTTAGCTATTGAAAAGAAAACTCCTTCAAGAGACCATTATATATATAGAATTAAATGTGCCGGGTTCGGCTCACTCCGATCCCGAATCCCGCCCCCTTCCTGCTGCCGGCTTTTGCTGCCTCTAAGAATTGGATCATCTTACTCGTTCCAGGGCGGCTATGGGGACACCCGAGTAGGTGACGGGCAAAGAGAGAAATAGCTCGAGTCAAGTCATAAGAGCAGGGATAGGTTATGAAATCCCTCTCTCCTTTTAGCACTTCCTTCCTCTCCTGAAAAGGGGAGGTTTTGGTAGACCCATCAGGCTCATGACCTGAAGACTTCACGAATCCTGTCCCCGCCTGAGAGACTGGCAGCCTTAACACCCTTTCCTGAACGAGAACCGAGGAAGGGCTCGAGGCAAAGAAAGGGGATAGTCCCACAAGTAGGGTTAATCGACGTCAAAGAAGGAAGGATCTCTTTTTTACGGGGTAGACTTACCAAGCATGGGCTGGGTCCAGTTAAAGACTGGCTCCCGATTCCGCCAATAAAGAAGATAAGCCTAAAATCCAGAACTTTCAGACAAAAGAAGAATCCCTTGTGTGGAAGGTTTTGTTGATTGTGTCACTCTTTCATTTGTCAATCTTCTGGAGTCCGATACCCAATATAGGTAGAGCGTCTACGAACCGAGACTTGACTTCCCTGTCTATTTCACCTCTCCTTATTAGGCGAGTAGAAGGACCTAGGCACACGTTGAGTTCTCTTGTCGTCTCCGGTTTTGTGGCAATCAGTCTTTCTCCTCCTGTCCTGCTAGCAGCAGTACGAATAGGAAATCCAAGAGCCTAAGCCGGCTAACTCATTGAGAGAAAGCTAAGAGGTCCTGAAGCTCAACTAATCAAAGAAATAAAGAGAGGAAGGGGAGTATATGAAATAGAAGCTACATCGTCCCTTCTCCTATTTATTGCTAGTGATTCAATCTTCTCACAATTCCATATCCAAACCTCTCTGACTAAAGAGCGTATTCTATTTCTGAGACACATAAGTCTTAGGTAAATCCTGAACCACCAGCAGCCTACTCTGGTCATGAATAGGCTGGACGACTGACGAGTTCTTTATATCCTCTACGATCCTTGACCTGTCTGGCGAGCCTAAGGCGGTAAGGTCCATGCAACTCCCCGTAGTCCCAGCTATGCATGCCAGGCCAGCAAGCCGATACTGAATCGCTTGTTGAACTGCTGTCGCTACGAGAGGAACCACCTATCCATCGAATGCCCTCACTCAATGAATGGGGACCCAGAGAAATGCCGCTAATCATAGAAGGTACACCACAGAAGGGAACCTTGGCAGCTCTTTAGCTAAAGAAGAAGAAGGTTAATATATCTTTGCCTAATCAATAAGCGGGATTTATAGCCCTTAAATAGAGAAGGCCCTTATTATTTTTAATTCAATTAAAGGAGAGGGAGAAGGAACCCTCGCTATAGGCTTAACACAGACTGATCGTAAGAAAGAGTGATAAGTGAATGGTGATGCAAGAAGTTCTACGCGAGGAGACCGCAGGTAAGCTTATTGAACAGTGACTCGTAGTAGTCGTTTCCATTCCCTCCGTTGAAGACAGACACGACTCTCTGAAAGTGAGTGAAGGAAGGTTAGTTGATACCGATTCATTCGCAACTTGCACTCGGATTCCGCCTCTTAGGTAGTTAGGGCTACGATCAGTCTTTCCCCGTGCCTTGGGTATAGGAATAACTCGTAAGAGCAGCGATTTTCTATAGATTGCGAGGCAAGAGCTGCTCGAAGTTAGGTTAGGCTCGGGGGCCCAGAGATTCCTTTTCAACTGACTGAAAGCGAGCATTATTAGCTTGCGACTTTGATCTTATACCCGCTTCCAAAGTCACACCTAACTTACTTGGAAACCTAAAATAGAGTAATCCCCGGCAAGCCATTAGCCCTCTCCTTACCGCAACCCTTTAAGCATCTTCTTCTTAGACTCGCTTTCTTGTTATCTTCTATCAAACCCCGTCAAAAACGCTTTATTTCATAACCACTCTACGGCGGGTGCCATTTGATAAATATCTTTTTGATGCCAGAATGGTGCCTTGTAACTGTATTTTAGCTCTAAAACTGAAATGGAACTCGGAAAAGTACCAAAACCCTTCTCATCCTATATTTAAGGGATGAAAGGACCAATAGGGATAGGGATTTTAGCTATTGTATGTGCCTTTCCGTTCTACCAAGACGGAAGTCCTTCTTGCTTGTGTTGTAACCAGCTGCTTCCTGCTTTTCCGTCTTATCGGCTCTGTATGGAGGGAGCGGGCCATTGATTGAGATCCATTCATTATGGAAGAGAACTCGTTTAGCTAGCTTGGCTCGCATTCTACTTTCACAAATGCACAAAACCAGCATCACAAAGATCCACAGGATTTACACTGACCAAACCAGGAAGGGTTCTCTTTCTTCTTCTGTTGGCAAGGAAAGTTAGGCTACCGCTAAGGGGGCGTCTAGTGAACCTTAAGAGTCGACCTCTCTCCGCCTTATGCGATCCCTATATCTTAATTTAATGGCCTCTGGCTTTCGCTCTGGTTGAGCTCCGATACAACTTTCATCCTTTTTAGAATGCGAGTGTTCACTCCTAAGAGCAGCTTAACTCCTCTCGCTAGCGCTCGAGGCAGCAGCGGCAAAGGAGAACTCTCATTCGCGGGCCATTTCTCCTATGGAAGATTCTTTCAGGACTTAGATAGAAAATCCGAGGTGCCTTTTGGGGGCTTTCTAAGAGGGCCGAGATCCTTTTCCAACTAATCAGTCAGGTCTCTTCGCTATGGCTTGAGTGGCACCTCTCACGAAATTAGAAAGATTCTCTTGGGAGCTTTGACTTCGGCAGACAGACCTAACGTACCGGTGGGCCCTAAGGTAGGGTCATACTTAGGCTAAGAGTTGGCTTCTCGCCTTTGGCCTGGAAGTAAATGAATGAGAAGTATTCGGTCGAGGGATAGAAGTCCCTGGACTATCGCCCTATCACACGCATCATTCTTTATAAACGCCATTTATAGGTGGTTGCTGCATTACATTCAATCTCAATGAAGGAAAGATTTAGTTATCAGTTAAGATATAATGATAAGGAAGGGGAATAGCCGGTCCCGCGAGTAAGGAGAAGACTCTGGGGCTTAGTTCATGAACTCGGAAATTCGATCACATAATCGACAAGGGCATTCCCATTTTCGGTTTGACGCTCTCGCCACTGCATGACTAGATCAGAGAAGAAAAGAAGAAGAGGCGGGGTCGGGATGAATGCAATAAGAAGGAATCCGGGCGGACCTAGGAGTACTGACTGCTTAGCAAAGAAAAGGTAGGTCATAGACTGGAACAGACAGACCACATCGTTCTTTCTTCAACCGGATCAACAAAGGCGAGATCAGCTCACTTCTACACCGACTCAATCGGAGGAAATCCTCAACTCATTATTTAATAATTATATATATATAGGGGTGGGAAGCAGCAGAAAGTCCAACTTAGGGTGTCTAAACCACCCATCACCCCCCTATTGATTAAAGCTCAGAAGGGGGAAGTCATGAAGCAGAAGTTGAAGGAAAAAGACCCCCCCCAACAACTATAAGAGTACATTGGTTGAATAGTTGTTTAGGCAATCGACTTCTATTCGTTTGTGTGTGACGGCTCTATTTGAAGAGCTTATGCTTAGGTGTGAAATTGATGACGTAGGTTCGTCAATGGGCTAAGGGTAGACATTAAGAGGGAGGTTAGACTGTTCCTGGCTCTTTATAGGAGGCCCAAGCACGGCCTTCCTTATAGATGGGTCCCCCTCTCTTCTCACAGGCGGCGGCAGTAGAGTCAGTCGAGATCCGGCTGTCAGCCTCTAGAGATAGCACTGCTATGATGGGGAGTCCCTTTGAGAGAAAATCCTTGTTTCTTCCACTTAAGATTATTACTATATGATGAATCATTGTCATAATA
Organism: Euonymus europaeus; assembly: GCA_963580455.1. Lineage (NCBI taxonomy): Eukaryota > Viridiplantae > Streptophyta > Magnoliopsida > Celastrales > Celastraceae > Euonymus > Euonymus europaeus. The sequence goes on along the minus strand of OY756973.1, from coordinate 754,424 downwards.
ATAGGGGTCACATAGCTGCTCGTTGTCCTCAACGGGGCCTAGCCCTATAAGACCCGTCTAGCGAACTACCGTAGAGTTAGGATCAGTCAATCTTGTGAGGTGGCGTCTACAGCTGTTGACAATGATGAGTAGAAGCGCACAACACCTACTAATTTGGTGATCGAACTTGCAAATGGGTCATTGGGTGGTAAGTCCGCTAGAGCGAGATTGAACCTTAAGGTAGAGCCGGTAGCCTCTGGGAAGAAAACCTTACCTGTCACGCGGGGGTGTCTTATTCCAGTTAGGTAACTATAAGGATCCCCGGTTTATTATGATGTCTTACCATGGATGTAACTCATATCCTTCTAGGACGCCCTTGGCTTTATGACCTTGATGTGACTACCCATGAATACCTATTTAAGTATAAGGGCAAGAACATTATCTTCACACCTGGCAAGCCCTTAGGAAAAGTGTTCACATTTTGGGAGAGACCCAGAAGACCTTAGGGCCTATTGCGCCGTAAGGAGCAGCTCGCCCTATTAGATAGGAGATACCTTCTATAGGCGCTAAAAACAGACTATGTTGTCATGTCTTTCACAGAAAGTGGAGTATGGTGCACTGCTCTGATAGTGCCGTAGGATGGGACAGAGTCCTAAGACCCTCTCATAAGAAAAGAAGTTAGCAAAGACAGGAGAGTAAGCCCTATGAAGTCAAGGGAAGTTTCATTAATTCGAGTGAAAAAGAGCTCCGGTAGCTGCTTGAACTCAAACTCTGACTCCGGACTTACTTAAAGAGCGAGCAATCCAGCTATCCTTTCCCTTTCTTACCCTTTATGGGGGGTGAACGGCCCCCTTTCGGGCCTCTTTCATGTCCGTTGAATCGTATATAATAGAAGTTCTTGTCTAACTCAAGAGGCTCTGGAAGACCTACCTACCGATCTGAAGAAAGACTTGTGTCAGAAAAAGGGTCTGATATATTGCTGCACTAATTCATCTACTTCCTATCTCTCATTATCCGACTCACTTTTAGGGAGAAAGATTTACTCTTTATTGGATTTATGGGACGCATCAAAGACTAGACGCCCAAGAGCAGCGGCCGTGGGATACCTTGTATATGCCTTAGCGATCCTATTTGCAGTCAAGGTCAAAGCCTTCTTTTATAGAATAGCCACCGTAAGGACCTCCCGAGAGTTGCTCTTCCATTTATTAGTAGCAGTCATGTTAGCAGGACATTGCAAGAACTAGGAGTGAGTGCACTAAATCTCTGCCAATGGCTCTATCTCTGAGCCCTATTAAGGCGCTAGTAGCAACCTATTATTATAGTATATTACAGAAGAAGAGAGTCTTCTAGCGTCGTTTCACTTGCTTACAGCCCGGTCTCACCCCTTAATCCATAGGGCAGCGTACTATCCATCTTCCGAACATTGATCTAAGGGTAGCCAGCCTGGTCGACAGAGGCTCTGGCCTTTCCTATCATAGGAGTCCGCCTAACTATTCTATTTCATTCATTCTACATTCTGTCTATTCCGCCATAATCTGACGATTCTTGCATAGGCCTTTTTTTACACATCAGTGATCCACGACCATCCTTTCATTCCAACAAAGAGTGGCCCTTCTAAACTAGTCCGCCCGGGGAATCCCCCTGACCCTTTCTTCTTCTTCTTCGAGCTCTCCTCCCTATTAACGGCCCTCGGTTGCGCGATTCCTAACTATTAGATCCTAGATCCATAGGATGTGGGTCAGTCCGATTCTTTTGACTTTGACTTGCCTTCAAGGGCCAGCCCAATGGGCTTTCCAGGAGTATCCCCGTTAGAAGAAAGAAGCTACGTATCGCCTGGTCAAAGATCAGCTATCGGAAGTCTTCTCCTCTCCAGCTAGGTCGGGACCCTTCGGTACGTTCATGAGCTGTCCGACTGAGGGTCTTTTGCTCTCTCTGCTGCTCTCTTATTCTGCTACATCTAGTACAGCAAAGGGGTGGTAGGTAGGGGAAGAAAGGCTCAGGATCGACTTATCTAATTGATTCTTTTCCCACCCCCGTTCTCCAAATCTTTGCTTTCAAGCATCAAATAGAAAAAGAAAGTACACATACAAAGAAGTAAGGCACAGGAAGAAGACATCATACATATGTAACTGAAAGCGCTTCGTCTACCCCTCTTTCTAGTCTAGTAAGGTAAGGCTCTTGTCAGAAAGTATGTATGGATCGACCTCTATGACACTAGCCAATCAATTCATTCAATCGCCGCGGTATGAGAACCAGAGACCTCTGATTGTAGCTCCGGCTGACGAGTGTGAGACCCGCCTTCCTTACTAATAATATACATCAAAGCGGAACTTGGAAGGTCTATTCAGAACCGATGCTGGAATTGAGATCCGTACGAACCAGCCTTCCGGAACAGTGACACAAGCAACTTCCTGCAACCTTACTGAGTTTATCCATATAGAAAAGAGCCCAAAGCCCTCAAGGGGTACTTTCACGTACTCGTTGGTGAGAGAAGCCATCCCACATCAAAGGAAGGACCATGATGGATGGCACGGTGCAATAGTTCTAGGGCCAATAGTGATCAATCTACTGATTATGTCTTGAACTGGAGGTCAATGGGCTGATGAGCACAATGCCGGCTCTCTTTCCTTCTATGTATGCATCTTGGTCCGCCATTTTATTAGTAGGGGGAGCACTCCATGGTAGCCGAGACAATCTTTTCGTTTTAGGATGGTAATGGAACCGCGGAAGACGTCTTACTGACCTTTTCCTTCTTTTCATTAGGTAATTGTATAAAGGATGAAGGAATATATATCCAATGGTCGAATTCCCACTTCGTCAATCGTTATTCGAACCGAACGTCGATTGCATTCCGCAAGAGCTTCATCAGTGTCTAGCGGCATTCTTCTTCCTTTCTAAGCCCTATTTAAGTAAGGGTTCCATTTATGGGGTCACGACGGTGTCATGGAACCTGCTACCCATGCTAGTGCATCGGCTCGGGCCTTCCCTTGGCGGCACATCTTCTATGTTGAAGTACGTGAACGCATCTCCCTCCGGTGAGAAGGTAAAGGCTAGCTTTAGAGCCTTGCATCTTCATTCCCTAGTCGAAACTCTTTTCCCCCGGCGATAGACCTTAGAATTACTTTCATGTCTTAATAAATTCCTCGAATTCAAGAAAGACTAGCCCAGAAAGGCCATTTTACTAATAGGGGCCACTCGACATCTATGAAAGAAGACCACGAGCAAAGCCATACCATGCCCTCCCCCCTTCCTTCCCTTATTAAATGCTCGGTAGAAAAGTAGTGATAATTGCAATGGTGCCCTCGAGAGGACGTAATCAGGTGCACGTGGAGACTTTGACCGAATGAATAGGGATCGAGAGATTTCTCTTTAGGGTCGTCCAGGATGAACGCTTTGTTCGCTATGTGCTGACTGGATGCGTACTCGCGTGATCGATCGATGTAGGTAGGGGTACGTGAATGACGATACCGGCGTCACTTTCCATCTCCCCTTCCCTATCTCTAATAAGAATAAGGCGAGGCGTCTATGCAAGAACCGATCCCTTAGTGACTTTCATACTAGGGGTCTCCGTTCCACCTATCCGTGGCAGAGATTGTGCATGCCTAATATTAAGGGGAATAAATTGTGCTTCGCATTAATTTTATTAATATATATAAATAGGGCCATTAATTTCTTAATATATATAGGGGCCTTTTCAAAAGAGTCTCTTTCTACACTAGTTCCGTTTGATAGCCTTTCCAGCTGGTGTATCAGTAGTGGCATTGCCTTCTTTCTTAAGGCTCTATCTACGCCAGTTCTGAATTCTTTTAAGAAATGCGTGCTTGTAGCCAGTCTCAAATGTTTTAATAGATTCAATTCGTTCCGCTCCTTAGTCAGATTCGTCTTCTTTAGAGTCTTTCAATGGAGGCGAGCCTCCCAACCAACCTGACAGAAGGATCACTCGACCATGGTTGGCTAGCTTCGAAGCAGGCACTTAGCGATTGAATTCAGTCTCTTTCTCTTAGAAAGGCACCCATTTCCGGTTAATCCCCAATAGTGGAAGAATCGTACATGGGATAAGCCGGGAAGGAATCCTTCTTCCATCAATCCCAACTCTTTCATCTCCCGCCGTTGCAGCGTACACTAGCTAGGCTCACTCCCGCCATTATTATTATTAATTAAATGAAAGTCCAGCTAATAAGGGGTTTCGCTATAAATAAGACTGGGTCACTTGGGAATTTACTATGAAAGGCAGCCCGGCCATATAGTTTAAGGGCCACTCGACTAACCAATCAACACTTACCTAGTCGGAAGAAAGCGAACTCAAACTCAAAGCTGTAGGAATCCAACACGAACTATGCATTGAATAAGAGTGGGAAAGTAGTCGTACAGATGTATCCGAGTTAACAAACAGCTTTAGTTGCCTCATGTCCTTAGCGAACTGAAACACGAAAGATGTTCAAAGGATTGATTCAAGGTATCCGTTATCCGAGTTCACTTGCTGGTGCTTTAGTTGATCCTAGTGAGGAAGGGGTCTCTTCAAGGCAATCTACCCAAGCCAACTATCCCGTCCTTCCTAGCTCTAGCTTGTGTCTTCTCGGCGAATGCCCAGTCTCTCGATGAATAGTCAGCTCTCCCTTCTATTTAGGTTCTTCTAGAAACCCGGTAACAAAAGAAGCAGTTTTCCTTTGATTTGCTCTTAAGCGGTGTTAGTAGTGGTAGCTACTGAAGACCAAGGAATAGACCCCAAACTATCCCCTCTTAGGTCGGTTCTATGCTTCCCGAGTCCACATTCCCTTCTTTAGGATTGAATAGAGTAAGGGCTGCCCTTTACTTGTTCTATTAGTTAGAGTAGTCTCCGATCGATGGAGAGGTAAATCAAACTCATTTAGTTGCCGAAGCGCAGAGCTAAAGAGTCTCTCTGCTTGCTTGTTCTTTCTTTTTATGAGTAAGCTATTCCCGCTTGTAATTCCTTCTCTTAATGTGGTTGTATCATCGTCGAATCGTTTGCTCGCAGTTCTTGCAGTTGCAGACTGAGCTGGGTAATCTGTAGCGAACCCCTAAGCCAATCAATCTCTCTTTTTTGGTCATTCTCCAAGGTTTTTGGGGTGATTCTTCGATCGAGACTGGTTCATGTTCGAAGGTAGGCAAACGAAGCCAACCCAAACACATCTTCCATCCAGACTTCTTCCACTACCTGTAAGAGAGTGGGGTGATCCGCCCATTTGTTCAATTGAAAGATTTCTCTACAAGTGTACGGCTTCCATAGTAGAACTCATTCGAGAGAGCCTAAGAGAGAGCTTCGAACCAGGCTACCCAACCATCGCTGGCGCAGTTGCAGTGTTGTTGCTCTCTTCTTCTGAAGCTAGGATTCCCTTATTTGCTGTTAGTTGGTAAAGGAGCCATGCTTCTTGAGCCCGCAGAAGGGAATGGTTTAAGGGATGCCACTAGCTTTCTGATTGATAAGACCGATCCCTCTTCTATTAGTCCTTTTTGGTGAAAGGACGAATCGGTAGAAAAAGGCTTAGAATCGGTAGTTTCGATCGGTCTCTCTCTTTTCTAATTTTATTTGTTCTCTGCAGTTGATGATCAGCGAATCATCAATCAGTCTTTCAGTGTTTCCACTCGATAAGGTGTCGAAATCTTCATGTGATTCTGCGGTCCTTGTTGCCGATGCTTTGATTAAGGGAAGGGGATTCCCAGGGCAAGGGGAAGAGCTAGGCTAAGAAGGAAGCTCTGCAAAGAGTTGATCACGTAGGTTGCTTAAGGAGCTCTGCTTTCTTCGGTGTGAGTTGTAGTTCCTTCTCTTGATGCACTTGTTGGCTATGCCATTGAGTCCGACCGTTTCCTTGCTTTAGGCAGGAATGTAGTAAGGTATGCCCTCTCCTGTAGCTATAAGCTCGAGGGCGTGTCTCTTGAATGATCTTCCACTCAATAGGTTGCCATGTGATTCTCGGTTGTTTGCATCTCATTCTTCGCTCTCTTTTGTTAGCAATGAGAGCAAGTTCCCACTTCTCTGAGCTATGAGCTAGCACTTGCTTCTGATCGAGGATGATAACGAGACTTGATTTGAGCGTAACCAACCAATGTTGGAGTTGTTTCATAAGGATCTATGCTTTCCTCCTTGTTTGCAGTTGGTATCGTAGAATCGGTAATCTTCCTCATCGAATGCCCATCTTTCCCTTCTAATTGGTGTATTCTCTGATTCAAGATCCGGGTAGTCTTTCATGGGTCTCCAATTGATGTGTAACCCAACCGGAGCTATTGATGATGTCGAGCCGTAGAAAAGAGAGAGGCCTCGCCTCGCAGAAGAGAAGAGGCAAACTCATCTTTCCTGTCTCGAAGGTAGGGTTGTGACCCAGGCAAACCCCAATAGGTATCCCCTTGTCCCCGATGCTCATCCTTCTCTTGTTACCGAGTTGTGTAAGCCTTAGAATTTCAACTGGACTTCCGGAAACAAGAAGCTGCCCGCCTACCTACATTATTTCTAAGATAAACTGGGATGAGCACAAAAAAAGTGCTACAGGGGCTGCGCTCAACCAGACCTCCCCTATTCATAGATAGATAGTATGTCATGTATTTTTGGGTGATCCCTTCCTTATACGGTAAGTAATTCCATACCTTGGTCAAGCTACTTCGTTCCTTCCCTTCATTTGCGTAGTTTCGGTAGCTGCAAGGCATCACTCAACTCTTGGTTATCTAGTTAGCATCCAGTCAAAAATATTGATTCGTCGATAGGCAAGCAATCTCCAAAGCACGATCGGAGAAAATAAAGAGTGGGAGAGTCTTCTAGTTGGTTGGGTAAAGGTCTCCCTCATCTAGGGAGAATCCATTGAAGGGGCTCTATTTATAGAATAAATAAATAAATAAAGAAAAACAAAGTTCAGGTAGTGCAAAACAAGTTATTCATTCGTTGATAGGCCACTCGGTGCGTGCATTCAGGGATGGCCTGCCCCCTTCCTTCCTTTAGATAGAAGTTCAACTTTGGCTTTCCCTGCAAATGTTATCCTCCTTACGATATACTTCAAATGGTATTTAAATTGTGGAGTAGTTTTTCGATTCCCTTTTTTTATTTGCAGGTGTCGCTACCCACAGTCTCATTTAGACTGATCGTCCTAAAAGTGTCTGTCATTTGCCTTCTTCTTATGTTTCGGAGAACTTCCCTTTGGCTGGTGAGGATTGGAGTGAGGCTTTCTTCTTAGTTTAGGATGGTTGGGAAGACTGGATGCCGATCACCGCTTTCCTGCTTAACCGAGTACTCGCCTCTCCCTCCCTACCCAGGAAGGAAGAGGCTATCCGGAAAGAGCTATAAGTGAAATCCGGACTAAGGCATTCGAAGCAACGATTGAAAGAATGGGATTTGAGTCTTACTTGAAATTCTTACTTGAGTATTTCCTACTTCCGAACCTGGTATTTACTTTCGGATTGCGATCGCTTTCAGGCTTAACTAAGAACGTCTGGCTAGCTTCTCCCTCCCCGAGGAAAGAGAAACCCCGTATTTTAGGCATAACTGCTTTGAAAGCGGGGAACAACACCGTCACTTTCATACTTCCTTTCCACTCTTCCTCAAGGTGATTCGAAGCAAGGATTTATTTACAGTCTTAACTCTAATTCAACTCTAAGAGCAAGCAAGATTTCCAGGTAGGGAAGTACTTTTAGGGTAGTACCTTCCTTTCATGGTATGGCATCTTCCTTTGTTGGATTTCCTGTTATTCGTAGATGGGACTAGCCGGCTCCTCTCTAAGCTTTGAGCAGCAACGGATTAAGGATTAGCTTCGTTCTAAGCTGCATTAGCTGAATTCTAAGCAGGAATTATTCCACTCATTCTAAGAACTACTTTCTTAGCTGCAATAGCTACACCGGCTTAAGAAGGAAGAGCGGAAGAAGCGGCTTAAGCTACTTTTTTTATTATCCCTCTCGTCTCTAAGAGCTACTTGTCACTCAAAAGCTACATCGCAACAACGAATCAACTCTTAGCTACAAGAGCTACTTTCTTCGTCCTCTCTAAAAGCAGGAAGCAAGGAAAGGGCTAGTTCTTTTGGTTAGGATGCCGCCAGGCGCTCACTTTGCCCTCCCCGAGGAAAGACCTGCGGTGGCTACAACTGCTGTCAAACCTGAAAGAGCCGGGTGCTAACTTAGGAATAAAAGCAGTAGCTGCGAAGCTAGGATAGACAGGTTCATCGATCCGGGAACAAGAACCGGCGAGTGATATCCTTACTTTGAGCTTAGCAGCACCGGCTGAGGAATTCGTTTTTAGGCGGGAAAGCTAATCAGAGGAACTACTGGCATGGCAGCTATCCCTCGCTTTCTAAGAGTGGGAACTCGAATTCAACAGTCGAAATGGCTTAGCTGCAGGGAAACCCTCAAATGCAGGAATTACAGTCGACAATAAATACAACAACGTCCCCGGGAGTTCCGGAAGCAGCAACGGCTTAAGAAGTAGCGGAAAAGCTAGGATTTGAGTCAAAGCCAAATCTGACTTTCAATTCATAATCGGCTTGCCCGCTCGCTTACTCCTGGGAACTACTTGATCCCTCCCTTTCAAAACAAGGAACTTCAAAGCCAGGGTTAGTTTTTTAAGTTTGGCGGGAAAGCGAAGCGAAGCGAAGAAGGAGAGTTCTTTCTTGACGTGCTACCGATCGCCGCGGCAACAAGGGAACAACGAACCGTCGACTAGCTACACCGTCGAAGACGTTCCCTAATACGAGGAGCTCGGGGAGCTACTTGTTGATCCCTCGCTATCTAAGAGTGGGAGAGAGAAGAATGTAAATAGTCCAATACTTCCTGAAAAGACGGGATTGGGAGGATTTCCTGTCCTGGTGAAACATCCTTTCCTGATGAGGAAATTGGGATGGTATCTTCATTTCCTGGTATTTTAGTACCTTCCTGTCCTGCTTAAGCTACAGAAGCTAGCAACTCCGGATTAAGTTAAGGATTCACCGTCACGCTCGCTGCTTTGATAACCGGAAAGAGCTAAGCTATAAGTTAACTCCGGAATAAAAGCTGGTGCTTCAGAGTGAGGGTTTCTTCTTAGTTTAGGCGGGGCAGGGTTGCTCTTTCTAAGCAGGAAGCTAGGATTTACTTTTAGGCTGACGGCTGTGACGCGTGGGATCGAAGTCCTGATCGTATACTAGCCCAGAACAGCACAGCCGAAGAGCTAGACCACATGGCTACCGCTCACTTACGCCCTGCCCTTAGTCAGTCAGCATTCCACTTTTGTCTATCTTATAGATAGAAGATCACGAACCGGAGTCATTGGATCTCGCTCAAAGACTAGACTAACTAAGCGCTAAAAGGACCGGTCTGAAAGATCCGATTCAGAGTGAATAGGCACTGCACCTGGGATCTCTTTCAAAGGAAGGAAAGAGGCCAAACAAATCCATGAAAGTCAGAAAGAAGGAAAGGACTGAATCCGCTGCTATTGGTCTACCGCGTAAGGATTTGCGCTCTCCAAGCAAGCATTAAGATCAGGCATGTAGGAAGTAGGGTAAAAAAGTAAGCATGAAGCTTTGACATAAGGTCTCTCGAGCATCTACCTTCTCTTGCTATTGGATTGAAGAGAAGGCCAAGAAAGAAGTGATTAAGAGCACTTTCGAAGTCAGTATTCCGCTTTGCTTTATGGTCAATAGAATATCCAGATCCACCCTAGTCAGAGTTGCATCTTATAATACGGAATATCCGGTGTTACAACCGATTCTCCTATATTAGCTAGTCGAAGATGGTTCACCCGGACTTGCATCCTATCCTATTCTAATATAAGGAAGAGTTGCTTCTCCCTTGGATCTTTCCTTAACTCGGATGGGATGAAGTCGATTCAAGCTAGAAGAATACCGGACTAGTTTAGCCTATTTGGCATGAAGCTGTTGCATTTGGGTTTGGTTTGGGAAATAGAATAGATGGAATCAGATCTGGAAAAAAAAAGCCTAATCTTCTGCCGTAAGCGCTAAGAGGGAATTGAATCTTTGTTCAAATGAGCTGTGAACCAAGTAAAAGCAATTTCCCCTTTGGAAGTGCTTGAAAGGGCAGTCTCAATCACTTATTTTAGATAAAATCGCAGGTACTGAGAATATGTATGTAGTAAAGAAGGGCTAATCCATGGCATGCGCCTAATCCGCTCTTACAGATAGAGATCTGCTCCTCAAGTGCAAGATTCGCTGCTAATTGAATTGGAATTTCCGGGACTGTGCTTAGTAAGCGCTTTTAGTCATCTGTTTGCTTGTACGATTGGGTTTGTGTTCAGTCTACCTATAGCTAATGAAGTCAGCCTTGCTTGAAGGAAAGATAAAGATAGTAAATCCGGATTTACTTAAGACTTTGAAGTAGGCGAATCCGCTGCTCCTGCTCCAGAGTAAGGGGTGGATCTCAACCACTTTTTTTGCACAGAATAAGTGGTAATTCGTTAATAGCACGGATCGAACGAGAAGGATGGGATTGGGTTCAGTTAAGGAGGGTGAAAGCCTAATTTCAATCGAGCTTGCATCTTAGTACGAAAGTATTGCTCAAATTGGTAAGATCTTTCACTTTAAGTGAAGTTCTTTTCCAAAGTGAAATGCAATCGCCAGTTACTGCTTGCTCTCTTGGTTCTTTCTTCGCTTCGAGCGATCTAGAATGAGAAGATCCTCTAGCTGGGCTTCTTAAATCCCTCTTCCACGGATTCAATGAAAAGAGAGAGGGAATCATCTATCCAATTCCTATGTTAACAGAGGGGCTAAAAAAAGAGAGTGAGTGAAAAGAATGCACTACATGGATGCTATTTGGACCCTACGAAAGTTAGCCCCGAACTGGTCCGTACCAAGCAAGAAGATTGGCTTCATTTGCCATCAGAAGAAGCTCATGTTGGAAAGCAAGCATGTGCAAGAACCAATCAGGATCCGCGGGACCTTCCTGGATGGATTGACCTACAACTGATTGACTCAGGCCCTTTCTCATTTTAGACTAGGGCTTCTTCCTTCATTCGGAGAAGTCATCAGGAAGAGAACCAGTGGAAAGTCGTATGCAGAAGAGAAGTGCAAAATAGGCAAAGACGAAGACTTTGGAAGGCACCGATTGAAACGAAAATCAATATCAACGATCGCCTCAAAACGAACCACCAAAAGAAAGGCCTGAATATGCGTTTTACTTGCGAAAGGCCTCGGCTACTACAATGACAGGGCCAAGAAATCGGGCCGGAATAGCAGCTCTTTCGAAGAAAGACGCTCCTGTTTCAGTGACAAGATCATGATTAGACTCTTGCGGAGGTGATCGAGTGGAGGAAGGTTCAAACAACAGATCGGAAACTTTACTCGCAAGAGAAAGGCCTTAGCTACGACAATTCCAAATAGTATACCTGATTTTAAGCTTTTTTACAGAGGAAACGCCCTGGTTAAGCCAGTTTTTAGGGCATTAACGAGCGAAGTGCAAATATTACACCACTTGTCTTTTCAAGAATTAGACCGGATTATTAGCTTTTTACGAATGAGATGCCTCACTGAAACCTGGCTTTTCGATTGGTGAACTATCGTATAAGAGATGCCTATAGGCTAGGCTGGCTCAATATTCAATTCAATCTATTCTGTTTCAAAGCTTGACTTGACTCTCTTTCTCCTCTTCTCTTCGTGTGCTACGTCCATTCCAGTTCTTTGTTCACAACATAACCAAGGATTTGCCCTCCCCGCGCACCTACCTTTCTCATGCCACAGAAAGATCACTCCTCATCCGTTCTCTTATATGCGATACCTTGAAAAAGAAAAAAAAATGACTCATTCTGGAGACGGACCCTCAACCTCCCCACGGTGCGGTGCAGTACACTCTAAACTAAGAACGAAGAAGAGATTGAACAAAGACTGACTTCTTTATATAAATATATATAGAATAGTCCGTTCGAGTGACTCACTTCATAAAGTGGGGACTTTGTGGCAAGCCCGAGGAAAGTATGGCCTTATAGGCTTCTTTTTCACAGCTAAAGCTGTCTCGGGTGTCGGCCTGTGAGCCGAAGATCTCTGTCTCGTCAACCATTCTAATTCCTAACCTGGAGGTTGGCTTGAGAAAGCTCGCCCGGAAAGAGATAAAAAGAAAAGGCAGTCGTCCAATGGATTTGTCAGATGGGGCGCCGTGCGCCATTCAACATCAAACTCATGATTCAGGTACTGCAATTATATGTTCATAATAATCTTTCGCCCTGAAAGCCTTCCAAGGAAGGAAGGGCTTGGCTGTCCACTTAGCACGAGCTAGTAAAAAGGGGTCCTAATGACTGAAATTCACTACAGAAAAGGAAGGGGGCATACTGACCTCCTTGCTTTTGCAGCTTTCTCGTTGATTCGGATTCGGTTTTTCTTCCTCTGGGGTGAACTGCTCTCCCGGAGCTAATTTGAAATCTCGATTCGTTATGATCTTTGCGCGTAAGGGCTGAATTCGTATTCAAGAAATTATCATCTCAGATTGAATCAGCCGAAAGGCAAGGGAGTGGACTATACTCTCTAGTTAGGAATAGGGCTCAAGATCTTACTTCTCTTCCTGAAGATGGACAGGGTAATCAAGCCAAAGTTTGTAAACTTGGTAGTCAAAATGTACAAAGGTTTCATCGGCGGGTGAAGGATTGATCATCTCACGCCAACTTCTCGAAGTTCAGTTTCTCACTTTCAATGTGCCAAGCCCAATTCAGTAGTTGGCGTTTCCGCTAGAGCTATCGCCTTAGGAATAGAGTACGAATGCGGGGACTCTTTACTTAGTGTATGAATCGGCTGTTGCTAAACAATAAGAAGATTCGTCATATAGTTAACACAAGCATCTCAATCCTGAAAGAATGATATAATTAACACAAACGTTTCGAACAAAGATGTAACCTCAATTTCAATAGAAGGGAGTCAGCGCTCAAGCGCCGAGCCACTTTCACGCGATAAACGAAATCTAAAAAATAGAATAGCCTCATGAGACCCCGAGGAGGACGTTGCAACGAAGCAAAGTGAGTCAAGTTCAACATAGTACGTAAGTCGCCCACCTATATCCGTCCCAATGCTTTATCTTTATGGTAGTCAAGGAGCAGCCAAGGGAAGGTACTCGAGGTAGAAATCAGAAGACGAAGAAAGGGGTAGGAAGCCAAGTTCGGTAGATAGGAAGGACCAAGACCCACCACCCATATGATATCTCAAACTCTCGTTTATTTTCTTCTGCCTGGATCTTGTACCAGCGACCGGACTTCCTAATAAACTATCCACCTTGTAAGAATAAAAAGCAAAAAAACAGCTATGCTTGCCCCTATACTATAACAAACAAAAAAAGAAGAAAGCGGGCCTATTATTTGTATTTATTTCAGACTCCTCATCTCTCGAATTTACTTGGAAAGACCTTAGGATCTTTATTTCATTCAATTGGTAGAACTCCTTATTTGGTAGTGGCTAGCGACATGATGCGTAGCCATGACCTAAACTCGACCTTAACTAGACCTACGAATTTCTTTTGGATCCTGGTGAAACCTTAGAAAAAAAATAGCGAGGAAGAATCCAAACTTGAATCTTCAGCTGCTTCCCACACATTCCCGATCATCGGTATCTTCTATTGCCAATCGCCCTTATTCCACATTCATTCTCTATTAGCATCACCACCCCCCGCTCACTCAAGCGGGCTAGTAGCCCTTTGAATCATGAGAGGATATAGGCGCCTACTTCCATTTTTTTGTGAGTATTTCAAAAACATAAAATATTGCCTATAGCCACCATGGATGTCCTTGGTCGGGATATACCTCACATGGGGTCGAAGAGCGACTAAATCCCGTTTTGACTAGACATAAAAAAAGAAGATTCTATATGTCTGTCCCCTAACCTAATCTTTCTATCTGTGGTTTCATTCCAATTGAATTAGGAACAAGTTCGATCAAGTTATCAAGGTCAAGGTTCTTTCCTTCTGCTTGGATATTCTAGGTACCCGTTCATCAGAATCAACATGGGAATTTTACATTTCTTTCTATTATGATGTATATAATCTACCAGTTCTAACTTAAAGGTAGGATCTAGATCCTACGATCTACGCTAAAAAAGTAATAGGTATCACCTTTGACTGAAAGAAGATTGGATCTGTACTGCGCTCGACCTACACTCCTCGCCTCACCAATTACCAGTCGACTACCTCGTGGCTCATTACCTCTCTTTCTATGGTCTAAGACTCTTTTTTTTTTAGTAAAAAGAGATGCTCCGATTCTATCTATATAAAGGGAGAATAAAGACCTCGCGTCTCTTTATTCAGTTCTTTAAAGGGGGGTTGTTGGGTTGGTAAGTTTCGACAACAGAACAGACATGACTTTCTCGTCTTTGACATAATTGGTTCTCGAAAGTTTTTCATGAGCTTGCTCTGCTACTTAAAGGGCAGCTACCCGTATCGGTCAATCAATGTATTCTTATCAGGAGTGGAGTCCCCCATTTCGGGGAAAAGCCGTTCACACAACATCATGGTATTTGTGGAACTAGAGTCACCGCCTCATCACTAAGGCAAATAGTTTCACCATTAGCCAAAAGACGGAGGGAATTGGAATCAATTGTTTTGTTTTGTGTACCGTCGCCCCAGATGCCCAATCAAGGTCGACACTGCGAGTCTCCCACTTAGTTAGCGATTGAGCCTATCTAGTGAAGTTAGACCAGCAGCTTTATCCAACTACGTACCAACTGCTTCTCCTGGTCTTTCATCCAACCATGACAGGAAGAGAACGAAGATGAAGAATGGGTTGTATTAATCACAAGCTTCCTTCAATTAATAGTACAAGAAGTTGGCTAATCACTGGTAGTGATCGCCTAAGTCCATAAACATAAACAAAGTGATGGTACTGTCTGTCAGGAAATTTCGAAATAGAAAGAGCTGCCCTCAACCCCAAAATAAAAAAGAAAAAAGGAGGGTCGGTATGCGCTTGCGCTACAAAAGCACAAAGCGGAGCTAGTTAATGCGAAAGAAAAGAGAGAAATAGGTAAGGGTAAGAGTATAAACGGAAACTGGCTAGGCTGTTCTTCCCTTTCGAGATAGGGGTCCTTTTGTTCCTACAACGATTGCTTATTATGCCTATAGCTGCAACCCGACGATTCTATCTTGGAACTAATGATGGTTGCTAATCCTTAATGATAGCTGCTGCTAGAGAAGGTGATTTTCTACAGAGTTCACCGCGGACAGAGAGAGATATAGGGCAGGTAATCTTGAATAGATTGAATGTATCCCTCATTTCTTATTAAGAGAAGAAAGAGAAAAGAAAGGGCTCTAGATCCTGGGCAATAGGAGAGGTTTATTGATGACTCAACATCGGTACATTTACAATGGATAGTGGTTCCTCCGCTGCCGGGTTGGTTGATAGACCATTACAAACTTTGAAAGCTCTTTGAGGCGAAGAGAAAGTCACAGGACAGGTGAACAATAAAATTCTTTCTATTTCTAAATGCTGGGATAAGGGCGTCCCTTTCACTCCAATAGTTGTAATTTAATTGATTTGATATCACCAGTAATTGTAATAAAGGGAATGATAGACCGCGACACTAGGAGGATGCTCATTTGGTACTTGTACTTACCGCTCGCTAAGTTTGGATGTTGGTCGGTCGCTTCAAAACAACGTAACAACGTCTATTACGGGGATCCACCCTTACTTAGCCTTACTTAGGCTAAGAGATGCCCCTGCCTCTCGATCGTCGATATGTTGTTGTTGCGCTCTTGATTTCGTTGTGGTCCTTTGGTCTCCCCCTTAAGATAAAATGAATTCCATATTCACGGAGACAGAGCTAATCACACTTCCAATTTCATCATTTCGAGGGTGAATAGCTATATTTAGTAGTTAGGGTTGAAAAGCGCTAAGAGCTTTACTGTTCATAGTCACATCCAATTGACCAGACCCAGCTACGGAAAAAGCATAGTTTAAAGAAAGAAAGTGACAGTTTCTTGCCGGGCATTCCTTTTTCTCTTGAGGAGATTGGTTAAGAAATAAGATCTTTTGAAATCCGCGATAGAACTGCAACAATTATTGTTATTGTGGTAAGACCTAAATCTAAATTGGAGGATTGGAATAGCTGTTTTAGGGGGAGGACTTAATGATGGAACCTTTTAATAAACGGATGCTTGGAAAAAGCTAAACCCGGATTTGGGCTTTAGTACACATTTGCTTTGCGGCTAACTGCTTTCTGTCATATATTGGTTGAGTAAATCGACTGAGCTGAGCTAGATCACCCGGACAGGTGCCTAAGCCGCTTTCATTATAAAAGTACCCAGTGGAAGACACCTTTTCTTCTTTTTTTGTAGCTCTAGCATCACCGTAATAGGACTCCATAGAAAACCCTGCTAATCAAAAGTACGAAACAAAAGGTTCCGTAGTTGGAAAGCCGAACTTGAATGGTTTAGGCACGCCTGTTAGAAATAACATTCAGAGATCAAAGCCCCATCAGGTCAAATTCCATGTCAAAAGGAAGGACTAGGAGCTATGCTATGGATCCCGTAGTGGTCTCTATTCGAACTGTTCTTCCCGCGTTCTTTCTCCATTTTAGGCCAGCTTGCATTATACATTATTATGTATGTCATTTTTCGAGCACTTAACACAATTAGATTTTCTTTCCTCGCAAGCCACGAAGCCTTATCTTCGTCTCTGAACTCACCTTCGATCGAGTTCTCCATTCTCTTTTTTATTCATTTGTCTCATATAGGAATAAAAGATAACGATTTTCGAAGCTGTGCTAATAGTAGTCAAGAATAAGGGGCCGAAGGAGATATATTTCAAGAAAGTAAAACGTAGCTCTCCTTTATAGATGAGGGGGAGGGGGAAGTCTTTCTAGAGCAAGGGGTGTCGCTAGCATTCTTCTTCTCTAAAGCTAAAGTAGTTTCATTCCTCCTAGGGCTTGAAATAAAGGCTTTGAAAGCATTTTCATTTACCTTAGTACCTCCGCTTCTTACTATAGAAAAGCGGCTATAGAGATTCATTGGCCATTTCCCTTGAAAAAAAAACCTGGACTTTCGAGCATCTCCTCCTATTCATAATCAAAGAATCCCATAAAACGGCTTAAAACCAACCTAGGAGCAACATACCTATAAAGAACGTCATCCGCGCCCGAAAGCCAAGCCTTATCACTCCCCCTCTTCAAGTAAGCTAGGCCGGAAAGAACGATCTGCTTTGTACGCCCGCCCCCTCTCTCCTGACATTGCGGAAGTTCCCCTCTTGTCTGGTTTCAAGGTTGAGCTGAATCGTCGACCTTGGCTTTCAAGAATCCATTATATACCCCATCTGTATAATGAGAAATTCTATTTGACAGGCCTAAGCTCAGTCATTGACACCTAAATAAAGCTATTTAGAGGCCTAAAACCTGCCTAGGAGCAACCGAAGCATCTCACGCGCCCAATGCATTATCCTGGAGTTGTCTCAGATGCTGCAGCTGCTGGATCGGGCTGCTAGATCAGAAGGATCGGACGCGTAAGAAGAAGAAGAGGGCGGATTCGGCTACTGGTGGAATAATGGGTATTTCGCTATCCGTTTCGGCTAGTGTGAAATAGGGTAGCCAGTCGATATCTTAAGATATGGGCATATCAGGATATCCTCAATCGAAATATCTATTCTTTTTTCTTTTTACATTTCTTTCTTTGTATCAAAATCTCGAGTTTAAAGCATCGAACGTCCCCTTCCCTCCAGATCAGATTGAGCTGCTTTCCCCCTAATCACATAAGAAGAAGGATTGAAAGTCTGAAGCCCAAGCTGGTGAATCTCCTCCTAAACAGAGTAACCTCCCCTCTTCGAAATCTGCTTGATGCCAAAAGCACAAGGTTTTCTAAACCAAACCACGATGCCAAACAAAAGGGCTTCTCAAAAAGGTGGGTTGAGAATATTCGTATTAGAACCCTTATTTGAGTAGGGACGCCGACTTACTTTACTAATAAGGGCTCGCTGGGGCAGCTGCCGATGGATAAAGTGGACGAATTGAGATTCAAATCCAATCTAGAAGAATATCTAGTGTGAGGCCCAAAAGACGCTGTTTCGTTTCCTAAACGCTTCCACTTACGAGCTCACCAATGAGAAAATCCAGTTGTGGATGCCCCCCTATTTGATTCAGGAGATGTAAGCAAGCAACCTGCATTTCTTGCCGTTCACTCCGGTATTCCGCTTTCTTATTCTCCCCCGAAAAAGATAGAGTCTCCATGGTCGCGCGTTCGAGCTCACTAAGTTGGATTGCCTTCTTTCCATTCCGAAGGGATGGTGTCCGTCCCCACTCAATCCCCTATTCATATTGCCTCAAGCGTGCTTCCGTTTCCTGGTCTTTGAGTTCCCAAAGTGGGTTTGCCCTTCCCTATATGTATAAGACTCCTAGCTCAATAAGTCCGGCAGCTTTCTCATTGATTGTCCCCATTTTGAGATGTTGGATCCGCTGTTAAACTAGGGTCAAATAGAAGTCAAGACTAGGTTTGAATCTCCTATGGCCCCCCTCTTTTGTTATCTCTTTCGCGAAGTCGTGGATTGGTGTTTTTCGTATCGAACTGGATGAACCTTTCCCTACGGAAAGGTGGGAGAAGGGGTCCACAAGGAAAGGGTTTTCGAATTGGAGTACATAAAAGAAAGGTATGGTAAGAGGTTCAAGTAAGAAAGAAGAAGGTAACAAGACGAGACTGCAAGCACGCGTAATAATGAGTCTATGGAGAGCTAGCCCTACGGGATGCTTTCTCGTGGATCCCAAAGGGGTGGGTCTGCCTTTTCGTATCGAAATTGGGTCGCCCTTTCTCGTACTGTATCGTATCATACGATTCTTTCAGACGATTCTCTTCATTTATTCTAGGTGGAAAACCGTCTACTCTGGCTTCTCCGCCTTCCTTTAGTCAGGACCGAAGGTCTTTCCCAATCCTGTATGTGACCTTCCCCGGAAGTCCCTCCTGTCTGGTTTACCGGGCTAACTATTCACTGATTCCATCTTTCCCCTGCTGGGCTCGGAAGTCAAAGTCCCCACGCCATTCAACGACACGAGGTAATCCCGGTTCTCCCTTTCTGTCTTTTCAGGGTGGGACTAATAGGTATACCTTCCCTGTGCTTCGAGCTGCCTAAGTGAGTTAGCTTTCCCGTCCGTCCTCCCTCGCCTACTATGAGCTCTGGATCGAGAGACCAAGGGCGCTATTCCTGGCTAAAGGCCTAACTAGAGTGATTCCTCTGTTATTAGCTTTTGCTATTAGCTCCCTTCTTGGCTGGCTTTCTTCTTTGTGGATTGCTTAAAGAGCTTTTTTTAAGTGAAAAAGGAGTTCAAGGCTGAAAGCCGCTCCGGCGGAAGGAGAAACTTATAATAGAAAGATAGAGAGTGCAGGCGATTCACCGAAAGCACAAATGTGATCACGTATCTAATGTCCATTGACCCACCTTCCGGAGATATGAGGCTACCGGAACCAAACCATGATTCCTTTACACCAGGGGCGACTGAGAGAAAGCTCCGAACCAGACCCAGGACCTCTTCTTCACCGGGATATGAGCTAAACTTCAACGATAGGACGTGGGCTAATAAAAAACTCATTTTATCACGAGAAGGTCAAAGACATGAGAAGAATAAGCAATCAAAGAGGTACGGTCAAATCAATGCTTTCAATCAGCTTTAACCCATTCTTTTATTGCTCAGTCGAAAGATGAAGGGGGATCCCGCAGGTCTCGTAGATATGCTTGGATGGGACTCAGAGGAGTCCCCGGTGGAGACAGTCGAGACTCAAAGAAAGAGTATACATTTTAGCAGGAGAAGAACCCATTTATGAAATAGCTCGAACCGAACGTCCAGAGGAAGATGCGTAAGTCTTATCCCAAAATCCAACATTCTAAAAAATTCCCTGTTAAGGCAAGCTTAGCCGCCCTGGCCTGGAATGAATTTCTTTTAGAACGGTAGCTTACGATCCAGTATTGAATAAATAAGATGAGTAGCTCATTTCTGTGTTCAAGGTCAGTCAAGGGAGTTATGATCGACCCCTGGAAACGATAGAAGTTAAACCTTCCCCTTACCACTTTCGGGTTCAGACAAGCGATAAAGAATAAACTAAACGAACTAGTAGGAGTTGCCCAGGTGACTAGATTTCATCCATTCATTATGGCACACTTAAACTACTACAAATCGGGTGAAGGGGCGCTGTGCTGTGATAGTAGTGTTTGTTCGATCAAACACAATGGAATGAGCAGAAGGCGTTAGCCGCAACTCAACCATATCTTTACCGGCTAGCTAACAATAGCGCACGAGCAAACAGTAGAGAAAGCAGTGTGTGATCAACTGCAGTCACTCCTCATGGACCACCGATTCCAGCTTAAGGCTTTCAAACTGTAAGAGGGGGGGGTGTACCTTTCTTTGATTAGATAAGGCTTTAAAAGCAGTAGTTTTCCAGGCTTGAGTTAGAGGCAGAGAGGTGTTACTCTATCAAGCGAGAAGTGGACCACCGTCCATTCTGACATATATCAGATAGGCTTAAAGTACGCCTACCCCGATGCTACCAGTTCGCCTTGCTTCGGGATAGTCGAGCTGCTAGGAGAAACGATCATAGTAGGAAAATGCCTGCACTCTCTTGTAGAAATCGCATACAGCTCTAGGACTGGAAGGAAGGAGCTCTTTTGACCAGACAGTCAAGGAGGGAGTGAACATACTCAGAGGATTGGATTACGATCTGCCGGAAATAGAAGCTTTCTCAGTAAAATTTCTCACTTTCAATGTAGTCAATTTCTAGAATATTCTCTTTTGATGGCTTGATGTCGATGCATAATGGCTGACTTTGACGAATCTTCTGAGGCCTCGTCGATCGGGTTGGAAGAGTTGCATTTGGAGTTCTCGCTGGTATAAAAGAAAGCTTAAAGTTTGCTTATATGGAGTTGTTTTCATTCGTTCAGCCAATTCTTATGCTTTTTATTCATTTCAATGGAGTCTTTGCCAGTTCACTTTCTTTTTCTTGGGGGTCAATAAATAGAAAGAAGGTATAAGGCCAATTCCTAAAGTAAGCCCAATTGCAGTCTTAAGCTAAGCCCCTGCCCTGTCGGGCTATAAGTTGACTCTTCCAGGCAATGCAAATGCAATGGGATCAAGCTTACATAGAGTTTCAGCATAGAGTTTCAGGTCAGTTCCCTTTCAGCCATTTCCCGTACTAAATAAGCTAAGCCTTTAGAGTGGGATGAAATCACTCGTTTTCTTGAGTCTGACTTTATATTACTTATACGAGTTCGTTTATTAATTTAGAAGGATAAGGATATAGTCTAGTCTATATAGTCAATCCCTTGCTCAATCCCATCTCGTGCCCTTCTAAGAATAAGAACCTTTTGCGTTTCGAGAAGAGTAAGAGCAGAGGATTCGAGACTCTTCTGTCTATTTTCTTTTATTGGATTAGTCCATTTGCCTTGTCCTCTAAAGAAAGAAAGACCAGTTCCTTCCCCGAGGATAGAGAGAAGCCCACGGAAGCTGTAAATCCATTAGTCCATCCCGAGAGCTATCCAAGGATGGGAGAGTCAAGGGTGATGCCAGATCTGCTTTTAGGGTTGACTCAGCATAAGATTAAGTAGTTTGACTAGCTGTTCTCTCTTTCCTTAGTAGAAAGCGGGAATGAGAGCAGCAAAGCGAACGGAGTCAGGCCCAACCACTTCACCAGTCCGGAGTAGAGCAGCACTGCCCTAGCCCGTCCGAAGCAGTACCGTTAGCCTGATGCTATGAAGCCCTTCGGTTATTAGAAAGAAACCTTTTGAAATACTACCTCTCTGGTATAGTCGAGGCCCCGACTTGCTACCATAGCATTCACCTAAATAGGTACTCTTCCTGAATCTCGTTGTGCTTGGATACCGCAGGAGCATATAAGCATTCATGTTGTTATTCTACTAAAGACTAAAGACCTTGGAATTTATGCCCTTTTCCTGGTGTTCCTGTAGCTCTTGAGCAGGAATAGATGTGAATACCACTCTCTTTTTAAGTCCTCCCGCGGGTCGTCTTCTTCCGTTCCGTTTGATAGCTGCTTATCGCTCGTACTTCCGGCAGCAAAACTCCCCTTTCGAGTACCTTAAGACTACTCAAAGTCTTACTGCTACGAGGGAAGTTTTTTATCTTTCTCCCTTAATATTCTTACTCTTACTTCTAGGTGTCTCCTTCCTTCTACAGTTTTCTTTTTAAAAAGACCGGCAAGTCAGGTGTGACTCTTGTTAAAGTTCCTCCTATTGTGAGAGTCTGACTCCTACTATTAGTAAGCATTCCCCCTCTACTTTTTCATAATAATAGAGAGAGAAAATAACCAACTCCAAGTATTATGTCAACTTAAAGCCCTTACTTTCCGGAGCGTAAGAAGATGAATCCGTTGCCACGAAAAGAAGAAGCTATTTGGGAATAAGGTCAGCTATTTCACCTGTTGTCGTAATTGCTAGTAGTTGGTAAAGGTAGAAGGAAGGAAGGAATAGCCATAAGGTTTCGGGAAGCCTTTGGCAGCTGCTACTGAATGTCCTGTTTTTTAATTCCCGAGAACCAATCGCTCAGCTGTGTGGCACCAATAACTGAAGCCTACTGGCCAGCATTACCTATTCTATTAGTGGATTAGGCGCAACCCATGACCTCAGACTCTCATCTTAAACCTGTTCCATAGTGCTTGTTAATAACCCCCAGGGCCCCATGGTTAGTGATTTTAGGCTGGCTTCTTTTTCCTCCATTCGCAGGCGCAGTTTGACCCCAGGTCAATGAGTTCAACATTCAATGAGGGTTTCCACATGCCTAAGATTCTATTGAGGACAGCATTTGTGCCTAACCTAAGACTTTCACAAGAAGTGATTGTTGCCATGGTTGGTAGATGCGTTTTTCTCTTCCGGAAAGAAGATGATTGATGAACGTTGTCAGTTTCAGCTTCCATGTCATAAGTTGATAAATCCATGGTAGTTCTCTGGTTGAGGTTTGGGATCAGTTCCCCCCTGAGTACCCCCTAATATAATAGAATAGATCACGCCTGCAGGAGAAAAAATATGAATTTCATAAAAGAAGAAAGCTAGCTGTTAGCCTAGGGCAGATGAAAGATATGCTTAAATGTATCTGACTTTAATGATGTCCTTGCTTGTACTTCTTTTAATCTCAATTATTTTAGTGTTCATTAGACCCACGGGGCGGTGAAGATAGAAGATCGATCCTTTCCCATGTCTCTTGGTTGTAAAAAGCCAACCAACCCAGCCGAGCCGACAGGGGCGAAGAGCTCAGCGAACTGGGAGGCTTTTGAAGAGGAGAGCACGAAGAGGGGAGTAACTTCACTTCAAGCCGAAAGCCTGTCAAGAGAAACTCCTCCGCACCATAAGACGAATCCGAAGAGTCTGAGACCAAAGATGCTTGACCGAACCGAAGGAATAGGAACTTTCTTAGGTACGAGACTAAAAGGTTTGAAGCGGCTAGCAGATAGATCAGCTAGTTCAGTAGCAGAAATTCTTTCATAAAAAGTAGGGAACTAGAGGAGAGTAAGTTCCGTTGACTGAAAGGTTTGGAACTAAAGGCATAAGGCAAAGATCAGGGGATTCTATTCCTCCCATTGACTGAATAGAACAACGAGTAGCGAGACTAGCAAATCAAGTAAATCAACCGAAGAAAGGGACTAACGAGAAAGAAGGCTTAGAAAAGGCAAGTCAAAGTCCCCGTTCTTACCTATCCAGTATGTGATCCCCCCCATATTCTAAAGTAAAGCTTCGTCTCAGCTTCCTTGAGCTTCTCCCTCTACAGCGCCAATTCTCCCTCTACTGAGACCAGCCTTCCCTTCCTTCAACTGCCTCGAGGGCCTCTCGATCAGACCTAGACGATGCCTCGGAAGCCAAGTCCCCAGCCTATGTGCGCCGGATACTCAACTTCCTGATGAGGTCGGTCATCAGCTTCATGGACTGCGGAAAGAGTGAGTTGAATCCCTGAAAAAGAAAAAGAGAAGTACTAAGTTGAGGGATAAGAGTACTGACTCTGACGCTGCGCTTCTCCAGCAAACAATCCTCTCCCCGCTTTGTCGAGCCTTATTAGCCTGACTTTCATGAATGTGAAATCCAGAATGGTAACTCACAGATAGTTGGAAATAGTTACACCCGCTTTCTCGGCACTAGACTGCAAGCCGGATAGCGCCTGCCGTTCACAGCCTACAAAGAACAAAGAGCTATAGCCCTAATCAATAAGGGGAAGACGGGTAGGAATTCCAGTGGGTAAAGCTGGCACCCCCTCTCACTTAAACTTAAAGGCTTAGGTCCTTTATTAAATAGGGTTCGAGTCAGCAGGGACAGGTGGAAGGTTTGACGTTAGTTGAAGATCCGGTCCTGGTGCTATGGATCCACTCGACGGAGAGTCACCTATGCTTCACTCGCTTGGGTCCGACTGGTGTATCGCCTTCCATCCGTTATTGGGCCAGCTAGGTCGTACCCGCCTCGCCTCTATTGGGCATTGGAATGAGTGGTTTAGCTTCCCGGATGAAAGGAATGGAGATGAGCCGTGGAAGGGATTGAACAAGGTTAGTTGGCCGGCTCAGGACTTGGAGTTTCATCCATTGGGTCTTACCTTCCGGTCAGAGGAGAAAGAAAGAGAGAAGGCAATGAAATTGTCCTGGCACCCATGGGTTCGGATCGATCCGGGAGGAAGGTTTTTTTCCTGGTTCTGCTTCTGAGCCCCCATCGCGGTGAGAGGCAAGCAATTGAATCATTAGTCCTTCCGAGGTTGGATCCGGTTCAGGGCTCACCGGGTTCGAATGGATGCTATTTGCTTCGGTCAGCTGGTTAGCTCCTTCCCGCTTGGAGAGCCGGACATGGAGACGAATAAGGTGGAGCTTAGCGGGTGAAGGGAAGAAATGGAGTTGCTTCAATGCCTTTGCCTCTTCAGTAGTTCCCTCATTAGATCCAGTCATGGGACCTCCTTCCTTGGGTTCCGAGAGCTGGTTGAGATGCCCGGGAGAAAGAAGGAAAGAGAGACCTAGGAATTGGATCATTGCAGGGATGCTTAGCAGCGGAGACAATGAGAGGCTGGATGTAATTCAGTTGTTGCTGATGGGTCAGCATCGTGGGGATAACAGGAGCAGGGGACAAAGAAGATGGGGAGTCGAATGGAGCTTATCGGTTCGAGGGTTCGATCCCAAGCACTAGAGACAAAGATGGAGATTAGCTCGTTATTGGTTCCGTTGAAGACTTCCCACTCCCAAGGTCATTAGCAGATACTGGATGACTCGATGGCGATACCCATCCTTTCGATCGTTTCATGCGGAATGAGAAGTTGTTGGAGAGATACCGGGATAGAGTTCGGAGGTTACCCTAAGGGGAAAGGAGCGAGACAGATGTGGGGGACAAAGAGATTGATTCGAAGTTCAGTGCCTTGATCACCAGTAGATGTCTTCTCCCCCAATAAGAGCCCGGATGTTTGCTGGCGGCTCAAGGCGAGCTATTTTATTCACTGCTTCCGGGGGCCATGAGAACAAAGATTTTGGGTTGATAGCCAGTGGATAGAGTAGAAGAGACGATGGGAGATGAGTGCCTTTGCCCTGGCCCTTCACTGCTTGAAGCATTGGAATCGGGTACAGGCCCAGATGGAGCTACGAAGAGAGATGCTCCACCGGGCCTGCCTTATTGGTTATTCAATCAATGGAAACTACTTCGTTCCTGCTTTTGATTCGTATCCGGGGTCCGGATCGAAAGGCTACGATGCACCCGGCTCGCCCGCTCAGCTTCTTTCATTTGTCATTGATGGCTCGGCATCACCACTGCTTGTAGAAGTATTCACAAATTTTTTTTCCATGGTTCTGCTTCCGATGCCGCTCCCACTGGAGATTCAGGGAGACCGGGATAGGGATCAGATGCTTGCTCTATCCTTCCCTCATTCGCGGAAACAGGGCAGTGAGACGATGTTGGATCGGGATTCCTTCCATTTGGAAAAGAAGAAAGAGCTGGCCCAGCCTCGTATGGAGCTTCCCCCCCTCCATTCGATGCAGAGGCAGTGGAGACCTTTTGTACACTCTTTTAGGTTCCGTTCCGTCAGGCTCAGCAGGAATGGATGGAATAGAGTACGTACCTTTGCCCGGGATGGGTTATCACAGGACTGGCTTTCCGTACTGGCTTGCTCTCAGGACTGGGTATCAGGTATTGGTTATACAAAAAGGGTCGGCTGGCTTGCTTCTCTCACCGGGTATCTGATAACTGGAAAAGCAATTACCATAAAGTGAGTATTCAATTACCAGGAAGTTACCATCAGGAATTACCCAGTTTCATATTATCTTAAGTAAGAACTGAACCCGCTCTGATTGTACTTTCTTCAAAAAGTTAGATAGTTGATCGAAAAACCACCGAACCATTGAGCTTAGCCTTGTGTAGACCGAAATGGTCTCGCGAAGCTAGGTAGGCTTGCTTCGCATAGGCTACGCAGCCTTGGTAAACGGATGGTGTAAGAGCCGCACTATTGAAGAAAGAACAAAGAAAAGCAAAAGGGGGGTAGGGGGGTGGTTGATCGTAAAAAAGCATCAGATGCGAAGGCATAGGTAAAGGTGGAGGGTTGGTGTGGCACGTAAGGCCCAGTTCCGGTTGAAGTATCACCCACAATTGTATTTCTTTTTTTTAGTTTAGGTAGCGGAGGTGGAGACAGTGGAACTGTTGATTGAGATCGATATCGAGATTCCGCGAGGATAGAAGCAGGGATAGCAGGAGCGGGAGTCAATTGGGTCGGGTAACGAAATAGACAGTCACAGAGAGTCCACAAGCGGAACTCATAAAAGCCGATAGAAGCACTCATTCTGAACTAGCAAGCTCTCTATGTCTGTATGGGGGGCATACTCATCCAGATAGGCGGGATGCTAGAAAGAAAAGACTGGAGAGAAGGGGAGACATTTGGAACGAACAGAGGTCGAGGCGGGGATTCAATCACTGAGAGACTTCCTGC
Source organism: Euonymus europaeus (assembly GCA_963580455.1). Lineage (NCBI taxonomy): Eukaryota > Viridiplantae > Streptophyta > Magnoliopsida > Celastrales > Celastraceae > Euonymus > Euonymus europaeus. The sequence continues at coordinate 727,653 of OY756973.1, read as the reverse complement.
CTTCCGGTCGATTACAAGACCTCTCGGATAAAGCGTTTTCCTCTCGCTATCGATGGTCGAGTGGTTGGGTCGGGAGGAGAAAGATTGAAGACAGACCAGGATTAGCCATCTTGGATGAATGCCCGGTAGTGTGAAGGGGGACATAGCAAGTAGTTTCAGTGGAAGTGGAAGCAGCAGCGAAACCAAAACTAAAATGGATCGTCATCACAAGTATAAAAAAAGTTAGCTTAGGGGTTACCTATAACGAGGGAAGCGAAGAGGTCCCGGTGGTCTTCGATACCCTTTTCATGTAAGGGTAGGTCCGAAGGGTCTAAGAAAAGGTAGCGCTATACTAAAAAGGGAGTTCGTCTGTGTTGAAGTGCCATCTGAGTACTGATATTCAGCCTCTCCTTGGGGTAACCACCACTGGTAGCCCTCCTGTTCCTTAAACATATAAAGATGGGGTTTCCTTCGCTTTAGAAGGTCACCATATTAAAAAAAATAGCAATAGAGCATGAGCGTTCGTCGCTACTACTTATAGCCATCGCTCGATCCCGGAAGAAAGTAATGCTCTTCCGTTATGGAGTGTTGTTTATGTGCTACGAGATGTTGAGGACTACTCCGGCTCCTTTGTGTTTAGGGGAGCTCGATAGTAGGCAATCTCTTCGCTTAGTGCACTCGGAACAGAGAAAAAAAGTCAGATGTTTGTGGAACATCTCTATAGCTTGGGTTGGTTTGGCCACCTCCCTTGGTTCCTTAGAAAGAAAGCTTCAGCACCATTGGCCGAAGCCTATATCCGTTGTTTGGGATTTCCCCTATGAGTCTGCATACGAAATCGATAATACTAGCTCTCACCATTGATTGACGGAATTTCTCAATAAATAGCCCATTTCGAACGAAGGATTTCTTAGGGTTAGCTTGCCCGAAAGGATTGTTAACTTCCTCGTTTACTCAGACGCCTTGATCTAGTTGAATTAGTGGACGACTCAGAAAGCGGAGTCAGAAAGGGATTGTTTGATCGACTACTTGATAGTGCACTGAAGGATTCTCCAAAAAAAGGGACTCACCGACTTGACTAGTTTTTTCGAACTCTGAAAGCACTCTCCTTAGCCTTCACTTTCAACCAGAACAAGAGAGAGCTTAAGATGCGAAGACACCACAATCGCCATTCCCTCGAGACAAAGGAATTGATCCGCTTCAAGAGTTAGCCCACCTCAAGGCCGAAGTCAATGTCCCTTATCCTACTTATTAGGGTAGGGGCTGGGGTGAGCAGTTAGATTTTATCAAAAAGAAAAAAGCATTAGGCCCTGACTCAACTCAAAGAAAAGGATGAGCTTTCCCATTTGACTGGAAGGCAAGGGCTTCTTCCCTGACTGAGATGATAGGATTATTTTGAGTAGGCGCTGACAGATGGGAATGGGATTCTTGATTGGGCGATTAAAGTCGAAAGAATTGGAATGAAAGATAGATAAATTATTTAAAGTAAGATTTAGAATAAGACCAAGAGCCATAAGAACAAGCTCATCTTCGGGCTCGACATAAATAGAAAAGAAAGGATTGGGTGCCCCAGCCCGAGGAAGCTCTCCCAAAAAAGAAAAGTTTTTCTTAATAGGATTCTCTTTCTCAATAACTACGATTTTAAGCGAAGAAAAAGTAGTTGTTTCTAGGCTCTCTTAATTTTGAGAACTTCGGTCTCACTTAGCGGATAGTCGTTTTCACGACTGAATTGATCAAAGACTTGCTTAATCTCTACAGATAGTTGGCGTACGGAACAGCTTAATTTCATGCCCCATTTACTCAATCATGACTAGTATTCACCACAGGGAAAGCGGTCGGATTATAACCGACGAATAAAAGACAAATGCAAACTCATGCCTTGTAAAGTTGCATTCATCTACTGATATACTAAGGGACTAAGGCTTTAGTTATTGCTTATAAATCCTCGACTGATCATCCTTCAATTCAATGGTCGTGGTAAAGGCTAATTAAGATTAGGGCTTCACATACTAGCCCTACCCGTTAAGATAGGCCCAGGCAGTCGACTTAAGAGAAGAGTCAGTAGGATAGAAATCTCCTTGTGAAAGGATTTTTTTTTGGTATGAAGCATTCTTTCTTCGGAATTGAGGCTGTTCATGAATGTGAAGCTCCTTCTCTAAGACATTTGGCAGTCAAAACAAAGGACGCCATTCTTCAAGTGCCAAATCTTATTCTCGAAGAACGCTATTTATGTCAGTTCCTTCTGGGCCTGCAGCCTCTTGGTAGACAGGATAGGGCACTTTCTCTTCTACTGTAGCTAAGAGGGAATTCTTTCGAACTAGGGGATATGCCCGCTTTCTATCTTACACTATAAGAAATTCCTAGCTTACTTGCCCGCAAAAGGAAGAGCTCCGAAAGTGCCCCATCTCGTTCGAGAACAACCTATGAGTGCACAACCCCCCTATTTGCAAATAATAGACTGAGGGCATGAAGGATGTAATCAATGGCATTCAGTCAGGAGGTTACTTATGTCACTTCCTTGTCCGATTCTATTTCTGAAAACAGCATTTATCCTAAAAAAAGAAGGAGGGAATGTGTAAGATCCCTTCCATGTATGCATATTTTAGCCCCAGCTCTTATTCCGCGAGATGTCCCTGAGACTGACAATCATTGGCAAGCAATTTTGAGCATAACTTTCCTCGAATCCCGAAAGACAGACTTCCTGCAAAGAAGCCCTTCTAGCCGCCAATCGGTCCTTTAGTATTTAGTTCAAGCGGCATCCCATTACTCTTTTTTTTTACGGGGCCATCTTCTAATTCTAAGGCCAAGAACTTTATTCTATAGAATTTAATGCCGTATGCTAACATGCAAAGAGCGGAGTCAATAGCTGCGCATTCAATTCATCTGCACCTTCAAACAGCCTATCGGAGGTATTTGTATTTTACTTAAAGCCTCAAAGGATACCTAATTCCGAAAGAAAGTGCCACAGCTGAGTCTAGAACAGTGACAGCCTATTCATCTGAGGAGGAAGGAGCTAAAGAAGACATACTGTGATTAACCTTTCTGTGCTATGATTCACTTGCCGGCTATGCGAAATGGCTAGCAAGACAGGAAAGTAAAGAAGAAAGTACTTTCAGAGAAGAGTTTACTAAATAAAAAGCACTGGAAGGGAATCGCTATCCTATTTCTAAAGGAAGGACGAGATTCCATCGAACCCAAAGGCTTTCCGATAGATCCGAGAGACATGGTTCAACTAATCTAACTAAGCTGCACTTCTTCTTTTCAGGTCGATAGGGAATGGCGTGCTGTCCCCTCGGTCTAGTCAAAAGCAAGGAAATGCCTTGTCGAGGTCGAGTCCCTTGGAGGTCGTCCAAAGAAAGGTAGGACTGAAGAAAAGTAAAAGCCTGAATCGATTGCTGAAAGAGCTGCTTTGGATGGAGGGCTTTACGGGTTTGCTTTACGGTTCGTCTAGCTTCTTGCTTTGAGGGGCTTGGTCCCAAAGGTCGAATCACCAACCAGAGAAGTAGGATTGGTAAAGTCCTTCTAATAGTCTGCCGCGGAGAACTCAGTCGTAGCTCAACAAGCAACGTACGAGCTAACTCTCACTAAAGCAAAAAGTCGGGAAAGACTTGCTCTTTATCGAACTGCTGAAACTAAAGAAAGAGCACGCGTACCTCCTTCTATTGACTTTCTGACAGACCTTGATGGGAAAGCTACATCACCAACTATGAAGCCTTTGGAAACAGGCAGAGAAAGCTCAAAAGAGGGATTGGCGGGAAAGACTTCAGGAAGGGCTGCCCTTCTCTTTTCTGTCCTAGTCCCTCGGGAGCATACAAAGGGTTCCCTTCCATCGGTCGAGCCGGGCAGACTAAGCGGGTAAGGACTGACTCGATTGACTGGCGTGGCCTTAAGAGCGGGAATTTCCTTCTTTCATGCCCAAAAAACATCCTACGTTGTGAACTGATTTCCTGAGCTCTTCTTTGATAGATTGAAATCCGATTTCGAACTGATCTTTCTTATTAAAAAAAAAAAAAGTCCCAACCTGAAATCAGAGCTAGATTGCCTGCCTGCCCACTGATTTGAGTTACTAACTACCCTGCGAACCTACTACCCTTATTACCCTCCCCGCGCGCAGACGCTTTCTTGCTTCCGAACCCCCGATCCCCGTCTTCCCTGCCGTTATTTACTTGCAGAAATAGCTGCCTTTGAAAAGAAGGTTTTACGGCAGTGCTTTCTTTCGTCTTTCTGTCTTCGCTTCGAGTCTTGCTTTTCTCCTTGCTGTCTTTCTTGTTGGCATGGTTCCATAGGTCGATTCCAAAGGGCAACCTAATAGGGAAAGGCCTTCGACTCTTTACTTTCGGGCAGAGCAGCCTTTGACGGAACTTCTTTAACAGACTGAGGCGGTCACTCCCTATAGACTCGCATCACCAGCAACCCCTGTTAAGCCTGAGGCAGCTTCTGAATCTACCCTATCAATTCCCTTTCTTGCGGAACGGCTTGAATGAGCTGAAACTCTGAATCTTTCCCTCTCGCCCCACTCTTATCTATTGCATTTTGCTTTCAACAACTTCAACACCACACCCATTCTCTACGCACTAACTAGGGTTTGCTTAGCCGGCCGCTCTCCTTTCGTTTGGCTACTTAGGCTCGTTCCTTTCGTTCAGCAGAGCTAATAAGACTTCTGACGAAATTCCTGTTCAGAGATTGCGTTAGTGAGCCCAGTCGTCTAGTTATCTTTCTGTTAGTGGGACCGTCCCATGGATCATGACTTCTAGAGGGACCTGTGGCTTTCGTCAAGGTCAGCTTTCAGAAGAGAGTCTCCAACTCCGTTCCTAGAACTTAGCTTAGGGGGGATGAAGCCCTTTCAACTGTAGCTTAAACTTTCCTTTTCATGAATGATTCTATCAGAAGATGTCTTTTTCTCGTTGTGCCGAACAACTTCATGTTGTGTTGTGCTTTCGTTGACCCTAAAGTTAGGCTTTCGTGTACCTAATCTAATTGTAGAGTACTTGCTAGATTTTGTTCGCGTTCAGTGAACCGATCCAGCGGTGGGTTGTGATTGAGCTTAGCTTGGCGGATCTCGCACCGTAATGCGAGTGCTTATTTACGAAAGAGAGATTTGATTGTTTGTTGGTATGGCTGCTGCTACCAAAAGCACACTAAGTGACTCACAAGTAGAAACCTATCTACTAGCTCTCCTTCCTACTATATAAACTAAAGAAAGGTTGAACAATCCATCTTGAATCTACAGGCGCAGGAGAAATATTTTTGGTCTCAGCTAGCTGCCATGTCTGGTTAGACATCTACCCCGCCCCTAAACATAAGGAGCAGAGGGAAGGCTTATTCATCCTCCCTGGTATTCAATACAGGCAAAAAAGAGGGGGCATCTCTCTCTCAGGTGCTGCTTTTCTAGTCTTAGACAAGAGAGTGAGGGACCTATGGGAGGATGGGTCCCGAGCGGTTAGACATGATTCCCTCTATGATAGTGGGAGTGAGCCAATGTTCCTCTTAGCCTAGTAAGTAAGCTTCCTTAATCTACTTAGAGTGAATCCAAGGTATGAAGTCTTTGGAGAGAGCCTCTTCTCTTTTCCACTTGGGGTTAACTTCACTTCTCGCTCTGAACCTTGCCTTGCTTCAGAAAGGAAGTTTCCTAGATGAATCATGCCTTTCTCCTTGGTTACTCTAAAATAAGCACACCCACACGTACTGCTTACCGGAAAGGATGTACTGCCTCTGGCTTTCGCTTCGCAAACTACGCTCTGACGCTTACTCCCTTTTACACATTCTCAAAAAAGGCGGTAGGCTAACTTCACTTGCCCCCATCCCGATCCACAAGCTTTATGCCTTCTTGAAATTACAATTCAATTAGCAGCTGATCTTGTGCAATCAGTGAGTTCAGACCCATGCGTACTTCCTTCTTTGCTTTATTGCCTTCTCTTCTAGGGAGTTGCAGTGCCTCTTAGTTTTGAAGGATCTACTTCAAGGTCTTCCCTTTATCTTTCTAGTCAGTGCCATTGGTAAACCCTACGAATTCTGGTACATACCTGCCAGCCCGACCAGTCTATGGGTAAGATTTATATTTATAGTAGCAATTCTATTTAAATATATCAGGAAAGAGCAATCCTGTCTGTGAACAACCCTCCTAAAATTAGATCACTTAAGATAGGTTTTTCAAACGGGCAGTTACCAGGCATCCATATTGGTCAAGATTAGGCGGTCTTTGTCTTATCCGGGCGATCTCTTTCTCTGGTCAGTATAAGGATGAAGGATATTACGTAAGTAAGCAAGTGAAACGATCTCTCCGTTAGCGGTAGGCAAAGAGCTTTTCAAATGTTTTTAGACCTCCTTTCCAAGGGGAGTGTCCTCACATGCGGTTGGATACGAATCAATAGGTTGCAGTCCTTATGGCTTTATAGCTAATGGAAGACTCTGGATAAGGAGTAGTGGATAGGGCATCTCTCAAGCCCTTACGAGGAAGTTCTCTTTCAGGCGGTTGGAGATTTACAGTCTCAGGTCAAACTTTCTATATGATCATTCCCAGTGCGAGTTTCGAGTCATGCACTTCTTTCTAGTCAAGCTCCATTCGTTCAGTCAGTGTCAATTCACTTTCAGGTAGTCTATCCTGTCCCGTTGGATTCTTTATGTTTTACATAAGCATATGCAGTGCTAGAAAAAACTGCATCTCTTTACATTCCAATGGTAAGCCTACCTACCCCTAAGCGCATCTAGGTCTATTACACTGGTAAGCTAAGCCCCCTTTCCAAGGCTAAGGCTATCTATCTCCATTTAAGCTCCCAGCGATCTCTTTTCAGTGCCTGTTACAGTGTGAGTGGCAGTTGAAGTGTAAGTTCTCTGGAAGGAAAAAAAACATCCTAAAAATTTCTTTTTTTCTATATTATATCCCACACATCTTTTCAGCTGGAATGAATTTACTTGCTGCTGAGTGACTTCCCCAGCTAAAGGAATTAGTCACAGGGCTTTCAATTGAAAGGTTATGAAATATAGCTATGTGAAGTAAAAGAAGAAAAGATAGACGACTAAGAACCTAACAGATCTGTCCGTTATTCCTTTAGTTTGTCGTCTCTATGTCTATTTGTCTTAGTAAGAAAGCCTGTCAAAGCGGTACTAGAGGTCAATTCAATGCTATAATAAGCTTTCTGCCTTGGAATAAAATATAGCATTATTCAGGCAAGGCACTATAAGGAAGGTCGGCAGATATAGGCTTCTCTTTCCCGTGCTCGATGGGAAAAATAGCGTAATGAAGAGCCTACTTTCGTACTCAAGGGTTGAGACTGTCCTTCTGATACATAATCCGATACTCTTGAATCTGCTGGTCTTGCTGCTGCTCTGTTCTCCGCTGTTGAAGGAATACGCCCTGCGCTTAGCTCGACTCGATCAGCAGTAGCCCCCCTTACTCAATATGGGCGGTAGAGAAGATAGCTGTAAACGACTCCGCTCTTGTTAAGCTGGTATTTCATACCTGTGCTATAAATGAGCAATGCCCGGACCTGGCTCCAGGATAGAGAAAGAGAACAGATAGGCTCTTCCGTCTGTTGTCACAAGTCTTTTTTACTCAGCCGGGAGTGAACGAGATTCTGATTCAAGTTTCGTTAGTCAGTCTCAGTAGCTAGGACTGGTAGCATGCTTAGAGGAATAAGCGATGCCATTGAATCTTTTGTAAGCGCAGCTATTGGACTTCTTTTCTTGGCGAAAAACTACATCTTTCTATAAAGCTTGCTCTATTGCTTGCTTCTAGAGGAAAGACCGAGACTTGTCGCCTTCAGCTTGCCTACTTTACTGTCCTATCCATCTCTCAAGAGTAAACAGGCTACGCACCTCTTTCCGCATCTTCTCTTTCCAGGTTCAGGTATCATAAACGAGATAGCTTCGAAACGCAGTATGGTCTTGCTGCTCTCCTATTTATTTTGGTAATACCTACCCAACTCAGCCCCGTCTTTGATCGGTATCATAGCCCGGCCCGCTGCGACCCTTGACAAAAGATCTCCCTTTGTTGCACCAGGAATCTTCGGCTCTTAACCTATAATGATAGGTAGGAGCAAGGTTTTTCCTGTGACCGCGACCCTCCCCTATTTAGTAAGTTGAAGCGCGTTAAATGTGCGTATATTGCTCTTTGTAGAGCATTCTAGAGTTGAGCTGAGCTTGTCCCCTACCTTCGAACAACCCTTGAATAAGGGTCTTTCTATGTTGCTTCATTCCCGGGAAATGAAATGAAAGCTTTTGGCCATTATTTATATACATATTTGTCAGGTGTCCAATATGGTCGAGAAAGACTCCGTACAAGCAGTCTGGGAAGAGAGTTATAAGATAAGTATGCAGCAATCCGACCTAATGCCCTATAAATAAAGGAGCTGTCTGTAGCGCTTTAGCTTCCGTCATCCCCCAGAGTGACAATCCCACATTCCGTACTTAGGCCTCCGAACTCCATAATGGCAAGCAAGCTGATGGAAGCGTGGTAACCCGGGCTACTGTTTACCAAAAAAACAGGTCTCTGCAGGTTTTTTTCCTCTACTTCCACCGTGTGTTGTGTTCTATTCGGCGAACTCTCGGAATTTTTGAAACATTCCGAACGAGAGAAAAGTTCCGATTGTTTGCTAGACTATTTAAGCAAATAAGATTATAAAGATATTTGCTTAATTTCCTAGTTCTAGGGGTCTGTAAGTGTAGTTCGTGCTTGATTGTCTCTGGGGAACGAACGACTGGAGTGAAGCTCTGAGGCTGTTCTCTTTGCAATGGAATCTTCCCTATTTAGTAAGGGGAGGTGAGACTCCTTCCCTCAGGGTCTAATCCCGAGATCAGTAGCGTTACGGTTCCGGCTTATAGTCTAGAATGTCCTCGGCCTTCCTGCTTTCGTGCTTCCAGTCAAATCCTGGCTCAACTTCCTTTATTGTTGTCTTTTTTCGGGGTGCTCTTTCTGGGTCAACCCAACAGGATTAGGCTTTTTCTCGGTATCGTTAAGGAAGCTCCTGGTTTTTCTTCCTCCTGGAAGTCGAATAAGAAGGAATGATAAGTAATGGGGAGCTAGGCCAAGGACGTACCTTCCATGCTTAAAGCAACTATCCTATCTTCTCTTATAGGCTCTCCTTTTCCTCTAATTCAATCTAGTAAGAGTCGCTCTATTCCGATGTTTCGGTCAAAGAAAGACCTTTTTGAGCGAACTCCATTCCATTCCCTTGAGTGGTTAGTGGTTATGATCGGGTGAGGGTTCTGGATCTAATAAGCATCTTGTCTGGAACTGGATCATGGCATCAGATAACTTAGATTCGGTGGAGCTTCTCGGTCCTTCAATAATGAATGACCTTCCTCCGGCTCTTTCCTTCGTTTGTGGATTTCCCTTCGTTAATGTGCTCTGCTTGTCTCAGTTCTGTGTAAAAGGGAATGCCCCATTTTTCTTTCTTTTTGCCTAAGGTAACCCCGCCGTTCTTCTTTCTATGTTACTGTTCTTAGTCCTTTGTTCTTGGAAGGAGGAAACCTCTCTGATAGTTCTCTACTCGCAACTTCTTCCTTTCCTAAGAGTTGTATTGAGTCTCTTTCGCCTGTTCTTCACGTAACTTGTTTAAGAATGGCCAGTAGTCTTTCCTCTATCAGTGATTGGGTTGAAGTAGCTTTCCTCTAAATGCTAGGTTCAATCCTCGTTTTTGGTCATGCTGGGCGACCCCATTAGGGTTTCGTACTGATCTTTTTGGTCTTCATGCACTACTACTTATACTTATATTTTAGACTCCACTGCATGCGGGTTAGCTGGCTTAGCTGCCACAACTCAGTCGCTCACGAACTCAATTCACTCATGTTTTTTCAGGCGCAATTCATCCTTATTACTTATTATTGGGTACCCGAACTCCCTACCTAAATAAGGTTCAGGAACATCAATGCCTTATGGTTACCTTTTTGAAAGGAGCAATTCGGGTAGCGGACTTAGCTGCATTAGACGCTTCAACTCCATCAAGAGTCGCCCCTTTGGGGATAGAATTTTCTTTTTCGAAAAAGGATCCAATCCGCTCAAGAGCTTCCGAACTAAAAAAGAAGAAACTGCAAATGAAATGAATAGTTCGCCGAAAGCGACCCTTAAGTTTTATAGAGAAAGATTTTAAATTTCAATTTGTTAAGGAAGAAAACGGAAAGGGTCATCCAGATACACTAGACCCTGAAAGCTTGTGCTCTTTCCGGTCCGTGTGAGGAAGCTACTTTGCTTCGATGCGGATGTGGTTGGACCGTGAACTCTTACTATACTATAGTAGACGGCACTTGGCTCCTTGGCTCATTGGTGCAGCCCCTTTCTACTTCTTTATTAGTAAGACGGGGCGCTCATCCGCTACTCCACTCAGAAGAGATTGAGACCGGTGGGTTGGATCTCTTGCCTTTGAGGATCGGAACTATTAGCCACTTTTTTTGAATCTTTTTCCAGAAAGAAAATGATTTAACAAAAACTTTTGAGACTTTGCCGAAAAAGTACCTCAATAGATCAAAGGAAGCCTCAGCTCAGGATCACGAAAACGCCAATAGCGCTTCCCTTGCTTCATCGGTGGGATTGGAAAACCCAACTTGACCGCCTGGCGCGGAAACAAAGAGAATCGAAAGACAATCGCACCAACACCGGCGAGGACGGACTTCTTGTTTATTGGCTAGCGACATCTGGCCACATTCTTTATTATCAATAACGGGGATCCAATCCCAATCCATGTGATTCAACTAGCCATTAGCAGAGCTACGGTCTATAAGACTGATTCTCCTAAAGCACGTCTATCTATGCATCTCTAACCACTTTTTTTGCGATATACTTAATAATTCAAATAAAAAGAACGGGGTAGCTGCGAGAAAATCATAGCTCGTTTAGGGCTTTTTCTTGTGGCTACTCCTTGTGGATACGACATGACATTCCTTTATTGCCTAAAAGAAAAGGCCGGCTTCTATAAAAATAGGATGGCCTCTATCAATGTATCAGGCATTACGGCTTGAAACGAAAAGAGCACAGATTTTTTTTCAAATGCGCCTACGACAGGCGTCAGGCTCCCTTCGAGCAGGAAGTCAGCTGCCTTTATTGAGAAAGATCAAAAAGGAACCGCATTTGAGCACACGAGTAGGTCCTTGCTTGTACGGCAAAAGGCGACGCTACTTATTATTACGGGATCAGCCGGTTCTACGCTTTCCTTCTTGCTTGCTCTCTTCTCTTAGGAAGCAATTCTCCTTGTGCACCTTATAGTCGGCTCTATGCCTTGTTAGCTATTTGTTCTGTGAGCTAGTAGCTTTTTTGCTGCTTTTTCTGACTGAGCTCGTGTAACCTGTAACTAAGACGAAGCCAAGGCACCACACTCAACTTGCTAACGATGAGCACAAAGTCAGGAATGGGTTAAGGGATGCCGTTATGGTTGCTAATCAGTACTGGTTGGTAGGCCAAGGTCTTCGAACCTAGGATGAGACGTAGATTCTTTCCTTCCATCCCAAACAGGTTATTCTCCGCTCAATACTGGTTATTCTCTGGTCAAAACTGGTGACTCTCTCCCGATCGAGAAGTTGAGTTCCAAGGCTTCAGTCTCAAAGCCAGATCGAAGGAAGAATAGGCATCTGAGGAAAGAGATGAGAGAGAGGAAGTTGATGCGATGTAGATGCCCCCTTTAGAGATAGGGGCGGTAGGCTTTGCGGTAGGCTTTATGCCTTTGTAAACCCCCTTAGTAGTTGTTGTTAGTTAGGGGCATTCCTTATTATCTCTCTTAAAAGGGGAGGGTGAAATGCAGAGGATGGACTGGAGGAAGCAAGAGAGGGGGATGTTCCCAGATGCTCGGAGATGCCCGGGTGAGGTGGGGACACCAACTCATTACAGCCTTAAGTGCTGTTTCCCTTCACTAAGAGAAGGAACTCATTTAGACTTGTTCCATTGTTAGGAGACCCCGAGCCAGTCAAGCAAGTAAGGCGAACCACTCCACTCATTCGAGTTAGAGCGAATTCCTTCTCATTGCCAATCCGGTGCTGAAACCCTGTTTAAAGTCTCTTGTTAATGTCCCCACTAAAGGATCGTAGGTGCAGTTTTGTACCCCTCTAGAGGTCTCTAAATGGGTTTGCAATCACCTACCTCTCTCTACCCCCGACTTTGTGCTCTCTTGGTTTGTTCCTTCTATTGATTTCATCTCCATCTCGGAGTAGGTATGCTCTGTAGGAAGTAGGTAATTGGTGAGGTAGGTTTGTAGAGTAAGTAGGTCGGCACCTAAGCTGAGAATGAATCCCGCACTCGTTCTGAGTTGTTGCTGATGCAGTTCTTTCTGTTGCCGATGGAGAGGATGAATAAATCCCTTCTTCCGAAATAGTAGATTATTAGCTGGAGAGTCACCCTTCTGAGAGAGGGTATGCAGTTGACCCGGTTTTTTCAAAGATGGATTCAACCGAAGAAAGGGCAGAAAGCGAAACTGCTAGATCAGATCTTCCAGTTGTCGAGGAAAGCTTCTTCGGCGGATCCCTAGAGTAGAGGAAACCAATGCTTTAGCTCCGGAGAGCGGATGTTGATACATGGCTTGTAAGCTAGCCAACCAATCTTGTAGCTCAAACGAAAGGTTATGGATCAAAGGATGATAACGAGACGAGTTGCTCCTGTAGTTAGTACTTCCTTTTGTAGTTGTAGTTGTCTCTAGTTCCGGTTGATTTGGTCCATAGTGTAACCAAGCGATGTTGGAGTCTAATCGCCAGTTTATCGTGTCTCTGAGGTTGCTTCTTTTGATAAGTAGTCTTCATTTGCGTGTGATATTGCGCACTTGTATCTTCGGCGAATGACATGCATCTAGCCCTTTTTATTAGTTTGCCTACTGGTTATTCTACGATCGAGACTGGTAATTCTCTGAACTCTTCTTCCTTTTGGTACCGAGCAAGGTATGCCGTTGTTGCACCTCCTTTCGCTGCTCCCCCTTCCATTTAGCTTGTTCTCCACACTATCTTTCTTCGAAGAGCTACGAGTTGATTGAGCTACCAGTTTCTACTGCTAGGTTTCCTTATCAGGATGTCCTTGTATAGGGTGAGTTGGGAGACACCCTTCATCACAGTCTTGAGCACGGTAGAAACCGAATGATTCTCCTACCCCTTTTTGCTACGTGGGGGCAACTTCGCGCACGAGAGACAGCTTTTTCAGAATCATTTGTTCAATCAGCTCGGTTGAATCAAAGATCCGGAAGATCGACTCTTCTTTAACCCTCTTCTTTTATCATACAGATCTTACGTGAAGCCCTTAGCTCGCCAGTCGAAATGGGACAGCAACACTCGAGATGCCGGGCCTATTGATCAGATCATACGAGATCTCACCCCACATCTCTATCCATTAAACGGAAGACAGGACGCCAAAGCAGACTCCAGAGCGGGAAGCGCGGGCAAGGTCAACTACTTATTGTATTACAGTATTACACAAAGGAGCTCACTCAGGAAAAGCCACTTATTGGGCTGGAAGAACGGGCAAAGGGATGGGGCTTGGGTTCGATTTCAGTAAAATAACCTCGTACCCTAACCTTTAGTAAGAGAGATCCGGGGGGTGACCCTTTATCTCACCTGTCAGTACAGGAAGGTGGGCAGAGATGGTATGGAAATCCTAACAAACCGAAGACGCCCCTGTCTATAGGGATGCAGCAGAACCAAGCTCCTAGGATTTCAAACCTTCTAGGAAAGAAAATAGGGAAGGCAGGACGAGCAGACTTTATAACTAGGATTTAGACCTTCCCCTTTCTATAAGGGTTTGAACTTGTGGAATCCTTATTCTCATCCGCTCTTAGAACCACCTTTTCGAAGTTGGTTTTCCCTCACCAGATTCAACTAATGAGCGATGACCGCAGTTTGAGAATCATTCTTTGGGTTCAGCTTAGTCAGGATTGAACGCTCGGCGAAACGTCAAGCGAAAGAACAATTCTGCTTCAAAGCTCGTGCTTTTGGCTTAACAAGCTTGTCGAAGAGGGGATTGGGATCAAAACGATCAAAGTGGAGGAAAGTCGGCGTTTTTCGCTTCAATCGATAGTCACTCCGCCGAGTTCAATCTCAAGTGGAGAAGAAAGCTAGCCTTTTTGGCTTCAATTTACGAAATGGGAGATCAAAAGTCGAATCGGGCAGAGGCAGGAAAGATCTTTTGCCCTAAAGAGAGAAGGCAATGGGGTGAGCTAGTTCAAAATGAGAAGACGTTTCGTCGGGGCGATTTAAGCAATGACGAAGGCTTGGGACCTTGAATGGTGTCGGGGTTAACGAACTTTGACTTCTCTTCTTTTACTTTTATCTGACCCGAGGGAAAGACTTAATCTTCTCACACTGGGACCGTTCATCCGGATCTGCCCGGTGGTGTACTCTAGAATTCCCCATCTTGGGGTTCGGACTGGAAATCCAATCAATCAGATCATTCAAGGAATTATTATCGCTTAGCGCTTGTGCTAAGGAAGGCAAGACTCACTTCTTCGATGTCAAATTCCTTCTTTGGAAATGCACCTTCACCTGCCCCTTTTCGACGTGGGCAAAGAGCAAGACATGAAATAACAAGATCTTTTGGATAACGAAGTCATCTCAAGGGTTTAGCAACCAGCTCTGAACCATCATAGGTTGTTGACTACATAGATGGAGGATTGCACCTAGATGCCCGACTTCGTATCCCACCCTCTCCTCTGATCCACGCCCTCCTTCAGCTAGACATAAGCCGGATCCAAGCTTACCCTTGAAGTGAGCACTGCCATCTCTTTGAATCACCCTTCTAGTTGACAACCCAGGAAGCTTAGCGAACTCGTTACTCGTTATTAATCTTACTCGGACGGTGGTAGAGCCAGCCCTGAAACATCTTCCCCGGGCGCTGGTCGAGCTTAACATCTCCCGGTGGGAAAGCAAAGAAAAGATGTTATGTTGCTATCTCAATTGGTCAAATAAGAACCCCTCTCCTGCGGATCCCCTTATGCGTACCTGAAGCCTGATCGTTCTTCTCGTAGACAGACCGCTCCTGATGTGACCCTAAAGCCCATATCTAATACTTAGTAAAGCCCTTCCCTACCATTATAGTAGGTAGCTAGGAACATCAATAGGGAAAGCAAGAAGCCTTAGAGAGCCAGGAAAGAAAGCACTTCTAGGAAAAGAGGCTGCTCCCACCGCTGATCGATCAACTACCTATCTCTTTGGTCCTCGATGTGAAGTTTACTTTGTGTCCGGAGAGGAGATTCGCGATCCTTGCACAGCGGAGAGTGGATTCTATATTATATCAGTCGGTTAGGTTGAACTGGGATTCTGGGAAAATCTCTACGAAGTCTTCTTTTCAAGAGGCATCCCTGGGTTTAGTGATGTCTCCGGCGAAGAAAAAGCGTGATTGGAGGCTCAGCCATTCGGCAGAATGGAGCAAATCCGATGCTACACCCTTTTTTTCATTTCAGATAAGGGGAGGGCGGACACCTATGAAACAAATCTCCCTTCTCCCTTAGTAGCGAAGATAAAAGTCTGATTACGAAGTGAAAAGAAAGCACGCACCGAAGAAGAAATTGTTGAATCCGACCGGCTATATCTATTTAGGAGGGGGCTCGCCTCTCATCAATCAAAGCTTGCGCTGCTATACTCTTTCTTAGGCGGAACAAGAATCTCAACCTTCGCAGCCGGGCCTATGGTTCAAAAGAGGTCAGGTCATCCTAATCCTAAAGCGCTGGTATGCAAATTAGCTGTCCCCTGTTCATTAGAGATTGGGTCCAATCCATTGAAAAGGACAACTTTCCAGCATCATTCACTCCGAAAGAGAAAGGAGTCGCACAAATAAATAATGGAGTAACGAAATTATCGATTCAATCCACAATGGTCCTGCGGGATTCTGAATGAAAGATTCTCGCTTCATCGCATCTTGTCTTCTTTCTTCCATCCAGCTATCGAAGGAGAAAAGCAATGCACACTCATTGAAAGAGGAAAAGAAAATCCAATCAGTTCCACTTCCTCTCAGTCAACCGGGGCTTTCTCATCTCCAGTACAAAGAGCGACTAATAGGTAGTTTGGAACAAATGCCGAGTCTTTCTCTTAGTCCTCCGTTTTCACCTGTGCTTCGGCCAGAGCTTGTCTTTGCTGCAGCTCCGGAATCACCAACAATAGGCATACCACACCTACTGATTATAGACTAGGGGCCTTTCGCCTCTGGTTGCTTCTGGGTTCGGTCTAAGGTTGGTTCTAAGGCTGGTTGGGAACCCTGCTTTTTTCCCTTGCGCTTGCATGCTGCCGGCTCATCCATTGCTGATGATTTTCCGAAAGTAGGTTAGAATGACTTAATTGCAATTGGTTTGGTAAATGCCGTAATAGATGTCGTGAGATCCTCTCCTTCCCCCACTTCTCCTGAGGCTAGAATCGGGAGTCGGCGTCGAGAAGGGGGGCAGTCGGAAGTAGCGACAGGTTAATCGAAGGTAGCGAGTCTCTTCCCTCTCTCGGTCTTTGTCAGTCGCGAGTCTTGGGTCTTTGTCGCCAGTCTTTCTTATCCGGGTTAAGTCTAAGTCTTTTTCTTCCCCCGGTCTTGCGAGTTAAAGGTCTTTAGAAGGTTCGTTCCAATTCCAATGCTCTAAATGGGCTACCAATTATTGTCCAATAAGAGTGTCTTGCCTGCTTCTTCCTTTGGTGCCTAGTCTATAGGTCCAATCTCATCTGCTAGCGCTTATTCGTTGCTTGGTCCGGACACATTCATCGATTTCTTTTAATTGTTCCCGGGCCGGTCCACATGAATCAAGCTAATCCCTCCTTTTTCGATATCGCTATCGAAAAATGCATTCCACTTTCTCGAAAGTATAAGAAAACGATCCTTCTTTTTACATCACTTTTCGTTACCTATTTATCATTTTTTTTAGATCGCCCCCTCGGGAAATGGGAGGATAGCCCAAACTAAAATTTTTATTTTTGTTGAAAGCATCCCCCGAGCCCAAAATTACGGTGTTTATTCAAAAAAGAAATTTTTTAGATTCAACTTCCCTCATAAAAAGTGGCGGGAGATGCGAAAAACCTTATTTGTTGAGACCTCTCATTCCTAAAATGGGGTTACGTCAAAAAGCGGGGGGATGCTCTTTTTTAATTTGTCGAATCCCCTCCGAAAATAAATTGAATTAAAAAAATCCCAGGGTAGATGAAATTTTTTTTTTTTTTGGTCTATTTTATTAGTGACGTCTCAAAGGGGAGAGATAGGAAATTTACTTTTTGAGATGAGATGGCACTCAGCCCTAAAAAGGAGTGAGGTCTCAAAGGTCTTTTGTCAATTCGATTTGTTATAACTTATGTGCCACTCGGTCGAAAATGCTCCATCTGGATTCTTTCTTTTTGAATCTGTCGAAAAGGGCGAGCTCTCTCAATCGCTTGAGCTGGTCGCTTCTTTATCTTTAAGTTAAGCCCTTGCCGCTCGCATCTGTCCCTTCAAGTCTCTCATCTGTCGATAGGGGAGAACAAATTAAGTGTATAAGACGCAAATACTCTTTAGTTATAGTATCCCCTTGTTAAGGAAAGCATTCGTCGTACTGGAAGAGCTAGGCTAGCACCTGACTTAGTGCCATTGGCCTGGAGTATTGGACTGAAAAAGTATGCCCCAATATAGTAGAAAACTCATAGAAGAAGCATGGCAGCACCATCCCCGGCTACATTTATTTTTTCTTTTGTTTCCAAATCAACATTTTTTTTTAAACATTTCTGGTCACATTCTGACCTGACCGCTCGAGTTCTCTGGAGTCTGTGGCAGCCTGTATCGGGTGAGGTCTGAGGTCAAGGTATGGACGGTAAGGTATAGTAAGTTCCTTCTTCGTCTTTTGCTTGTCATTGGATTTGAAGCCGCAGGCGATGCCTTCTTGCTTGTGTAGTTGGCCTTGCCTTGCCTGCTTAGTGCGGAAGTGCGTAAAGTAGGCTCAGCTTCTTTGGTTTATAAAGATCTTGTAGTAGCCGAAGGTAGTCCGCTTGTTAGATTGAATTGAATCTTAATAACCTACGGTAGCTTAAGAGACTTTTTCAATAGTATAAGTGGACATTAGTCTTGTTGGTTCGGTCTTTTTCTTTTATTGTTTCTATGCCCACATTTCATACTTATAAATTCCAGTTCATGGCTTCGTATGTACTGAGTGACTATAGGTCCATTCAGATGCTGCTCTAAGAGAGCTTTATTCGGCCTTTGTATGCCTATCTAACTTAAGGCTTCCTCTTCCCTTCCTGTCTATCTCCTTCGGTCAGGTAGTTCTGCTTCTGGTGCCGGAGGAGGGATAGGATAGAAGGGTAGTTTTAGAGTTCGAGATGCATTGAAATAGCTTACCTTTATAGGGGCTTGGAGGTTCCGCTTCTCTAATGTTATAATAAAGCTGCCCAGACCTTGCGTCTTCCTTTGCTGGCTAGATGCGGAAGTGAAGGTTCACGCTTGGGCCCTTGACGAGTACTTTTCTTTTAGTTAGACCATAGGCGCTAAAGGGCGGTAAGCTATGAAAGTTCTAGCTAAAGTGCGATATCCGCCGTTCTTTTGCGCTAAAGCAAGAGAAGCCCCCTTACTATAGATAGGGCGGTAGGAGTACGTCGCTTCTTTCTTTTTTATATCTGCTGTCCCAGCTGAGTTCCGCTACTAATTATAGTCGCATAGCAAGCGATGTAATAAATCAATCACTGAGATCTTTTTATTTAATAAAAAGTAAATTATAGATAAAGCATTACGGAGGAGCGCTTGAGCTCTGCTTCGGTTGGCGCGTTGCAGTAATGAAGAAAAGAATGAGATTGGTTCGGTCTTAAGTCTTTGGGTGAATTCATTTAGGTATCGAAGTTTTAGTTATTGCCATCCCTTGCTTGGCAGCAGTGGGCTTGGTAGTAGCATAGGTGGGTCCTCGGGCAGTTTTTTCAGGGCGTAGGGATGGCTATATTTCTTGGAGCGAACTATGGTACCCGAAAACTTTCTATGCCCACATTGACTAGTTTGAAAGCGCTCTTTAGTGACTTTCATGTCTTCTGCTTTAGGAAGATTCAGCCTTATACGGAAAGGGCTTTTATGCCTTATTTTAGGCGTCTAGACGCCTTCCCCCAATTCTAGGATGCGTAGTAGCTCTAGTAAGTCCGTAGCTGGATCTGGATCAGGATGCGGAGTTTGAGCTGCGGGGTGAGGGAGAGATGGCTATGTCTATCCCATCCCTTCTTTGGTTCAGTCTTTGGTAGTGGGTGCGATATTGAAGGAGTTCAGGGCTAAGGGCTGGAGCTTTATTCCCACTCCCAGTAGTCTGTCTTCAGTAGTTCGCTTGGAAAGTAGTCTTTCGTAAGCAGGAGCGTAGCGCTTCGCAGGTGAAGGTGCAGGATGTGCTTCTTCCCTTTCTTTTTTTTATAGCGGCTTCTGTCATTTTAACATAAATGTTCTAATAAATCCTATCTCCCCCTATCTCTACTTCTGCTAACGAACGCTAGAATTGGGATATCGAGAAAGAGGGCGTAGAGGGTTCAACAAAGAAAAGCAAGAAAACGTAAGCTTTTGTATAGGTTGGGCTTACGTTTTTCAACTGCATCGTACTATGGGAGGGGTCCGTACCTCCTTTAGATAGAGCCCCCGTGCTCCTAATGTAGAGCTAGAACTACTGCTACCGTGGAATCCGCGATCACACATGAGTACCTCGCCTTCCAAAAGAAGCGGCTGCTAATTGGCACTAATGCTAATGGGGACCATCGATCAAGAAGGACTCCGGAGACTGCAATCGAATTGAAAAAAAATGAGAAATATAAAGATAGGGCCAACTCTTCTAGTTGCGCCTCTAACCTTACTATGCTACCCTGATAAAAGGTCGCAGCAGGGCTGCAGGCACGAAATGCCGATCAAATCCGTTAAAGGAAGCCTAATCAAAGCAGACAAAGAAGAAGATCTGACTGAGTTGATGATGGACCGGATCTCTAAAGGCGAGAGGCTTTCATAAAAACATATGAGAAAGGGAGGGTCGAGAGAGGCTTATTGCACGATCCACCCAACTCAGCTAAGCTAATAAATGCTGCATAAGAGAGTGGGAGGCCGGCCCCTGCCCATCTGGAGGTGCACACCCATTTAGGAACATATGCAAAGGGGTAAAGAGAGAAGTCAATGGAGAACTCAAAAATCCAATGACTTTTTACTTTGATTTGTTCGTACCATTTTGTCATCGATCACTGCTGGGTCGGTTGGTGAGTCACCAAAAAAAAAGCATCGGGAAAGATCAAGCATATATGTTTTATGAAATGATCAGCGGTCTCATTTATGCTATGCCCTGCATCGTGTTCGTGTGTGTTTATTGAGCTTTCTTCACTTCAGCGCCATGCGCTTTGCTTCGCTTTATATTATAGAAGAGAGAGACCGTTGTCTTGAGAGTGAAAAGCAAGCGCAAGCGATAGAAAGGATAGTCCCTCGCGCGAACTACTATAAAATGGTGAGATCATTAGTGAAATAAGGACCAACGACGATCCTATCCTAAAGGAGAAGGAGGAGTCAGTCTTCTTTGAAGATCGAGAAATAAATCGGACAATTATGCCATTCGGAATCAGTCTTCTACAGAGGGAAAGCCTGTATCGAGTAAGTGGAGAGGAAAGATCTCCAGAGATTATTATCTCATTCCATTCCAGTGGCTCGACCAGTAACCAATGGCGAAAACTCAAAAATCCATGGTTTCCCGGTAGAACCCCATTTCGCCCAAGTTGTTGCGGAACCGGAAAAAAGAAGCGGTTTTTCGCACAGCTTGCTCATAGTGCAGGTCCCACTTGTATATCGTATTTGGCCGAAGAAGCATCGGACAGGTTGGAGTTCTTACCTTCTTGGGACTCCATGGACCAAGATCTGCTTTCATTATATGGGCAATACAAATCTACTTTTGTAGATCATATGGATGTAGAAAAAGCTTCTAATTTTGATGAATTGGAAACATCTCTTTTCCATTTCTATTTACCCAGTTCAACTCTTTCTTTCGTGTGTTCCCGGGAGGAATTCGATCTCTTCAATCTCGGGATACCACTTAAATAACTGCGGCCAGAGAGTAAAATAGGTCGGGAAGAAAGAGTCTGAGGTCGGGTTGGACGACATCGATCTTGGTTGGTTTCACCACCACTAGAGATTGGACATATATATATAATCTTTCTTCTAAAGATTCTTTTTTTATTTTAGAAAATATATATCTATTTTTTGAAATAGCTGCAAGACCAAAACAGGATAAAAAACCGAAAGCCCTTCTTTTAAGTTCCTCCCGGATACATGGCTTATATACCCGGCTCAACATTCTTGGAAAACAATCGAATCGAGGGTCCGGAGGAGAATTGGCCATTCAATCTTGGAAACTAATCGGGACCGAAATTGGAAAAAGACATACGAACGGAGAGGAATAACCAATCGATGAAAGAACATGAAACCATTCTGTTTCAATAGAGGTACGAGAAAAGGTTGGGGGCAATAAAGTAGGTGAAGTGGTTGGATTTTGCGAGCTGTTCCAACCACTGCTGGATGTGATTCCAAGAGCCGAACGAGAATGAATACCACACATAAGAGTCAAGACCAGGCTCCCTAATGGAATGTTTAACCGATCCATTCCGGATCGACCGAATTTGTACGGAAGTTGTAACATGGGAAAACCAAAGAAAACACAACTTATTTGAATAACCCGGTGACCTACCAATTGTAGAAGTAGGATCTTTGGCAAGCAATAAGCACTTAAATAATAAAATTCGAGTGTACCATCTTCTTTCTCATTTCGAGGAAAAGGTGCAGGAGGAAAAGAAAACAACGGAGGGATCCGAATCGGACCTAAATGGGAATGACATGAAAAGTCTTTTTCAAAACCTAGCATTAAGGGCGTTACGACGATATACGAGAGGAATGGAGAAAAACTCGTGATTGGTGTGGAGGGGAAGATCTGTTTATGATATAGTTCAAGAAAGAGTCGTCTCATTTCCTTACTTCTTCGTTCTTTCTAATTCATTCACTTCAAGGCTGGTTCTGAACGCCGCGTAACATCATCTTCAACCAACCTCCACCGGACCCACTAAAGAATTGTTTATACACTAAACAGCTGCTTATATACGCTTACTAAAACTAAAAGACTTACTTTCATTCATTAGGCCAGCGTGAAACTAAGAAAGAGAGATGTGCCTAAGGCGGCATGCAAGCAAACTGTGCACGCTAAGAAGAGAAAAGGAGAGATGTTCGCAATTACTACCACAAGAAAGAAGAAAGCCACCCCCCCCTACCCTATCTCTAAAGGGGCCCGTCACTTCGTTCGTACCTTCTTGGCTTAGGCTTCCAACTGAACTTACTTTATGGCCTTGCCGCCCGCCGCTAGCAGAAGCTAAGCGCTTGAAAAGCGCGCTAAGAAAGGTTGCTTCTGTCGGCCTTTCTGTGCAACAGTTCACCAGTAGCGGAAGAGAGGGTTACCGTACATACAAGAGTCTTCCAGTTCTTACGTAATTTCTTACCAGTCAAGTAGTACAACAGCTGTATCTTATCTTATAGCCCAGCGCGGTGGGTCTTTGAATTCAGTAGATAGAAGAAAGTATTAGATAGATAAGAAGTCGGTGAGTGAGTGAGTCCTCACTGACCTGAGCGATTTCGATCACCTAGCAGGCCTTTATTTGGTAGGTAAGATCGCCGAAGCGTATCATCGGATTTTACTACGAAGGAAGGAACTCGAAGTGAGACGGCACCGTCTTGTGCAACGCAACGAGAGTTGGCCCTCTATCATCTTATATCCGGTAGACTTGGTTGGTAAAAGGCCCCCGACTGATTTCCAGAATTAGAGTTGACCGGACCCCTTTTTTGGGGGGATCAAGTTCCTTGCCAACTATCGACCCCGATCTCTTTTCATTTTTTTTGGTATTACCAAACCTAGCCTAGCCTTCGTCAATCACACTAAAGCAGAGCACCCAACTATGGCAAGGCCCCCTTACCCTTAAGGGTTAGGTTAGTCAATCCGGCCCGAAACGCGTTCGTTGACAAAACCGCCGTAGGAATGGAGACCTTTCAATAGAGCGGAGGCGAGCTGATCAACGAGAAAGAGGCCCTACTCACTACAAACGAATACACCACAAGATCGAACTGCACTCATGCCTCTCCCGCATCAAGTTGACCGCCCCCCCCTACGTAGTGATTCTATCAATCATGTACGTAGGTAGGGCCCTCCATTCTGATTGGTATATCATGAAAAAATAAAGCCATTTGCACCAGGCGCACTGCGCTTTCCCTTGCCCAGATGTTCGCCTTTCGAAGTCAAGTAATGGTGACCCGCCAAAGACTGGAGCCTCGTAACATGTTGACGAAGACCTCCGAACTGAGGTGAGGGTTCGATCAGTAGAGGGGACGACTTTGCCTCCCCGGAATAAGAAGAGCCCCGCTCTCTAGCCGACTGATCATATAACTGGGAAGGAACGTGTCACATTAGAGGTGAACGATCAGAGATGTCCTATAATCACCACGACGAGGCTGGTCCCTCTTTTAGTAGACTCAGCTATGAATATGAATGAATGCCGGGCTCTTTCTTTCACTGCTAACCCCAATAAGTTTTTTAATGCTGATACTTTCTCTTTCGTCGAGCCCCGAGCTTGTAGTCCTCCTTTGAGTGTGGGTTCAATTGGATGAATCCGTCAAGTCAAGGTCAACGTACGTAGCAGCAAGGATGGTGCATCGCCTATTTCTCGTTCTCGTTCGGGAGCCAAAACGAACACGCCTGCTACCTACTGTACTGGACCTTCGACCAGGCATTCTACCCTTGTCGAATCGGAACCAACCACCACTGCATTACGCTCGAACAGTTGAGCGGCCGCCGGCCTTCCGTACACAGATATAGATTCATTCTTCGTACCTGGTCCAACCTCACAAGCCTTCGCGGGTTGGTCAGAAGTGAGTCTTGTTTGGTAAGACGGAATTGGACAAAGAAAAGAGAGTGCTCGACCGGAACAACGGCCAACAAAGACCGTAATTACATAGATAACGGCTCCTCCCCTTCTCCGTATTTAAGGCTTTAAGGCGAACCGAACCGTATGGCGTGGCGGCTGGAAAGAAAGACGACGACCTCCCCTTCTCGTAGATGGTGTCAGTGAGAGCAACTTTAGTATCCCCCGTTGACCTTCTTTTGTAGATAGAATCTTCAATGAGTGTAAAGAAGCACCCAACCGGGCTTGTTGAGTAAGGCCGGCTTTAGAGCCCAAGCCCCTTTAATATGATGAGAAGAAGGCCAGACCCAACCCCGACCTCTTTTCCGCACCAATCCTTATTTACTACTAAATATTTTTTTGGGTGTATAGCTCAGTTGGTAGAGCATTGGGCTTTTAACCTAATGGTCGCAGGTTCAAGTCCTGCTATACCCAAACCTACCTTAACTCTTAGTAAGGATGCGTAGTAGCGTTCAAAGATCACTCTTTGGCCTTTAGACTCGCTTCAGCGACTTCGCCCTTTCACTTTAAGTGACAAGGGGGTGAGCCGCTCCAAGTCGAAAGCGATAGCGAACCCCGAACTTGCCCACGCTCATCCAAACCGGCCCCAAAAAGCGATCGGAAAGCGAAGCCCTTCCTTCCAATCCAAGCCGGCGAAGCCGCCCCTATATCTAACCACCGCTCACCCCGATCACATATTGGCACGTTCATGATGCATCATGATCAAAAGGCCGTAAAAAAGACCTATGCATCAGTGTACTGTCATGATCACATATTAGCTCGATTTTCTTGACGGCTTGAAGGCGAAGCCACCTATTTCTTAGGGCAAAGGGCGCTCCCTCCTCCTAACTCCTTCCACTTCTCCCAGGGACAGGGACTACGGCTTGACCTTCGGGGAAGAACTCCGTGGGACCCCTCCTTCTAGGGCGCCTAGATAGTGAAAGGTTATCCCTTTGCAACGCTGGAAGCTAAGCAAAGTAACGAAGCTGGCTGACTACGCTCGAGCAGAGCTCAGGCGCCTTACTCAGATAGGGGTGGTGGCTAAACTCGCCGCAGAGTTCAGGAGCGAGCAAGACTATCTTGGTGAATGCAATAAGAATCGGCTGCTTGCCGCAGCGGAGTGCTTTGCCCATGCTGCTATCCGCCGCCGAAGCGCTCAAGGGATTCGTGCTTGGATGTCGAGATCAGGGGACTCTATCCAATCTATGCGGCGAAATCTATTTGTGGTGGAACAAAAAAAAAAAAAAAGAAATGTTTATTTGCTGAGATACAAGAGATCGGCCCCGAAGCAAGGTCTGGTGGATGCCAGCAACTTTCACTTGTTAGGAGTAGGGGCTGAAAAGAGCTCTTTGTATAGGTTGGGTTTGCTGGGCTTTGATGCTTACCTTATTATTATAAAAAGGGGAAGGTTTGAGAAAGGAGCTTTTAAGCCCTTTTGCTGGATTGTTGGTCCGCAGCCCCAACCTATAGAATGAATAAGGAGAGGCCTATCGATGACCGAGCCACTCTTATACTACTCCTTACCTCAACCCCGTCCCGCCACTGTCTTTTTCTTTAACTAGTAAAGGTGCCTCAAAGGGTCGGATCCGCTTTAGTCTAAGATGCTTGCTCTTGCTCCTTTGAGTTGGACTTAGAGAAGAAAAATGCTAGCACCTCCCTTGAAAGAAAGACTTTCATCAATATTTCTTGAGGACTCTGACTCTGTCTATATCCATACGGCCTCTATAGTTATATTATATAACAGTTTAAAACGGGTCAGAAGAGTAGGCCTGGAAAGTCTTGCTAAAATCTCTATCTATTGTTCAAAAGGCATGTTAATTTCTTTTATCTTACTGAATAATCTGACTGAATGAGGAAAAGCTCTTTATGTGCTCTCACTTTACCACCATCTGAAATGCGCGAAACTTCGATTGGTGGAAGCCAGTCCATGAAGATTCTCCCTTTTCTTACGTGCAATTCCCGGTAAGCATGCAGTATCTCAGCAAATAAACATTTCTCTAAGCTTATCCTGTAGCTTATACGTCGTTTGAAAGCTGCTTCAAGGATCCGCTAAGGTTTGTTGACGATCCCTGGCTACAATCCAATCCCAGGGACATCATAAAGAGTACCTGCTACTCCTACTTTTTCCACTTCGCATATGGGCTTTATATTCTATGATCCATGGCGTCAACCATAAGTTTGATTACATCGCGTTCAGTTCGAGCTGGGCGATGAAAAGTTTGATAAACACATCGTTCTTTTACCTTCTTTCATGCGAAAGTTGACCAACTTCTTGATCAATTGTTTTTGCTCACCATCCAAGCCCCCCATATAGCTGAGAATTCTGTATTGTATAGAAAGACAGAACTCTTCTTTATATACATACAAGCATATTGATAGTCATTGCGCTTGGCAACAACCACCAGCTTCCCCAACGAGAAGACCGAGGGATAGACACCACCTAGATCGGCGATGAAAGGCCGGAATCACCCTAGGTAAGCCTCCTCTGGTTAGGGATATAAGATGCGAGGTATATGCTTATCAAACCGCCCGTACTCGCATTAAGGCTACCGTTAAAAGATAACGCGGTTGAAAGCCATCCTGCTTTCCGTGACATCATCCTAATCCACTTTGCCACAATGTATATCCCATCCCAATAGAATATTCCTTCGTGAGGCAACCAGAGAGGCACAGCTGGACCTTGTTACGACTTCTCTCCAGTCACTAGTGAACCTCTAAGAACTATCTCAAATCTAGCCTTCAATAGAATTTCATTACCCTCTTAGAAATAGAACTCTCCTGAATAAAAGGGAAAGCAGATCTTGTCAGAGAGGAAGGTTGAAAGTGGCACAGAATCCCCAAAATCGAGGCTAGAATGACCTACAAGCAAGCATTGCAGAGCCCTCGTCAAGTCCTGTCAAACGAACTCAGGGAATGACCTCCAAGCGGCCGCTTGAGAGAGAATTGAAAAAGGTCAGGATACCACAAAAGGGCTCCCAGAGTGAAAGACCTGCTCCAAACCTGAGCTGAGTTGACCCTGAGGAACCCCTGAATAATATCATCAATCACCTTCCACCAGAAGTCACCTATAACATCGTCCAGGAAAGGCTCCTCGCCTACAATGTTCGAAAGATCAGGCAGTTCCAACCTCATCAGAAAGTACGGGATAAATGATGCCCCTCTCCAGTACATAGACGCTAAAGCCCTTGCTTAAACTCTTTCTATATAACTACCATGGATTTCCACCACTTCCCGAAAGAAGCATTCTGCCTGCTCTGGTATCTTGCCAGGTGCTACAAGATTGGAATCATGCATGCTTTATAGGCCCTGGTTTTTTTCCTATTTAGGACATTGGGATATTAACCCCGAAAGGAGATCCTACCTTAAAAAATGGTTGACCCCCGCAGAACAATGGAAGCACGTCCTAGGATATATGTCGGAGTACCCTTACCTCCTTTGCCTTTTCAGCCTTAAAAATCGGGTTGAAGTCCAAGGAGGAGAGACTCGTGTAAGCATCAATTCCTGGTTTCGTAGGCTCCATAGCTACAAATAAAATCCTATACTATAGTAGAACCAACCCGCTAACGCCCCTCCGTTTGGGCTCTCATTAAGAGGACATTGTGTCTTTACAACAGCCTGACGAAGTTCCGCCGCCCTTATTCAATGCTATCAATTACCATTATGATGGGCGAATCAAACTGACGGAGCGCTGTCTGCCAGGGCTAACGCGTGTTCAGTACTTATGCCATCAGCAAGCTTTGCATTACCTAGGGGATCATGCAAACGAGGAAATAACGGAAGAGCTAGATCAGGAGTCTCTTATCTCTCTGAGTACGACAGAGAGGAGGAGGCTTAGTACTCTGAGATGTGTTGAATGTATTTTACATCACATTGCATCCAAAAGTTGAAATTTTACACCTCAAGGATGAGATTTAGGAAACTAGGAAATTGCGAAGGGCTTTTGCTTTTTCCTGCAACCTCGATTGCATCTTGTCCCATGTACTTCCCTTTGCCTTTCCTTGCCCATGTGGAATCAGGCTATTGCCAAGTCGCTGAGAAAGAAGAAGTCTCGATATGCCGAAAAGCGGATGCTCGTCCAATCAGTCCAAGCATAGACAGATCCTAGTGCTAGTGTCAGATCCTCCTTTTGATGGTGAATGTCGGAAATGCTGTTGAAAGATGAATCCTCTGCGCACATCCAATTCTTCCTTCTAAGAGGGCATTATTCGATGCATCCGCTTTGCTGTCTTATGCTTATGTTGGCATATTAGAATAAGGATTGCCTTATTCTGGATTCAATAGCAACTGGCAGCCTTTCCTTCTTGCTAAGAGCTTCTTTGCCCTTTTTAATTGCCCATCATTTCATTTGCCCGAGATGATAAACTATCTGTCCTATTCGATTCCCAAGAGCGCATTCTGCCTGAAAACAGCGTATTCTCTAAGAGTAAGAGCGGATTCAATAGCTGCCTACTTACTTCTTTACTTCTTTACTTTTCCACCTCACAGTCTATAGCCTGCCTGCCTTGGTATGAGTTGAGAGGATCAGACTGACGAGGGAACCTTCTCTAGTCTAGGGGCATTTCTACCATTATTAGGAAGTCGAAGAGGAACTAAGACATCCACTCTCAAAGGAAGGCCCCCTAACTCAAATGCCACTCCTCCCTCAGGTTCAAAGGAATGAGACCTTCTAAGCCCCATACCTGCCACCCCCGCTATACCCGCTATACCCAAGCCATACCCGAACTCACCTCCCATGCCCGGCCAGAAAGGTTTTTTTGTAAAGCTCGCACGACGAAAGAAAGAGCTTTACTTTACAAGCGGAATTGCCCTTCTTCACCGAGATTGCTGGATCGGTAGCTAAACCCGTTGATAGCTACTTATACTTAGATGGGTCACAAGCTCGGCTCGGTGTGCTCGTATGGATTACCTTTCTTCTGCGCATCGCTTTCAGGCCAATCCGTCTATAAATAACAGTTATGATTATGAAACAGCCTTATTCTACTCTAGAGTTTAGAAGTTGAATCATTGGTTCTCGGGAAAGAACCCCGCTTTTCAAAAGGGATAGTCCTTTATTCCCCAAATCCACATGGATTTATCCAATGAATCCATCTTACACATCTACTTTGTTTACTAGATCACATTTCAATCCGTTATGATGCTATGCTGACGTTTTTTAGGGGTTCTCGTAATCTAAATCCGCAAATGCCTTACCGCAACCCACTTCCTCGGGGCTCGTTCCTTGATGACATGCCCCAAGAACCTCTCGGGTGACAAAAGTCACTGGTGCTTTCCTTTCCCATTTACAAGAATCATCCTAAGAAGGAAGTAGAACTCGAATACGAGGTTCTCCTAAGAATAAGAAGAGGTTGGTACAGAGGCGGCATAGTAAGAGATTCTTTCAAAGAGGTGAGTGAGCCGTCTTCGATTTAGAGATTCGGTTTAGTGAGAATAGCTCTACTAGTCTGAGAGCTTAAGCTATGAGTTGAAAAGTTAAGTATGGGCGGGGTTAGTTAAAGCTTTAGTGCCTCCTTTAAAAGGAGGGTGTCGGGGATGAAACAAACGATGATCCAGCAAATAAGTAGGAGGGGGTTCGAAATCGAGTTCCAAAGCGAGGTCGGTTGGTGGGGAAATGAATGAATTCCCCAAAAATCCGGTCTCATGTCAACCCCTGACTGACCGGAGGTCTAAAAGCGTCAAAAACAGAGGAAGGGTACTCCGATCGACGACCTCTTCGACGATACATCTCTTTCGGTTGGTTTGTGTGCGGAAGGTTGATCGGGTTCTTATTTTGTAAATCGTGTAAATAAGGGGATTCTGAAGAATCTCCTGTTGCGTGATATCACACAAGAGGTTTGGAACCTTTAGGTTTTAATCCATCAAATCAAACAGTTTTTGTTTTTTTTTGTTTTGTCTAGCGATTCCTGTAAATAAATATGTCCTACGTCCCCTCTCTTAGTATTGGTCCTGCCCCGTACTCTATCTATCGGTCTCAACTAAATCAATCGCTTTGCCCGACTTGCTTTTCGCCACATTCAAGCTTAGGAAAGAAAGTAAAGATTGTATTGTTTCCAGGTCCCAATAGACTGAAATGGGGCATTCTGCCCATATAAGAAAGAGTCTATTCTAGCAAACCAAGGGAAGCAGCTTCTTTGTCCTAACAAGGGGTTCCCCTAACTTCCAACAGGGCATTCATTCGTGAAACCTGTTCTTCTTCGTCCCAACAACCTACCTTCCTAGCCTAGTAGCCCAGATCCCAGATCGGATTCACGTGCACAAGCTAACCGGCCCTTCTAGGAGGCATCCCTTCTTTAAGTTTCATGTCTGCAAATCGGATTCTAACTGTTAGGAATCTCTATCGTCTTCTGCATAGTATTTATATCGGAAATAATCCTCCATCAACAGACATGGAAAAAGAGCAAGCCAAGACTTTCACAAGAAAGCTGGACTTGGCTGGGTAAACCCTTTATTGGGTACGCCATAAAAAGGGGCGGGTATTAACTCCTCCCTTGCCGCTACTACCAGCTCGAGGCCTATTGTCCACGAAGTCTGATCTCTTAACTGGCTTTGGAAAGGCATACAAAGACTATTCGAAGACAATGGGATTGGTTCTCTTACAGTTCAATTCCAGGTGAAAAATAAAGCGCATTACTCCTTCCAATATTAATTGCCTCTAGTTCCGACTTAAGAGTTAGACTGGGCGATATATTCTTTCTTGCGCAAAGCCTCTCTCCTGATCTTGATAGCACGGGAAAGAAGAACTATAGAGTTAGAGTAGAGGGAAAGCCCAGGTCCTATCGAACCTTTCTATGGTCGCCTCGGTCTCTTTTGCCTTTTTAGGATCAACCTCTTTCGGATATGAAAGAACCAGCCCTTGACAGGCGAAGAGAGCATCAGTAAGGCTCTGCCTTATCTATAGAAAAAAAAAAAGAAGCTTCCTCTAGTCGGTCCTAAAGAGAAAAGTCTTCTTCCTTTACCTCAAGGCTTCCTACTTTCTTTCCTGGCGATTAGGAAGTTTCCTAGGCGTGGTACGGTATATGAAAAGCCTTCCATTGAACTTACACTCCTTTTCTTAATCTTATTCACATCCAGAAGCACTTTACGCTCCAGGACCGATTAGAGGATGTGTCCAACGATCAAAATAAGCAAGCCTTGCCGCATCCGATAGAAAGAAAATATATGCCAAACTTATATCCATCCAAAAAGGGTGTGGACAATAGAAGGTGCAAGTTTTTCCGGGGCAATAAATATTATCACTATCCAATATGAGTCTAGTTTATGAATACGAAAGTCTTTAGAATCTAATAGTCTTTCATATAGGTGGTAAGAAATAAGATTCTCGAACAACCTATTTTCTTCCTGATGTCCGTGGGTGTGGGACTAGTCATTCCCGCTACGCACCTTGCCTTACTAGCTTTATTGTAATCCTCTTCTCCCTCAATCCTCTTCTGCATCACCAATGATAGTTGACCAAGAACTCCTACTACCACTAGCACCGGTTACTGGAACAGCAGATGATTTCACTCTAACAACAGATATGGCTAAAGCACCGGTAAGACCAAGAGCAGAAATGAAGACAGCTTCTATGCCAAGAGCGTCTGCGTTGAGGAGATCTGGGTCTTCTACCCGGTGGTATAGGACTGGCAATTTTATTACTAACCGCAGTTGCTGGACTAGCACTTAAATTAGCTGTGACAGTATCCGTTGGTGCCGTTGTTAAAATGAGTGTTCCCGCTTCATCTTCCCCAATATTCTTAGATTTAGCAACAGCGGTATCAATACAATAGATAGAAAGACTCATCTGCCAGTCAAACTCTGACAGGCTGACTCTTCTTAGGTATGGGCTCCCCTGATAGTTAGTTCTGAGGAAGGCCTTCAAGTCGAGCTTCTAAGTTTCCCCCTTAAAGAAAGTCCAGATCGGTTGGTGCTGTCTTCTTGCTATAATTCTTCTGATCTGATAGATAGAACACGGATGGGTACAGCCTTCTAAGCTAAAAAAAAAAGAATGTTGTATACAAAGTAAAGTCAACCCCCCCGGTTAGAATTCTTCCCTGGCTCCACTATTCCCTTTCTCTATTTTAGAACGGAGAGCGGGCAAGGCCTCCATTGAAGCCGAGCTATTCGCCCTTCTTTAACACGATCCTGTAACACACTCTTATTGAGGCTAGGCTTAAGGCCGACTACTAATTCTTATTCGAGAGCGGGGGAACTTCACTTCGAGGGAAGCTGTCTTCCCCTCCAGAAAGGAAAGAAAGACCCGTAAGCTGCTTCTTTGCTCACTGCGATTGCGATGTCTTATTATATTACTCTAAAGCTCAGGGGAAATGATTCCCCGGCTCTTTTGAATGTGAATATTGAGTGAAATCCCTTAGTCTAAAAGTCTTCCTTGGCCTTGGCTAGTGTGAATCCTCCTCTAAAGAGGAGTGAGGTGTCCCACGGGCGTAAAAAAAGTTTTTTTCTAGGTTACTTCCTCTTGAAAAGGAAAGGAAGCAGTTACTTCCACCTTGGGGGTCTCCTAAAGAAAGGGAAGTCTCTCATGGAAAAGCTTTTGAGCTCGGGTTCCTCATAACAAACTTGGTCGAAAAACCCAAGTCTTGATGCGCCCGTAAACCCTTTCTCAATGAATGGAGAGAAAGTTCGCAAATCACCTTCGTTTGTACCGGAACTTCGTGAACTAAATGTTGGCAAAGCCAATTCATTCCATTCGCCTAGAAAAAAGCTAAATCAAAGAACTCTTTATCTTTGTATTCGATTGATAAGGAGAAAGCGGGCTCTTCAGCTACATCAAGTACCCCATCATCCGATTCAATAGTAGCATTTTTACCGCTGACTTTTCACTTTAAGAGCATAGCATAAAGCGAAGAGGAACCGGTAAATCCATATAATTTCTCTTTTTCTCTTTATCCCGAAAAGGTAGTCTCATTCATATCTTAACCGATAGAATAGAACGACGGGGTTATAATTCAGATAGCTGTAATGTACTGCTGGTTTTACCTTTTATAGGGCAATATATGTAGGGGAGCTGTAAGGTTGACTCATGTCGTCTGTCTAGTACCCTTATTCTTCTTTTCTTTTGACTTACTTACTTTGACAGCTATCCATCTCCAACTTGAAAAGCAGCGCAGCTCAAGTGATTAAAGTTATACGTACGTATAGTTGACTAAAGTGTAGTGTGTTCCCATTCCTTCCTTATCTAAGCGATGATAATTCTTTTTTTTCGCTGGTTGGCTTGGCGACTATTAGGACTTTCATAGTAGCTAAGAAGCTGCAAGAGCTCCGGAGAGACACAAAGGGAAAGGGAGGGGCATCCAGAACTAAGAGATAAGAAGATAGCACTCTAGTACGAGAGACAGAAAGATAAGTCGACAGCGGCAGGGGAGACAGACGAATAAGAGATCGCCCTACTGAAGTACCAAAGGGGCGCTCTTTTCTCAAGAGTTGATCGACTAAAGTTGAAATAAGAAGACTCTCACCTTTACTTATCCAAGCTTTTCTTTGAGTCGGTCCCGCCCAGAGAGCAGAGCGAAAGTGCTTTTCCTCGGAAGAGACTTTCATGAATAAGATCAAAGTGGACTGCGCCCTTTCAAAAAATCAGGGTTTCTTTTAGTGAAGCTAGTGCTTTTGCTTTATTCAATTGGCTTGTTTGGAGTGCTCGGCTCGCTTGTTAGCAACTATTCTGACTGGAAGAGCGGTTAAGAAAGACAAGTTGAAAGCAAGACGCTGACTTTCACAGCAGAGCGGAAACCGGGAAGGGAAGAGATCACATTCTCTCAGGTATTTTTTCTAACAGTCTAGGGAGATGTGTCACTTTCACTTTCTGGTCTGTGAACTTTTCCTCAAAGCAAAGCAAGGAAGACGGGAAGTGTAGGGGCAAGAGTGTCTAATCGGCCAAGAGCCTGAAGTCGACCAAAGTTAGATGAGTCAGAGCAGGGACACTTCATTGACAGATGAATGAGCGTCAGCAACTCGGCTACCAGTAAATGAACCGAATGCCGATGAAGAATCTAAGTTTCTGGCAACGGGCCAATCCACATAGGGCTACGAGAAGGCTTTGTTCACAGCCGTGATAGGCGAATGACAAAGATAGGGATTGTTCACAGCACGCGAAGTACAAGTAGAATGAGGTCGGGGCGAATGAGCTACCCTGCTGAATTCCTAATATCCGTTCCTAGCCTGTGAAGTTGAAGGCCGGGAACTTAAATGAATCAAGGGAAGGAAAAAAAAGTAACAGATAGAGGAGAAGATTTCCCACTAGTGAGGAAGGGAAGGAACTCAGTCAGATCTTCTTCTACATACGCGATTTTCCGATCTTTCTGTGGAACAGCTAGCAACCCAAAAACCCAGGATTTTATTGATATAAAAGTCGATTGATAGATGAAGAGTAACCCCGGGAAAAAGAACAGCAGCTTTGGCGGAGAGTAAAGTAAATAGGCAAAAAGGGACGAAGATGCCTGGACAGGACCCGCTTATTGAAGGAAGGGTCTCCGCGGAAGGAGCGTAAAGAAGGGAGCACTCCACTCCCGCACAAAAGCAAGTCCGTCTTTTTTGCCCTAATCAATAAGTCATTTCGGCGGTAGAGGCGCTTGGAAGAATAAGATTGAAATGACTGTTCAAAAGAGAGGAGCTTGAATCCACCCATCTTTCAATTGCTCTTGAGTTGGGACAGCGACTAAAAAGCTAAACAAAAGGAAAGACTAAACCTATCTACCTTTTTGAGAACTGAGTTAGCTCCTTAACTTATTAAGTAAGCGCGTGCAATGCTACCTGTTCGGATCGCGCTTCAATCCCAGATACATTGAATGCTTTTATAAAGTCAGCTTTGTTAGGATATTCTTACTTGCCTTCACCTTATGCTTAGTTTAGATACTATACCTTATACCACCTTCTACACCTTCAGACCTAGACATGGTAGTTAGTCTTGGCCGAACCACTTGAAAAAATTATACCTTAGAAAAGAGATTGGAGGGACTGCTATAAGAACAAAACAACAACCCTTCGATTAGACGGATTGGATGAATGGTTGTAATAGTAGCCGAGGACTCGTCGTAGCTTCCCTTGCTCCTGCGGATGGTCCTTAGAAGCTTTCCCTTTACCTTATCTCGTTTCACTGCTGGCCGGATTGACTCTCAACAGCCAGAACTGATGAGACAAGGCTGGATACCTTCTGTCGTAGCTAACCTTCTTCTCTTGCTACCCATGCTTTCACTATCACTGGATTACATAGCAGGCAGGGCGGCTGGATAGCATAGCGGTCATTAGCCGAGGAACGGAATTGCGTGCTACTCTGCGGGGCTGCCTTTAAGCAACCAAAAGAGACCTTCAACTAGCTCTCTCCACCCGTTGGTTCGGGAATCCATAGAAATATTTCTCGCCTTCGAGCAGGATCAAGTATATGAACAAACCAATAGCTGCGTTTTCAGCCTCTATGGCTGCCCTTGTAGCTTGGGGGCTACCTCATCTCTCAACTCACGGAATCTTCTTATACGTTGATACACGAGTTGGACAAAGAGAGGCAGGCAGGAACGAGACCTTGTGGGATGAATCCTTCTTCCTATTGATGCCTTTTTTTTTTAAGTTAAATGGATAAGTCTTTCAGCAGATCTATCTACACAATGAGCATTGTAGTGGAATATTCATGCATTGGTCAGTAATGTAGGCATAATTATCTTCATTATTCATGAATTACTTCTCGCTCCCATACTAACCCGTTTTGTTTATCTTTGAGTTACTCTTCTTGCATAGCATACATGTACATTTATTTCAAGGTTTGCTATATAAAAGACCTATTACCAAAAGAATTCGTCAACTCACACTTAACCATAAAGGAGTGGTCATGGATGCCTCAGCATCGACACCCTTCGAAGTCCCTGTGCCACGTCCAGAATACAAAGAGCAAGTAGGAGTTATTGTCGAATGCTAAAGAGTCCAGAAAGAAAAAAGGAAACTGGGACTGGATTGAATCCTTAGTTAGAGAGAGGGGGAAAGAAAGACTGTAGGACTGGCTTCAACAAGCCATCACCCAACGAAAAAAAAGGTCTGGCTTTGCGCGATGAAGGTCTTCAGCAACGCAAGATAGAGATTCTTAAACCATTCGCATCGCAATTACCGATTCAACTCTGAGAAAGGCTGCTTCGGGTTAGTGATCCAATTCTTAACCTGACTGACACCTATTTTCTGACATCCACCAGCGATCTATTCTAGACTACTATCTTGTTTTAGTATGATAGGGATTTTCAACACCCTTCATTGACGAGTTCGGTAATGATGGGAAGAAGAGGAAAAAGATGAGGCAAATGCCACTTGATTTCCAGCCGATAGCATGACAGGGCTTAGGCTTAGACGAGCAACTGGACTCATTGACCTGACCTCAGGGGTCATACCCGCCGAGTAAGGATGAGATAGAGGATCAATCAAATCTACTTGAATCGACCTTCCACTCTTTGGGAACGAGAGAGGAGCCCCAACCCAACCCGCTTCGAAGGCTTCATCCGGTCATCCCTTTTTTGCTGTTTGGATTACTAAAAAACCAAACTGAAAGCATGGATGGCATTGAAGAGCTAGATCACAGCCGGTATCAGGCAACTCAAAGGCCAACCCAAGATCAGATAAATAAGATCGCTTCATCTGGCTGGATGAAGGCAATGAAGGAAAGCAAAAGTAGAACTAGAACGAGAGGCGACCTGAGGGAGGCTGCTTTCTCAATGGGTGACGCAGCGGACAGGGCCAGAACGGAGGAGAACGGGATAGATGAATAGAATAGTTCCGCAAAAGCACACTCAAAGACAGGGGTTTGATCAACAGCCTTTCTGAGCTGAGAGTGGGGCTCATCTTAGAGATTGGAATGAGTTGGAAAGAAAACAGCGGCATAGAATTTCATTGATGATTGATCGCCTTCTGAACCATGACAGAAAGAGTACCGACCAAGTCCAATAAAGAATAGAGGGGAGAAGAATGCCACTTGAACTTACCGGTCTGAAACAATGAACTATTCACTGACCTAGGCTTCTATCCGCGGCCTTGCCTTAACATCTCATTTCTTAGCAAGAATCAGTCCAACTAGAGAAGAACAGATGAGCGGACAGGGTTCAAACTAGTACTGGACTGTCTGAAAGAAGCAAGAAAGTAAGTCTCATATACGATGATGGATTAGCGAACAGAGGTCCTACGAAGCCGCTTCTGTTATGACGAGGATCTCAACTATTGGATTGGATACGGATCGCCCGAAGGTTAAGGATCGACTCAGAAGCAGTCAGCCATACCGCAATTACTGAAGCTGAAGGGAATTGAGTACGCGGGAAGGCAGGCAATAAAGCGAGAAGGAAGCAATCGCGCGCAGAGCACTCAAGCAAGGGGGAAGAGAGGAGATAGAGCACTGCGCTCAGAAAGAGGCTACGCGGGTTGCTACTGGTTTTGAGGTCATCGATGAACCGAGCCGGCAGTTCTCGCTCTACCTTTTCGGCTTAGTCACTCTCTCGTCGTTCCTGAGAGCGGATGTCAGGATTGAACAAGAAGAGTTGCTACGTGTAACATAAAGAAGACTTTGAACCGCCTATTTGATTAGGGCGAGCTATTGACTCTCCTCCTTGCTTTCATGCATAGCAGACTAAGAAGCTGTGTTATTCTAAGTGTATCGGAAGTAGGTTCGCTCATTACTTGAAGTGGAAAGGAAGGGAAATCGACTAAGAGATGCAGTCTTGGCTCAGTCAATCAACCACTACTAAAAAAGAAAATCCATGATACCATAAAGAAAAGTTACACAACAGAAGGTGCTGCGGGATAAGGAGCGAAGCGGTGCTGGATACAAGTACCAGTGCCATAAAGAAATGTAACGAAAGCCGAGAGCCATCACGCCCGAACCAGCAACCCCTTCTTATGCTGCTTGCAACTCCGAGGTTTCTGATTGACTTCACGGAACCAAACCCTTTTAATTAAAGTAAGCTCAAGCCGAATAGAGTCCTCAAAAGTCTCTAAACTAAAGGAGAAAGGCGAGGTTTCCATTCCATTTCTTCTGTTCTTGCTTACCTGCCTCACTCATACTAGCCATTCCCAGTCTCGTCACCAGCAGAAAGCACAATAGCAATTAAGTAAACACGAACCAATTTCGCCAAAACAAAGCCTTAACCTTCGTCCTATCTAGTCTAGGATAACTAGTTTCTCTCATTTGCTATCGTTATAATGTATGATTAATAATAGAATTTCCTCTTCCGCTTAGGTAAGGGGTAACTATGCCCTTTATTTGGTCTCGAAAGAACCGAACCAACTCGTCTGCCCATTCCATCCGCCCCGGAACTAATAAATCATCAAAGTGAAGAAAAAGACCTTGCCTTCGAGAACTTCCTTTAATATGTCCATCAATGGAATTACATTACTAATAGCCCTCCCTCTTACAATTTGATAAGAGTGAAGTAAAAGAAGAAAAAGTAGCCGGCTGCTACTAAAAAAACCTAAAAAAAGATCCATTCGGATCTACTACTGGATATACTTCCCGATCAACTGCTATTGGTGCTTGCTCTGGTGCTTCTAGCCTCGTATACGGATCTGGATCACGATCTCGATATGGAAGGTATGCTGCTGGTCGTGCCCCTGCCTTTGCTTCAGGTGGATCAACTGTCTTTGCTACCTTTATAGCTGGTTGTTATCCCGAGTGAATTCGGTAAAATAGCTATTTTTTCCCAATACCCTGACTTTTTCCTCTGCGGGTGGATCGACAAGATCAATGGCTATTGGACTATCGGGCTCTGCCTTCGCTGCTAGATCAATGCTAAGGGATGCTGGCACTAGTCTCGCTGCCGGTGATTGGTCTTTAACGGATGCAACTATTGGTGGTTGTTCTGCTTCAACCGAATCAACAGGATCTACTGTTGCAAGCAGGGTGGCTTTGTGGGAAAAAAGGCTTTGAAAGCTAAATCAATGGAAAGGAGGGCTCGAAAAAAGGACTCTTTGATTCACCGACAAGCGATAGCCAAGCTAGATGAGAAATGAAGAAAGGGAATCGGCCGCATCAGGGTCGTCCAAAGAAGCTTCTCAATAGTACGCAAAGAAAAGGTGACGAAGGCAGTGAATCATAACCAGCAGCTTTAGTACTTAGTTAAGGCCCCAGCCCTTTTCCCGCGATGAGAAAGTAGATGCGGTAAGCCAACTCCTTTTCTTCTTGCTAACGGGGCATTCTATGCCATCTTCATTCCCCTCCCCGCTTCTTTCGTTCCCCGTTTGGGCTCTATCCTCGAGGAAATCTCGTTTATTCAACAATTATTCCTATAGTAATAGAATAGTTCTCTTTCTTTTTTGCACTCACTTCGAGAAAGAGAGCTGAAAAAGCAATCACCGCTTCTGACAGAGGACTTGGGAGCAGGGCTGTACGTAAAGGCACAGGGCTATATTTGGGCTATTGAACAGGCTCGCGCTTCGGTTAGGCTTGGCTCTCAGCTCGTTCGATTAGGCTCGGGGAAGGAGGGCTCAAGTCTTAGGTGCTTGATCTTGCAGGCGTAGTTGGTCTGTCTTTGTTTCCTTGGTCGGTCTCTCTTCTTCGTTCCATCCCCCGTTTCTTACTAAAAAAAGGGGCGTGCTTGGTTTAAGAAAGGGAAATGAGGTGCTAGTCTCCGTTGATCACTTTCTTCATTGGAAAATCCTACAAGGATGCAATTTTGTTGGTGCGATGTCGTACCTATAACGTACCGAACCCCCACCAATAACTCTGTCACCTCTTGCTTGGGCGACCATGGCAATTCGATCGTAAGGTGATTCTCTTTATTGAACAAGAAAGAAAATAACACGCATACCCTTTGGAAGGATGGTGCAAAGGCGGTGTTGCTGCCTCTTAAGTAAGGTGTCATTAGTGTGACAAGGCAAACAAATGGAATGCAAGCTGAGAATTTTCTGACTAGGCGAAAGTTTGAAACGGAAGCTCGGGAAACAGGGCTAGGGTACGGTACTAAAGACGCTAGCCCCTATTTCGAAAGGGCACTCCTATACCTTCCAAGGTTAGCAAATTGCTTGAACAGTTCGCTGAACTTATCCCAGAAGAGTGGCCGGCGGGATTCCCGCCCACTCTTCTGGGATAAGTTCACGACTTTCGTCAAAGTGCTCACGAGCGGGATTCGAACCCGCGCTTCACGATTACCATCCAAAAGCTTCTACCTAAGAACCGTGATTTGGTTACCCGGTTCGCAAAGGGGAGGCTACGTCCGGGGGGATTCTCCTTCTTTTCACCCAAGCCCATGGAGCAGCTTCACCTTATTTCCTCCGCAGGCGTCTATTCCAAATAAAAAATAGGAAAACTCACCGTTACTCGTTATCCGCATATTCCATTTTCTTATATAGTTCGAGTGGGAGCCGTTTTCTCTTATATCTTTCTCAACCTTATCTACAAAAGAGATTTCTCACTTTCAAATCTGCGGAGGCTAGGATGAGGGTACGACCAAGTAATCCCGACTCTTGTCTTGTAATTCGGTATATGAATTCTCATACCTTCACTCTGGGATTGGGAACAGAAAGACAGTTACTTGTTGTAGTTGCACGCTCGTCCCCTCAAGAGATGCCCGCCCAAACTACTTACTTCACTTGCGAATAATATACTACTGAACACCAATCCACGATTGCTAAAGATCGCTAAAGAAAAAAAAGAAGAATAGGGACCCTTCCTCCGATATGGGAGATGAGTGTTAAAATAGAAGCATCGGCCCCGGCAAGCCGAGATGTTGATTGCTAGGAAGGCTATTATGTTAGGGAGAAAGAAAGATCATAGTTATCATCCCATCCGTTGTGACCTTGACACGGCCTTAGTTCGACCGATTGCCTTACTTATAATCGGGAAGATAAACGTCCCTTTAAATATAGGAGTCAGTCTTGCATTCCTAACTCTCTTCCAGAAGGAGGAGCTAAACAAGCTCTTCTCCTATTCTAAACTCTTGGGGTTACTTAGCTTAGCCAGAAAGAGCCTTTCTCTCTTCCTAAACTAGAAATAGATGCTTTTATTGAGGCTTTCTTTCCCCATATCTTACCGAGTTGTGTACCGTCCGGTTTGCAAGCCCTACCACTACTTCCTTTACTTCGATCCAACATTCCCCTTCACCTGGGGATTCTCGGAGGGGAGTTTTCTTCGCTTTCAGGCCAATCCGTCTATAAATAACAGTTATGATTATGAAACAGCCTTATTCTACTCTAGAGTTTAGAAGTTGAATCATTGGTTCTCGGGAAAGAACCCTGCTTTTCAAAGGGATAGTCCTTTATTCCCCAAATCCACATGGATTTATCCAATTAATCCATCTTACACATCTACTCTGTTCACTAGATCACATTTCAATCCGTTCTTAGCACCCATGATGCTGACTTTGTAGGGCTTATCGTACTCTAAATCCTCAAATGCCTTCCCGCAACCCACTTCCTCGGGGCTCGTTCCTTGATGACATGCCCTAAGAACCTCTCGGGTGACAAAAGTCACTGGTGCTTTCCTTTCCCATTTACAAGAATCATCCTAAGAAGGCACTAGAAAAGGAAGGCACTTGAAACTTGCTGTAGAACTTTCAGGCACTAGCACTAGAAAGTTAAACGATTCCCCCTTTGGACATGTCAACAAGGTATTATACTTATAGAATCCCTCCAGTTAGATAGAATCCAATCCCTCTTAGCGGAATAAGTCTTGGGCGGAAGAACTCAACTTATGGAATAAAGATTATGGGGGTTATCGAAACTGGTTTTTGGGGAGGCCGAATAGAACGAAAGTTCAACGATCGAAGCCGAGATAGAAAAAAGAGATAGTAAGTGCTTTGGCTACTAGAGATGGAACCGGATAGCTCTTTCATCCATGACCCGAGAGTCCCTCCAAGATGTCGGCCAGCTTTCTTTGGCAGGTTCACAGTGGAAAGTGGATCAGGCGGATCAAGCTTCAAGGCTTCAAAACATAGATAACTATGAGAAAGAGGGAAAAATGGTATCGCCACAAAGCCAAGATCCCAGCTGCCTCGCTAGCGAAGGATCTTGCCCTGAGTAAAGGTAATACCGAAACTTGCCCTCAGTAATCAAACTAATAATTGTTTAGCCGATTGGCTGCGAGTCACAATCTCTCTCGTCTTAGTCACGAAATGGACAGCCTCCCAAGAAAGAAAGGCTTATCTTGTCTTTTTTGAATCTGGTGGTATCAGGTCAGCCTGAATTAAAGAAGGTAGGTTAGTTCTGCCTTAACGAAGGTAGAGTCGTTCTCCCGGTGGAGTAGTTCTTCCTTTTGTTGCCGTAGTTTTCTTCTTTGAAGTTCTGTCAGTTAGTTTTCTTGCAATTCCCGGTTAGTAGGCCATTAGCATGTCATAGTCTTTCTTGCTTTGGCAGGATCTTTCCCAAGAAAGAAGCCCTTTTGTGGAATGAATTGGTGGTTTCAAAGAAAGAACTCATAACCTATTCTCTGCACCCTATTATCCTATCCGCAAACCAAGAAAACAGCCTTCAGTCTGTCAAAGGGGCAAGCGAGCTCTTCTGTTTTGGATTGAATCCCCTCCACGGATCATAATGCTATGCTTTATTCTATTCTTTCATACTATGATATTGGGGTAGCGATGCA
Source organism: Euonymus europaeus (assembly GCA_963580455.1). NCBI lineage: Eukaryota > Viridiplantae > Streptophyta > Magnoliopsida > Celastrales > Celastraceae > Euonymus > Euonymus europaeus. The sequence goes on along the minus strand of OY756973.1, from coordinate 685,331 downwards.
GGATCTTAAGCCAGACAGTGCTCCGGGCCCAGATGCTTTCACTGGCAGGGACTGTTGGAGTCTCATTAGAGAGGATTTTATTGCTGCTATTCGGGATTGGTGCTCCTTTACACAGGGCTTATACTTCGACCTTCATATGACTCGTTCGAAAAAAGAATGAATTGAGTGGAATAATGGGGATAGGAGGTGGAATCGATCGATAGAGAGTTATACACCAAGATATTTTCCAAAGGCTTCTAGTTATGCTAGAGCTAACAACAAAGAATGTAAGACTAACCGACCATAGAGAGGTGCGAAGCTACTCGCCCTAATCAATAAGCTTCGAAGGGATAAGATGCTTGCCCGAACCGAGGTTACTGTTACTGGCTTTCGACTATAAAGGTTTTGAACACTGGGCATAAGTCACAGGGGGATTCCTCCAAAAGCTAAGGAGATTCAGAGGCGAGGAAAGCCTAAACTGGAACGAACTATTCGACAAAGAAAGCTAGACTTCGCAGTTGAGGTTCTCGGAGATGCTGACACAACGTTCTCAGATGCTATTCGACCGGAAGTAGCTATAGGATTTTCCCTCGATGGACTAAGCAGTCAAGTCAGTGAAGTCTTGGATCGGAGTTGCAAACTGATTGACCGAGGGAACTAGCCCTTATAGATAGGGTAGGAGTGAAAGAAGAATAAGAGTAGCGGGCGGAAAGCTTTATTAATTAAGGAAATTTCACACCATCAGCCGAAGAGTCTTCAACCTCATCAACTGAATAAGGATCGGGATCAAGATCAATATCGGGGTTAGTGGGCATGGCATAATATCCCTAGGCCCGGGGAAGGCCATAAGCCAATAAGTGGGATTCATTCCACCTCAACCAGATCGGGTTTAATTAAAAGAGATTCGAGTAGCGGGAAGGTACTAATTGAATAATAATCTCAAGCAGGAAAAGACTCGAAGGTACTCAACTAAATAAAAGGAGAGAGGGTACGTACAAGCAAGACCGATACGATGGGTTGAGGGTAGTTTTAGATCGACCGAGTTAGCTCGACTCAGAAAGAAGTAGTTGAGGAGCGGAGTAGCGAAAGAAGGAGTTAGCTTGCCCGAAGGAAAGGAGGAAAATGCCACGGGTTTGCAGACAGCGGTCCCTTTTGTACATTTGCTGAGGTGCGAGATGCGCTTCTTTAGTGCCCCAAGAGAAGAGAGGGCTTTAGGACTGAGACTGAATAGGGGGAAGGCTAGGGGAGCTCTACTGAGTTGGAGAGGGTGGGACGTTAGTTCAGGTTCGAAAGGACAAGGACCAGGATTTTATTTCCAGGTCGATTGAATAATCTTTATTCCTCCTTTTTCAATGCAGCCCTTATCTTATAGTCAGTTCATTGAAGAAAGTACTATGAGATTGGGATAGAAGTAAGGGTAAAGGAAATTCTAATGAAAGTGCTGGCGCTATAGTCAGTCATTCCCCTTTGCCCATGCCTTTTAGGAGTGACCCTGGTGCTAGGAGAAGAAAGCCAGCTAAGCAACTAATCAAGTAAGCTAGTGACTCATTCAGTCCCACGGGGATATTCTATATTAAGAAAGGGTCAGGGAAGTTCAATAAAGTAAGCCAGGTTCTTTCTCCCACGGGGAAGGTTGTCTTTTAAGCCAGTAGTAAGCCTTGGAGGAGTAGGTAAGGTGATTCAAACCTAGCCCTGCGCTGACGAATAAGCTCAGTGCCCTCAAACCCTGCCATAAAGGATAGAGCTATAATAAGTTTCTTACTCCGTTCTGTAGCAAGAGCTAGTAATTCCCACGTGCCACATTCTTGAATCACTTTCTCTCCCCGATCTTATTAGCTTAGTAGCAGCCGTGGAAGTCACAGTAGTTGTAGCAGAGTAAGCTAGAAGATGACCAATCCCACCCCATCATGATTGGTGGCGACTCGGATGGAATATTATTAACTAGCGCAGGAGAGCCTTCGCTTTGGCTACTTTACTTTACTACGACTACGCTATTCAAAGCAGAGAGAAAGTTCTTCGGATTTGATGCTTTCTTTTCTTATTCTTCGGCAACAGAATCAGTAAGACAATCGGGCTTACCTCAATGTCGGGATATCCGGGGTTCCCTCGTTGAATGGCGGTTGAATGGTGTCGGCCTTGGTTGGCTTGAAGGCCTTTGCTGTAGGAGTGAGCGGGGGTTACCTCGCTAACGCTAAGGTTACTATGAATTTACTATTTACCTCGGGTTTCTTCTTTCCTGACTTGAATTAAGAAGAAACCTTTTATCAACCCGATCGGCGGGGCATTGCCCTTGCTGTAGGAAGAAATCCCCGCCTTGCTTGTTCATAAGCGGGGCTCAATATCGGGACGAAATATGCTGCTACTAGAAGAGCGATGCCCTTAGAACAGGATTCGGAAAGACAGGCGCCTTCTTCCGCCATTAATCCTTCTTCTGCCATTAATTAGGAGTTCACCCAGCAGGGGAAGTGTCCTCCATTTAAGAAGGAATGACCGACTTGGGGAGCTCATATTGGAAGAGAAGACAGTTCCATAGCGGTATAAACCTATAGATGTGGACTCTTATGTGACATAAAGAATTGAGACACCAAATAGGTTTAAGACTCCTCGATGTCAATCAATCGTACTCACAGACAGGTTTGAGAAACCCGGTCTTTTTCGCTTAAAGACCGAATCCATATAAGAGGGTAGTACGGACGCGAAAGCAAAAGCAAAATAACGTCGGGGTGGGGACCCCTTTATCTATCTCAACCTTTTGGAAAATGTAGAATAATACACCTACCGAGACGAAAGCCAAAGGTGAGTCTCGTAGATCTATCTCAACTAGAACTAGCGAGTGATGCCATGCCATCATTCCACCCGCGAGATTTCCCCTCTCGCTGGACATAGGCGAGAAGACCAATCCTTTCACTCTCGACTGAACGGATACAATACCTTTCAACGCCTTCTATCTTCCGTTACTCGAGCTGTTAGAGGAAGGCGAAGGCAAGCCCTTGAATGTAATGACCGTACTACTGGCGCTAAAAGAAGAGCTCCTATCCTGCCACCATTTTCTGATGCAGCTACTCTACTATAGTATCTCAGGATTGGCGATGAAAAAGGAATTCCTTACCTGCCATGAACCCGATTAGCCCTCTTCTTTCGAGCTGTTGGAGAAGTAGGGCACTAAGCTACTAGAGACATTTCCAACCAATGAATGCCCTTGAGCTTAGCCTCGTACTTTCCCCTTTTCGTTTCTAGAGACCTACTATTGGGAGTTAGCATACGACTGTATTCTCTCTCCTCTATACTTTACGATGCCTCCACCTAAGTGGGCTACCGTAAGGCGTAATTTTAACTTCTTTCTCTTTTTATTTTGCTGGAAAGAAGGGGGGATGGAAGACCACCTCCGGGTATGAGTTGTTTTCTGCTCTGATCTCCGATCTACTACGGCTGTGGCTTTCTCTTCTATTGCTGATTTCGCTACTTCCTTCAGGAGATGCATTCCGGACATTAGGGCCTATGGAGGGACTTAGGCCATTCCCATATTATTGAAATAGGTGACTAGCCCAGGGCTACAAGCGCTACACCTTCGAGATATTCTTTAAGAGTCTCGCTCCTTCTTTGCCCTTCGGGAACATCCGAACATTCTATAGTTAAGCTGCCTAACTGCCATAGCTTTCAGGCTCCATGCAGTTCTGCTAGTTAGCCCCTAACAAACAGATATAGGTTTTAGAACTGTACACCACGCCCCGGAAACTTTAGGACTTTCACCTTGATACGCCCTTGGGGATATACCTTTCAGTAGTGGCACTATCTGCATTCAGACATTTAGAAAGGCGGTGGGATTGATTCTTTTCAATCGTTACGTTACATTCGATTCGAGGAAAGACGAACAGAACACGCAAACACACTTAGCAGGATGCCCAGCACACACAGTCGGACATTCAGGCTATTCAGAGAGAGATCCAGGGGCCTATTTACAATAGTTGATAGGGTCAGACATATGCCCTCGCCGCTCTTCAACACTTCACGAACTCTTGGATCCTCATCCACATAGGGGCTCAGGCAGCCAGACGATAAGGCTTTTGGAAAAAAGACCTTCCTTTTAAAGGATCAAATCCCAAGGTATTCGACCAGGCATTCCACCAGACATTCGCGGAACCTTATATTCGCGGAGACATCGATTCTCGGAGATCCATCCGCTCTTCGGGCAGATATTGATTGATTCTAAAACTCTTCCATAGTGGCTTAGCCGACCTTCTAGCTACACCTTCGAGACCGTCGAGAGATTCTCTTTGAAGACTGGATCACCACCTTCTACCCTATGGTTTACAGAAGCTTTCTCGCTACCAGAGACTTCAGGAAAAAGGAAGTTATACCGGCGATTTACCAGGCCTTCAGGTGCCCATTGGACTGATTGATCATATCTTCAGGAGCTACACTGCCCCTTCTGGTGCTGCACTTGCGGACATATTCTTTAAACAAAGGGGCACTACTCTGTCGGTCGGGGGATGACCCCTCCCTTCACCGCTACACCTGCTTTACGTCTGGCTTGCTACCTTCTGGCTTCCAGGAGCTGCACCTGAAGCTGACACCCTGGAGCTGACACTTCCAGTTGACAAACAGCAGCTGAGCGAGCTACTCGAGCTACACTTTCGAACTATTCGAAGAGATATTCTCTTGATCCTACATTTAGTTAGGATGCCCCTTACCTTATCCGGACGTCCATCTAGAATTCCTAAAGCTATTGCTCCTGGGCTTTATTATCCCAGTAATCCTGCACTGGAACGATCCTATGGTGTGTAAGATATAGCTTATGAATCTGAGTTCTCTTTTTCCATTCCAGTCCCTTAGTGAACTTTGTTTGGCTGGTGTTAGCTTTCCTTTCTCTTTATCTCTTGAGTGAAGGAAGCTTTCTTTTTCTGGTCTTTCCTTTTTGGATTGTATTTTTTTCACAGTGTATCACGGTAGCTCGGTTATGCCTTTTCCGCATGCCCCTACTAAACTTCCCCATGCCCTTACCACCAACGACAGTGGCAAGAGCGCATCGGAAGTGGGATAGAGCTAATTATGAGATCGAATGTCTCTCATTGTGGTATTGATTTAAAGCTCGTACAATCAATGATTATGGGTTCATCTTGATCTCTTCTCTGTTTATCTTAGTTGAATGAATGGATCGGGCAAAGACACATAAAGATTCAAGATCTCACCTCTCTCTATTAATTATCTCTTGCAGACAATTCTTCTTAGTCGTTTCCGGTAAGTGAAAGAAGAATTAGGTTTAAGTTCAATCACCATTGATTGTTATATCGGCTAAGGGTTCTAGCATGAAAAGTCTTTAAAGTGCGGTTTCATCCTTTTTATTTAAAGAGTTGACCTCTAATTCATGTTGCTTACCACCTTGGGTTAGTTCAGTTCCTCCTTAGTCTTTTACTAGGAGCGATCGTCATACTCTTGCTCCTAGTAAAAGACTAAGTTCAGCTGTAATCGTATTATCTTAAGCCCTATCTTTGTATCAAAACCTTTACTTCACAATACTTCAATACTAGAACTTGCCTTAGACATACGGGGCCTACTACCTATGGGCGAAATCACTAAAGCTCATTTCGAATAAGGTTAGGTATTAGGTATTGAAACGACCATTATGAAAGTAAAGTACCAGACAAGCACTCGAAAAATAAATGAAGAAAAGAAGCAATAGGGATTTAGGTTTCAAGAAGTGAATGTGAATAACGCTTTCAAAAGAATCGGAAGTAAGGTTTCTAATGTTCATTGCGACCCTGGTGCGTGCCAATCCTTCAAGTGGGGATCTGGCATCGTGAGCAGAAGTCGATAGAGGAACTCGCAGCGTCTTTTGCGACATCAAGTTGTCCTTCGGTCTCTTTCTTGTTCTATTACTTGGCACTCTTTCCTGCCTGGTATAAGAACAGCATAGAGAAAGCCTTCCATTAGGGCTATGGCCTCTTAATATAATATTACTCTTCCTTCGGCCTTATCCTTATGATATGAACAAACGAACCTGAAAGGGCCACGTACAAAAGGTTCTTTACTAAGCTTAAGAATTGTGCTTGTCATCTCGACTCATTCATGCCTACCCTACCTTGGTTATCCGCTTTCATGCTACCACTGAGCGGACTTTCCTATAAAGAATAAGAGAGAAGAGATCTGGCCCTCTCGGGACTATCGGGATTGGTCTTCACCGAGTCCTATAATTCTTTTTACGTCCTGCAAAACTCATCTTAGTAGCGGCTGATAAGCCTAGCCTTCCGGGCTAATAAGGTCGCTTTGAGCATATTGGATATAGAAAAGGTTCATTACTAGCATGGGGCACTGCCAAGGGCATCTCCTTGAAGGAAAATAGAAAAGCGTATCCCAACAATAAGCCGGGTACGGCTTTGAAGTGTTCAAAGACCATAGGAACGAACAATTCATTATTGTGGTAAGAAGAGCAAAAAGAAGCTATTGCTCTTTTCCCGCGGGGCATGCTTTAATTAAAATTAAATAGAGGTGGCTAGCTTTCCTAAGCGAATTTTCTGGAGATTCATCTATCAAAATTATAACACGTAGTGCACCCCATTTCATTGGTCTTGCACCAGGAACCCTTGAAACTCTATTCCAACAAAGAACCCCATAGGGAGGGGCCCCTTCTGAAAGGTTGGTGTCCCATGTTCGAATAAATAGCTATATGCACTTAACACACATTCTTTGGACTCGCTTATTTTTAGAGATCGTTTTCCGCGCCCAGCGTAGCCTTGTCTCTTTTGTCAAAGACGTCTTTTTTCTAGTCCTTAAGAAATGAAGGGGACTGAGCTCTTTTGAGTCTGTAGTAGGCAATGGAGGTGATGCCTAAGATGATCTTTCACATGGTAATGGTGCCGGATGTGTTCCATTGACCTCTTCGATCTTAGAGGTCAGAAGGCGAAGGCATTTGATTGATTTGTACGTGAGATTACAGACTCCCTTTTTTTCTGGTCTTGGTTTGGAAGAGAGACTTGCTTGAAATGGTTGGGAGCTAGTGCTTGGTGTGCCCATCGTCTTATGAAGAGTTATCTCATTAATTGAAGACGAGGTGGTTTGATAAAAAACAAGATTGTCCAGTGACCAGTGATGGGAAATAGGTTTGAAGAATTTTTGCATCCCCATAGATGAGGGTTCCGAGTAGGTAGGGCGGCGGTGCTTAGAGACTTTATGAGAAGTAGGAGGATTTTTCGGATCCGTGTTTTGGGGAGAGATGTTTTGGACTTTAGCTTCTCCCTGGGAGAGAATACTATACGATTAGTTTCCCCAGTTCTCTTCTCTTAATCTAATCTACTGCAATTGAAAGCTATTCTCCAGTCTGTGCTAAAGATATTCCCAAGTTTGTAGGTTCTTCTTTAGAGCCAGTTCCACTCGATCCCTCTGAGCCTGTTGGAGTTGCATAGTACAGCATCTTTTCTATTTCCTTTCCTTCTCCAAGCCATCCAGCCGCGCCAATTGCTGCAGTCCCCACGGAGCGGTAGCCTCTTGCAGCAAGCCAAGCAGGAGATGAAAAGAAAGCTCTTCTCTTTCTTTAGAAGCAGGAGAAAGTGCAGTATAACCATATAGTAATAAAGCGGGATTTTTTCCATATTTGCGCATTTAGGCCGGTCAACATTACCTAAGATTAAAAAAATGTACCTCCGCTCGCATTGCGCGGAAGATTGGTCTTTGTTGTGGTCATGGTTTTCCTACTCTTACTCTAGGGGCGGCACGTTGCCTTTGAATATGTGTTTTTCTTGTTTCGCCGACGGGAATAGGCATCGGCGTCTCGGTTCTATTTTATCTCTGATTTGTCCTTATTCGACTCACGGAACACTTTATATATCGTAGCATTGACCACCAAGTCCCTTTTTGATAACAAGAAGGCAGCCCTCCTCTTTTCCGCAAAGACGAAAGAGAAAGAAGAAAGAGGGATCGGCCTTTCGGCTGTAACTCTCTCGCTCCAAGTGTGTAGCTCTATCCTTCTCCTTTCTTTTATGTAACTCCTTCCTTTCAGCCTAGCTCAAAACCATCGACCTTCTCCAATTCAGTAGAGTGACTACGTTCCTCTCCTTCCCTCAGATAGAGAGAGGGCAGGAAGGCTGCTTAAGTTGAAGAAAGTACCGAGCGAGCAAACCGTAATAAGTCCACGAGACCAAGCTCCCTTTGGTCGCCTACATCTGCTAAAAAGCAATAGAAAGAGAAGGCATTAGTGAATTCTTGGCTATGAATACCCCATCTACTATAGCCAGAACTTCTCTTGCTTATAAGTCAAGTGTTCTTCCTTTACTATAAGAGACTTATTTCATAATAGGATTTCGGTAAGGTAAGGTTAGTACGGACCCTTTTCAAAGGTCACTAGAGGGGCTCCCGTCTTCTTTCACTCGAGGTCTAGCTTTCCACTAACACTAAGGACACTTACCTGACAACATATATTGCGGTAAAGGCACTCCAGCAGCAGCAGATGACAGTTCCGCACTCTTTATTGCCACTCGGGGATAGCCTTTTCGATCTTATTGGCTTAACTCGTGAGCAAGAGCTTCTTTCACAGAAGATAAAACAAGAGCCATTCTTATTATTCTCCCGGGATCAGAAGCAGAAGGCTAGGCACCAAGGCTAGGAAACTAGGCTATGAAAGCAGAGGGAACTCTTCTCAACTCCTAAAACTAAGGCAGCCCTTCTCCTTTTTCTTTCTAAGAGAGAGCACCGTCCAAGAATGTCGACTCTGATCTTTCCAATTTTGCTATTCAAAGCATCTCGAAGACGGTGTCACTTGGGATCGTGCGAAAGAGTTCTTCTTTACCGAGAAGATTGGCATGAGCTCGAGGTTTTTCATTCTTACCAAGATCAGACTTTGAATTGGAATTTAAAATAGCAGAGGGAAAGGTTCCCGCCCCTTCTTCTTCAATAAAGCCGATCGCTTGAATCTATTCCCACCTTCACATGCTTGCTGGATTAGAGGTGGGCTTGCTAGCGTCTGATCTCTGCATCAACAGGAATGCGGGAAAAGCTTCTTCTCGCCCCAGAGTCCCGAGCTGCCTTAAGCCCGTAAGCGACTTCCTTTAGTGGAACTGGTGGCTATATAGGTCAATTGAATCTTAGCCAGTTTCTTCTTTGTTCGAAAAGAGCTACTCCGACTCGCAATTCAAGCAAGAAAGGCAAGCAAAGATCTAAGGCTTTCTTGGCGAGCAAACCACCCTTTGAGAAATTATGTAAGAGAAGAAAATAGTAGCTTGGTCTTGATGAACGCCTGAGCATAGTTATTGAGGGGAATTACGGCTTTAGAGAAAAGACAAGAGCTACAATCAGCAAAAAGTCCTACCCTCCCCTGAGGAAGCCAAAAGACCCTCTCACGGCCGAAGGCTCCGCAACACGTTGGAGAGCTTTTAGATCCCGCCCTAAAACGCCCATTCTCCTAGAGTTCCGAAGTGATCCTCATTCTCACCGCAGCCTTCTTAAGCCGAAAGAAAGCCGGGCAAGAATCTTCTTTTTTGGTAGTACGAAGGGGAAGCAGAATCGTATCTGGCAGCTTCGGATCGATCACAGATTCTCGGCCCCGTCGTTTGGCTTCCACTCCAGTTGACCTCTCTTGTTTCCATCCCCCCGTGAGAAGGTAGAGAGCAAAACCAACCCAGCAAACCACTAAACCTATGCCCCTATTAGTAAAGCATTTACTTCTTGCAAGGCTTGCTGAGCTTCTTCATGTGACAGACATCGCAAAAGTAGTCCGTTGAACTATCGCCGATAGAGAGCATCGTTCAAGTATACGATTTTTGAACCCTGATGGGTTTCGCAGTCGACCATTTGATAGCCCTGTTCCTGAATATACAGAACTAATAGGGCTTCGATGAGCCCTATTAGTCAAGGGCTTTTTGAACCCTTCTAAGCAATTAGAAGAGCGCGGAATTTGACCTACCTCAAATGGATGGATCTGGGATTGATTGTGGAACCGAGCAGAGAGAACCCGGGGCGGGCAGGAAGATAGGCTAGGCGGAGTAGTCGCTCTGGAGCAGGTTCTTCGACTGGATCAATGCATGTATGAATCCTAAAAAAATCCCGAAGGTCTAGTCTAGAAAAAAGCCCGATTTTGTTGGGTTTGGTAGGAAAGGCGATCACAGGAAGAAATGCCCTACCAATGAATAGATTCGTCTACTAAGGTCAACAATCTCTTTCTTCATATACGATACCGTCCGGTTTGATATCCGAAACTATAGATATGACACAAGAAAGAAAGATAGATATTCCCATGGTAGGAATAGGACAATTGCACTAAGGAAGAGAGCTAGGGATTTGATAAAGGTGATAGGACAGGGTTCCTCCAGTGAGTGACTATAAACGATTATGTCATCGAGGTTTTCCACTACAAACTGGTCAAGGTAAGGGTTTGAGTTATCCATTTAAGTTCGGAACAAGACCTGAATTAGGATGATATTCATAGATCAGTTACTCTTTGTGTACGTTATGGAGTCTCCACTCCATGTTGAAAGCTCTTTCAAATAGCATGAGCGTTGAAAGTATTCAATTAGACTAGAGCGCTAGATTCTTTTTTTTTATGACCGATAGAATAGAAATGGAAACTCTTTTGTTATATGCCCTATACCCACCCAATTTTTTCTTTGGTAGATCCTAACACGAATTATGTACACAATGAGGATCACAATCATTGATACAGTTTGGGTACCAAGTTATCTTATAAATAAATAAATAAAAAATCCTTCAATGTAGTGTGATACATAATCAATCCTATTTGTTTTTGTTTATTAAAAAAATGAATCGAATCCTATCAAATATTTATCTTTCTCCTTTGAATTACTCATATATATATCCTATGAATTTCATTTCGCACCGGAAACTATTCTAGGAGAAGTTCGAATCCGTTCCGTTCGGATATTGATCGGTCTTGGTTTGACATGGTTTACGTGTTACTGGTTCCCGGAAGAGTTAATCTTTCCATTAGCGAAACCCTTTCTTACCCTGCCTTTGGACTCGTATTTTGTTCGTACACAATCAACGGAGGCCTTCCCGACATATGTTGCAACGTCTTCAATAGCATGCTCTTACTTCGTCTTTCCTTTAATAAGTCATCAAATTTGGTGCTTTTTGATCCCCAGTTGCTATGGGGAACAAAGGACGAAATACAATAGATTCCTCCATTTAAGTGGTTTTCGCTTCTCCTTGTTCCTGTTCCTAACTCCTCCCCGGGTAGTTCCCAATGTTTGGCACTTTCTATACTTCGTGGGTGCAACATCAACAAATTCGCTCATGATCAAGTTACAACCTAAGATCTACGACCATATTATGTTAACTGTTCGTATTTCGTTCATTCCATCGGTATGCTCTCAGGTACCTGTTATTGTGATCCGTTTGCCAGAACCAAGGGGTCTTTCTGTGGAAACCTCCACGAAAAATCGTCGTTTTTTTATGGTTTTTCCGCTTCTCACAGCTGCTCTTTTCACACCTCCGGATATCTGGTGCCAAATCGTCGCCCGTTTCCTTATTTCTTTGATAATAGAGTTGGCTATCTTTGTAGCATCGATTGTACAAGTTCGTGAAGAGGGCTGGACGAGTGGAATGAGGGAGAGCGGCTCGATCGACAAAAAAGAAGAGGAGCCCCCCTAGAACCTGGCAAAGTAACTCTCAATGAATTCCCGAGCAATTCTCAACCAACATATGCGATTCATTCCCGTAAAGATTAGAACACACAGAAGACTCCTTACCGCCCTATTTGACTAAGGGGGGAGCGGGATGAGTGATACATCCGGCGAGCGCCGGTGAAGAACGCAAGCAAAGCTGGAGCTCGGGCATTGTTATATTCCATCAAGAGAAAGGAGGCAGACTGGTAAGAAAGAAGGCCGACCACCCCTATTTGACTAAGGGGGGAGCGAACCGAAAAGCTCAGCTTTGCGGAGCGGACCAATCTTCCGTACCGCCCCCCTGACTCTCTCTATAAAAAAAGCCTTCGGGAAGCGCGAAGAGCTAAGCCACTAATGTCGTGGCGAAGGTTATACCTCAGAAAGTAAGCGAAGCCCCCTTACTATAGATAGGGCGGTTTCGTATGTTTTATATCCTTTCGATCGAGCGACAACTTTTAAGGAAGGCAAGGCCCTGAGAGGGTGGGTACCATCCATCTTACGCGGAGGGAGTGGTCTTCTAATAGAGGGAACAGAGCCGGTTGGTTTAGGGTCTTTGGGAATCGAACAAAATTCTTTCCTGCCCCAAAAGGAAGGAGCAAGAACAAGACTAGAAGTCTGAATTTGCTTTCCCTTTTCATTGATCGATTATATTACGAAATTTTATTTAGTAGAGTATAATCAAGAATAAAAGAGAGCATCTTTCCCTTCAGTCCCATTCCGTAAATTAAGGAATCAAGGATCTAGTATAGGACTAGGAGTATCCACTCATTGACTATGAAATTTTTATTCTTAGTCTACCATACCTTCACCTTCTTTTTAGAAAGAAAGCAGGCTTTCATCGATTCTTCCATTCCTTCCTATTTCTTCATTTCTGCTAAATAGTTCTTCTTCCCTTTCTCTTAATGAATCTTCTTAGGAAGTAGTCACTTCAAGCTGGGGCCCTGAGAGTCAAGCAAAGAAGCAAGCTTAGACGAGTGCAGCAAGCAAGGAAAGGAGCTAAGGCATGACGGATTCCATTGCCCCTCTTACTCACTGCTGGCTGCTGGTAAAATGGGGATCAACAAGTCTTCCAACCACTACACTAATTGGATTCTTTTTTTTTTTTATTATTATACGGGAATGCGGAACTGGAGATGAAAAGAGGGACTTTCGAACAAGCGTAAGAAGAAAAGCAGAAAATGAGAGGACTTTTTTTCTGTCTTCAAGTCAGTCATTTTCCTCCTCAAAACCCTATATCCCGTAAGCCGTCTAGCCCTTTTTCCATTTCGTAAGCAGTTCGAAGTCTTCGATGTATTCCATTCCTTCCTCCGGGGAGGTTTTCCTAGCTAAACTAAATTTCAATCGTAGGTCTCTCCGTATGTCCCTTAGTCGTCTGTGTCCTTCCATTTGTCGGAGAAGGGCCATGTGCTTTTACTTGAGTTCTTGAAAGCAAGCATTACAATCCGGCCAAGTGGTCCATTCTTCGAAAGCGAGAGGCATTGCCTTTCCGTGATGAAGTTGTTTTCGGTCTTGAAAGCAAGGAATTTTTTTATGTAGGGACTGGTGATTGGTGTCTTTCAACATTTCCCCCCTTACTCAATAGGGGCGCTTCGCAGCAATCCGTCTGGCCCCTACTTAGAGTTTTTCTAGCAGCACGCAGGTTACACCGGTCCGGACAACAGAGCAGCTCGCGCTTGACCATCGAGTTAGCGGCGCGGATCCCTTAGCCGAGCATAAAGCAGAACCATCTGAGCACACCGAGCGGCGCAAAGCGGGAAAGACGAGCGGAAAGTCAAGCCCCTTGCCCAGCACTGAGAGAGGTGCACCAGGTCAGTTACTCTAGCATCGATGCTGACCTGGGTTTTTACCTAAACCATTATTGTTCCCAAAGCGTCTTGCAAACAAAACAGTTGATTCTCGAACATCGGATCTCTCGTTTCAGCTGCTAATGCCCTATCTTTCTTCCTGAACTGATGAACTCAACTATCATAGAGAGAGTCAAGCTACCATCCGATTTCAAACCGTGAGTACTCCGTTTCACTCTCATTCCGTCTTCGCCCATGCATTTCTTAGGGATTTCGGGTTCCTCTTTGCCCACGGATTGCCATTTATATTATGCCATTTTTACGGTCTTTCATGCCCGGGAAAATTAACAGTTGCACTTTTCTTTAATATTACATATATTCAAAAAGTCTCCTCTTTGTCTACGCTCGTTCCTGCCTTATGTGAAGCTCCCCCTGTTCTCCAGAACAGCCTTGTGAACGAGAGATGATCTAAACGACCTCGCATTGCCGGTCGACACATCCCGCACGCAATGTGACCTGGGGGTCAACACTAATAGTTACTCAGCCGTCTCACAGGGTCTCGATAGCAAGGTTCTTCAAGAACAAAAGGATGGCTTCGAGAACAGATATCGAATAGATAGAATTCGACATCTATATTATAAGTTCTTAGTTGGTATAGAATCTTTGTGGATTATACTGGTAGAGAATCATTGTTAGTTTAGTGGGCAAGCCGATTCCATCCGGCGAGATAGTGATCTATCCTCAACTTGTATATAATAATAAGTAAATACTTGGTCGGTCGATACGATACTATTTCTGAGTTCAGTGGGAAGAAGCTAGTGCAATTAAATCCATCCGGCTTGCACGGCTTAGGGAAGGAAGTAAGTAGCAAACCCAGCCCCTTTTCTTTTATTTTGCACTTTTTTTCAACTTGATTATTCTGTGTGTCTTCTGCCCATGGAACCCTTCTTCCTGGATCACTTCCTGCCTCGGCTTCTGAGTCTGCTTTCTCTTCTGAGCAGTCATAGGTCCATAAGCGAAAGGACAAATGGCCGAGTGAACCGAAGCGAACGAAGATAATTTGTAATAAGCGGTAGCCGCCCTTCATGCAGAGGGAAGCGAGTCGTTCTAGTCTCTGTCCGGCAGGTGGCTTGAGCTAAAAGGTAAGAGAAGAACCACGGGTTCAAGAAGTTGTCCTGCGGGGGCGAAAGATTCGCATTGAATAGAAATATCTTGCTTTCAATCAGGCTCTTGGCCCTGCCCTAGCCTCTGATCTTCATTCCGATTCGACACAGAACTATTGTCAGATTTCCACTACTACGGATGAATACTATTCTGATGATTCAAAAGAACAGGCCAACAGCCGGGAAGGATAGGAAGAATGTGATGTGCCTTCATCTGGAACTACTGGAATAGGGGTGGTCAACCACCCAGTGAGCCATAACTAACAGACAGGTGGGAAAGCTCTATGCAGATAGGAAAAAACCCTCTTTCAATCCTACCAAGGTGCGGAGCGGGGGTCTAGACTGAATCCCAACTCCAGGATCTCAAGTTATGAACCTACTAGTTATTGAAGATACCATTCGAGGGTGCCGATGAAAGATCCCAGATCAGATGGTTGTGGATATGGATCTTACAAGGCGTAAGTTCTAGGATACAGACCCAGGGTGATTGCATTTTATTAAAGAATCAGGATCGGAGCTACGCTCTTTTAGAACGATTTCTTTTATACTACTTTGTATGTGTATGTAATTATGTATTCGGAAGGAGTTGCCCATCCTTCCTCGGGGTTCTTCGAATCAACAGGTGGACCCGCTTCCTCTCCCCAGCTACATCTCCGGTCGAATGGTCTCGTCAGCCTAAGCTACTTCCAATCACTTATGGTCGGCTTTCTCCTTCGGAGTCAAAGCCGAGTGCGCGACACAACCTTCCCTCCCCACCCCGGTAAGCAATTTCTACAGCAAGGGAGAAGAATAAGCGATTGCCTTCCACCTGGGATTCCATTTCTACAGAACGGATCAAGGCAAGTTTGGAGAAAAAGCGAAAGCGAAGGCAGCGATCATAACAACCGGTCCGAAGGAGAAAGCCCCATTTTTATTAGTATAAAGGGCTTTTCCCGATTTCCCGTAGTTTCATATCAGGAAGTGTTCATAGGAAAACCAAAGCTAACCTCCACTCGTTTCCGTAGCTCGGATCCACTTCCAGAGGCAGTCGCTCAAAGAAAGGATAGTAGTTTTCTCACCCTCCAAGTAGGAATGCCGATAATTGCTTTGGCTTTTGCAGGTCGAAAAAGATATTTTTATGTACTGAACTTCGCCTGATAATCGATATTTCCTCGTGAGGATTTTCAAGACTGAGATTTGTTTGCTTGCATCCTTACTGTTGAAGTTAGTGTTCATCGCTTGGAAACTGCATTATACATCTCCACTACTAAAGTAAAGAGTTAGCACAGGACCTTTGAACACGGATAAGGCCCATAGACTGGTCGGGCTGGCAGGTTTCGGTTGAACCGCTAGACTCGGGTTCTGCGGAAGCTGCTGCTTGAAAGCGAGTAGAGTTTGCTGATTCTGCTATAGATCAAACCCTTTCTTTATTCTGCTCACTTCGAGAGGGTTCCTTGCATGCGGCGGAAAGATAAGATTCACTAACCAATATCTGCGCACCAGTCCGGCACTCCATAACTGGGGACAGAAAGAGGAGGATACCCGAAAAAGGGATAATGACCCTACCTTACTTAAGTTAAGGACCAACGACGATCAAATCAAAGAGGAGAAGGAGGAGGAGCGGAATGCTCATATAAATAAGTAGGCCACTGAAAGAAAGACAGGGACTGAATTAAGGCGGGCAAGAGGTTTGAAAGAATTCTTAATAGTCTACACCATACGTCAGAGTATACCCCTTAGAAACTAAGCAAGCTTGCAATCGCTCAACTCATCTGGTTGATACTTAACAGCATAAACCCAGCGACACCCAAGAGTTTGCTTTCCAGGAGGCTCGTTTTTTTCCAAGTCTCTTTTTGATGTAATGCTCCCATCTCCTCATCCATTGCTTGTTTCCATCCAGGAAAGGAGAATGCCTGAAAATTGTCACTTCGAAGAAGAATCGAGGACAAGAGTCTCAGCAAGACAAAACGAGGCTTTCACTCGTACTCGTTAAGGGCAAGCAAGCTTTCTTTTTTTAAGATGCCTTGAATATGGGCGGTGGGATGTGATCCGATGATTTCTCGTATTTTAAAAAGTTCGAATAGATTCTGTCACCGAGAATGGATGGAATTAACAACCACTGAAGGGGCGCAACCAACAAAAAAAATCTCCAAATCTTTGGTTTGATTCTCATGGCCATGACCGGAGTCAAGACAGAGATCGAGCCCCTAATATGACATTGAACTTACTTGGGTAAGGAATGGTATCAAATACTATCTTCTTATTTTTTCTATTAGTAAGACATCCAATTCGAACAGAAAGATTTTAATAATTGGAGTTGGAGCTTTCTTGGCCAAAGCGAAAGACTGATTAGCTCGAGTGAGGTGCCCCCATCCCTTCCTTATTCTTATCTATATATTCTTTCTTGCTACTTCCTAGTCGATCTAGGGTTAAAAGCCACCAGCTAAAATAAAAGAAGACGCGAAAGAGCAGATCCATCAAGAGACCATGGGGAACAAGCAACAGCTATTCAATCCGCCGGGGAAGCCAAGGAAGGAAGAACGAAAAGGATTCTTGCAAGCTTCACTCCAATAGTTTATATATAGCGACTACGTACGTTGACTCCTTTCGCTCTTTTGGTTTTTCGGGATAAAGGCTGGTGCTTGAATAGACATTGCTAACTGTCGTCTTGCGAGCCTTCCCTTATCCTTATATTGGAGACTAGACCGAAGAGAGTAGATTGAGATATGCGCTATCCGGTCCAGTTCAACTGATCTACGATGGTCGGGTGCTTGCTTCGGGTCCTTCCGACAAGAGAGGAGAAATTAAATGAAGGCTCCGCTTATAGAAATAGAATAGAAAATGCATTTCTTCGAAAACCGGGAGCGGGAGAAAGTAGTGATGAGAGCTTTCTCTCACCCTTTATTCCAACCCTTAATGCCCTTGTTCGGCTAGTGGAGCAGTGGGTAGCCTTTTATTTTAGAGCTGTATGTAGCACGTGGGTCTATCCTATCGGTGTAACTGGGTCTAAATAAAAGGATTGGTGTATGCAGAGCTAATAGAGCCATTACCTTATTCTTTAACGCGTAGGCTAGGGATTTTTATATTCTTTTTACTGAAAATGCACCGAAGGCAACTGCCATTGAAACTATATAGCTTTAGATAGAGGCTGCCGGGAACCCCCCTGGGACCGCCATAGAATCCTATGCAGGGCTATCAGAGTCCAGGAAATGCATGGCAGGGAAATTCTATAGGCACCTTCCTAAGCAACTGATCTAACTTCCACGTCTATAGGATTCCACGGCTTAGCCATAGGAAACAACAGGTTATGCATACGAAAGTAAGATTTAGGGAAAGGGCTTAGCCTAGCTCCTAAGATAGTAGAGGTTATGTGTTCTATCTTCTCTTGGCCTGTGCTCACTAAGGGTATGATCAGGTATGAGGAAGTCTATTCACAACAAGTAGGTAGATTCAGAACAAAGATCCTATAAGCATATTATTGTTACAGTGTTGAGCTAACTCCTCTACTGGATGAGAGGAAAGGAGTATAATGTTCCTTAAAAGAAAGTCAGAGGCAGTTGACTTAGTGAACTGAGCTTAAGTGGATTCAGTAGATTATGCAGATTAAGCCATCTATTAAGCCGTCTAAGTCAAGCCCATCTAAGCCAGCCTTAGCCAGTGATCCATACACAGTAGATCCATAGCTTCTATACCCGGGTGACCCAGTCGCATATGCAGTAGCTCCAGATCGATACCCCGATGCACCCCAACCACGTGATCGAGACCTATACCCCTCCCCTCCCTTCGTATGGTTCCAGGTCCAAAGGCGAAGGCAGAGCCTCGCTGGAGTTGGGCAAACGCTCATCGGTCTGCTCTGTCTTCTGAATCCGTCCGTTGGTTGTTTGGCTAGGGAAGTTTCTTCGATCTATTGGCCTTAGCGTCTGAAATGTCTAAAATGGGTCAGGCCTTTACAAAGTCTCGAAAAAAAACCTTATTTGCTATGGATTGAATGACACTTTCTAATCCAGTGCATTTCAATTAAAAATCTTCCTGTCCTGCGGGTGGAAAAGGCTCATCTGCTCTCTTCGGTTGAGCTGTCCACGACACGAAGACCTCTTTCCTGTAAATAGATATTTTCCCTTTTCCGGTCTTTTGTCCTGTAACAGCAGTCGCATCTGGAATATCGAATCTAGCTCTTAGCTGGTCTGGTCCAACCCTCTTCTGTCTGATGACAATCGGGAATACCTTGCTAGCGAAGTAAGCAAGAAAGGGGATGCCATTAGTTTCATTAAAAGGCACACTTCTATTTTCTCGCCTGTTCCCGCTTATTCCTGAAATCAAGTGTTTAGGAGACTGGAATTTATTTAGCTCATGAGTGATCAAACCAGTTCCTGATTTCAGGAGTTTAGGAGTGCATATGAGTTCATGAGTGCATGAGTCAAGGTGCGCTTCTCTTCCAATCGAATATATTCTATTCAAGCAAAGCCAAGAGGAGAAGTATACCAGTCCGGCGCAATCAGTTATCAACCAAACCATTCCTTTTGTTCTGCAACGGGATAGTCTCCCGAAACTGGTAAATCCGGAACATGACTTTTTTTTTATTATACGGGAATACCAGTCTATTTACCGATATCATCATTATTAACTGGAAGGTCATAAAGCCCTTCCCTCCCCCTCCCTTAAAAGCGAGGGCTTCCTGCTCAAGTCAACATTGATCTTTTTTCCGAAGAGAACTTATGTTGTAAGATAATCTACCTCCCGGTTGGCTACTATTCGCTGCTGGAATTAGACATCCGTTGATGGATGTGCTTTTCCTACCTAAAACCTAAAAAGCCAAACATGTGGCTGAGGTAGTCTGCCCCGGGGTCTACATACATAGTTTAGCATCATATCCTTCTTTCGGTGATGAAAGAGGTTTTCTCTTGATCCTCCGGGTGTAGCCAGATTGTTTGATAACCTGAAAATGCATCGAGGAAGCTCATCATCTCACACCCAGAGGTCGCATCCACTAGAGCGTCAATCCTGGTCCTTAGGACAAGCTTGATTGAGGTCTTTCAAGTCCACACACAGTCGTAATTTGTTATTTTGTTTTGGCACGAGAACAAGATTTGATAACCATTCAGGCTAGTCCACTCCGAAGGTCTGAGAGAGGTAGTGTTAACTTGCTTCGGTCGAGTTAAGTAAAGACTGGTCAACCGGGACTCAACGATATCTCCAATGTCAGGAGAGACCTCTGCTTAGTCCGGAAAGACCGATACATATAAGGGTAGTGAGAGAGAGTATGAACTTCATTGAAGCTCGGGCATTCTTATCTTCCATCAAGAGAGACGAGCTATTAAAGCTCTTAGGAGAAGAAGCCCTCTTCTTGCTTTGCTTCCACCTTACTCGGGGCTATCTGATTGATCCTTTGTCCCGGCCATTGTAGCACGTCTGTCTCCCGGGGCATAAGGGGCTAGCTGACTTGACGTCATCCTCACCGATCCGGCTAGAGCTGACGACAGCCAGTGCTTTCATTAGCCTTAGCAGCTGGAGGAAGTAAGGCACTCAGAAGGTCACATATAGGATTGGGAAAGCAGGTCGTTTAGATAAGATAGAAAAACCAAGCTCTTTCCTTACTGACTCTCTTCCTGACTAAAGGAAAGCCCTATTTGAGTAAGGGCTAAAAGGAAGTTTCTTCAAGCACTGGGAATCTATCGCTCTGAGGTCTACTCTTCTGGTAGTACGTGCTTGCCCTGTCCCCGCTCATCTGATCGAGAATCTCGAATCTGTTTACCCTTGCTATCATCTGCTGGTCATCCCTTTCATTCAATCTGATGGTAGCCGGAATCATAAATCTGATGGGGCAATGAGGCTTTGTAAATAGTATAGCGCATCTCTCCACGAATCTCTCTGTCTTGCTATTAGCCCTATTCAAGTAGCAGTACCATTCTATGGTCTCTTCACTTGAGTTCCCTCCTTTCAGGAGTTCACTACTCAAAACCTAATTATGAGCCGATATAGCTTCTTTACAGCCTCTCGGGGGAAGTGGATCAATAATAGGCCTTTCAGAAGGCATAGAAACTACATATGAGGAAGATGCAGATATACAGATACGGAAGAGGAGCTCTACCCGGCGGGGTTGGCGTTCATCCCGTAGTTGGAGCGAATCACCTCCATTCTGATTCGATATCTGGGCTTTCTTCTGTTGGAGTGAATCCCGAATCCCTTGCTTGGTCTGTTGCGGCTCCTCTTCAAGTTCGAGTGGGAGGCGCGGAAGTTTCTTGGTCACAACATGTGGTTGTGGGAGTTGCCGGTGTTGGAACATCATACTTGGCTGGCGAAGTAGTGGAATTCGGTAGGTACGTCGCTTTGGCTTCTTTCTTTCAAAATGGATTTCTGGTTGGCTAGTCAACGGCTGGCGCTTGAATGAGTGTGCTTGCTTTGGTACAAGATAATATCGAACAAGCCAATTCCGGTGCACGAGATGCTGTTCACTTACTCTTGCAGTTCCTATTGCACCTGCACGATCAATCAAACTCATTCGTAAGGTCTGGGAAAGCGGATCGGTCTAATATCACGAGACTCCTTCTTTCAATTAAATTTTTCCTCTTTATTGGAAATTTTAGGCCTTGGATCTCTTTTTGCACTTCACAAGACACCCACCCTTAGGAGCAGCTTCTTCTTGAGGAAATCAAAGGGCATGGATGCATTATCATATTGAGGACAAAGCCCCAACCTATACAAGGTGCTGATCTGAGAATTCAACTCCATCATTGCTGGTCTGTATATGAGAATCAGGAATGGACGGTTTCGAGTTTGATGGTGCAATCGTCTTCTTTTTCTGCATCAAGACTTTTTTCCGGTTATCGGATTCTTCAGTATCATCTCTATTGGCCTTTTTATCGGAATCCAAGCATCCTTTACTAAGTTGGGGAGTAGGGTCTGCTTCGTATACCTGGCCGAAGACTTTTTATACATAATTAAGCAAAATCAGACTAAAGGACCATCCTTAGATGTCGGGGAAACCTATTCTTCTATACCAATGCCTGCCCATGAATGTTTAAGGGGTCCCGCCCCCTACTGAATTCATTTATTTGTTGGCTCTCCCTCCCTACTTGACTCATTTGATTCAATACACGATTCCATCCCACCACCCGATCGATCCCTTCCACCTATAGGAGTGGGACCACGAAACAGCTATCCGCCGTCCATTGACAGAGATTCCACAGCTGATGAACTCATATGTTCATCTTTACTTCCTTTCTACGGTAAAGAATGAGTCCTACCCGCGTCCTACATTTCCCACCAGCCCTTGAAGCTGTGGTATTTCCACCCGGATTAATCGATCTTTTATCTCCATTTTTCCCACCCGACCTATAGAAGAAAGTTGGAGAGGAAGATACTGAAAGTTACTCCATTCATCTTATCTTAAACGAAGGTATTCGTGCTTATGGATACTAATACTCAATTTTATTTAGAATTTATTTAGTGGAGTGGCCTTTAAGAGGTAGGGGCGTGCTAAGAGGGGCAAAGTCGACGTGTTGCCGTATCGCGCGAGTACGCACTCACGTTTTTCAGCAGTCTTACGGGCTTGGTTGGCTTTCTGACTCGTAGCGTCGTCGATGACTCCTTTCCTAAGTCAGTGATTGTGATGAAGTGACTTAATCTTTCTCCTATTCAATTAGGATGTTTCAGGTGTCTCTGTCCTTATGGCATATCCCAGGCAGCTTGTTTATTTAGTTTTTTTCCTTAATGCTTCGCCAAAGCTGGATACTATAGGACTTATTTTGTTTACGGATTGAGAACACCTGCAGCTTGCAGGCTTTAGAGGTGGCTTTCATTTCCCTATACTTCCCCTGGCGGACTCCCCCTAATCCGGGGGGTGGACCGACCTCCATAAGACCCTACTTCGTCTGTCTATAAAATGGGATGGACACCCGGCCTTTGAGAAGCCCCAGCCCTTATGCAGCCCAGACGGGGAGTTGAGGAGGCAGATGCCCATGTTTACATCCAAGCAACTGTCAATGCTTGTGATGCCCGTCTTTCCGGTCAACTGGATGGAGGAACCTCGACCGGGGAGAATAGCTGCCAAAAGCCAAAAGATAGACGGGTTGTTCAATCAAAAGATGGATCTGCCAATCGAAAGATAGATGATCTGCCAGGGTCGTTCAATCGAAGGAGTTCTCGCAGTCATAAGCAGGGGAGGGAGAGTTGCAGACGGATGGAAGACTTGGGGTATAAGACTAATCATGGCCTAAATTTCCAGTCATTTGATTCCAGAGCTTCGTCACCAGATGAAGGTCCCAGAGTTTCGTCACTAGGCGAAGAAGATTCAACGATCTGTGTTGTGGGAAATCACCCAGCCCTAAAATCTCTATCTATTGTTCAAAAGGCATGTTCATTTCTTTTTTTTTTTTTTTTTTCAAAATCGACTGTTAATGAGTTAAAAGGTTGATTGTTCTACTCGATGGAGCGAACTGGTGTCCCTTTATAGGAGACCCCCGAGCGGAGTGCTTTGAGTTGTCCTTTTCTAGCCTTCTGGTAATATGCTTCTTATCTTTTGTCTCTTTGTACAGTTTCGTCTTTCCTTTTCCTCGCTCTGTCCATTGAGAAAGATCTCTTCTAAGGCCAACTGATAAGCACAGGAACCGCTTTTGAAGGTAATATGGTACCTGGAGGAGCTCAACTGGGCTCTTAGTCAAGGGTCAATGTAATTGAGTAGAAAGAAAATGCCAAAAATTTTATTGGTTTTGTGACACTTAATGAATTCCATCCCTTCTGCTTGAAAGCCGATCCCTATCTCCTGCCTTCGAGAAGGAGATCCTCTATGAATAGGTATCGGTCACTTCCATGTTCAAGTGAAGGTTCTGAAATCGAACATCTAGGAGCGTAGTAAGCCGTAGGCAGGCAAATAGGAAGCTGCGCGCGAGCCTGTGAATTCTTTCTTTCCAGTAGTGAGTGGACGAGAGGTCGAAGAAAAAGAAGTCATAATGGGCAGTTCTTGTCAGCCCTTTTCTTTTCCTATGCCTGACCTTTCGGGGCTCTAGCTTCTGCTGTTCAATCAAGCTCACCCACATCTGAAAATGCTAGTGTTGCTTGTGAAGTGCCATGTCTCTTTCTCCCAAGTCGACGGGCATTTATCCGATCAGCTCATCTGGTTATCGAGCTAAGAGAAGCAAATAAGGGCCGGGCCTGTTTTCGCATACGGGGAACTACCATTGGAGGAGGCTGACTTGTGGAATTTGAGTAGGAATTGGGCAAGTGAAGTGCCGCGCACGGTTCAAGCTTAAAAGCAAGCCCGTGAGACGGGGCTCAAAGTGGACCCGTCAGCATAGAATGAAGGGGACTGCCTGCCCCTACCTATGGCGAGTCAGGGTCACTTTCTCACTTGAGAAAGAAGCGTTCAGGTACACCACTCAGTGTGCTTCAGCTGCCTCGACGGATGTGGATCTCAAAGCGAGCGAAGTGACCTTCTCTTTTGCGAAATGAGTGGGGAAACCTGGCTTTACACATCCATTCCATTCCGGACGTAGGATTGGCTTTCGAAAGCTCGACTAGAAGAAAGATTGTGTTCTAGAGGGGTAGACTGATTCTCAAAGCTCGCACGGGAATCGAGTACTTCTTAAGCGGGAAGTCAGGTTTAGTAGAAGGGTAGGATCCAGTAGGGTTAGAATCTTTGTTAGCAGTCTAGGGCGATGGCGAAGGTTGCTTTTAGCCCGTGGGCGATCTAATCATAGGAATTCTAATAGGATAGGGCGGTATCTCAATTAGTCCGGTGGCGACATTCAGAATAGCTTCTAATATGTTCTGGTGTTGATACTAGGTTTGGTGGGTTTACAAAGGAGAACTGGCTAACGAAGCCTTTAGTACTGACCCGTAGTACGTACTCTTTCGAAGTCCTCATAGTTGAACTAGTATGTGTTTGTTTTCTCGGGTTTGCTCGCAGAGCCTTACCTCTTCAATGTTTATACTTCCGGAGTGAGTCCCACGAGATAGATCAGATCCTTAGGAAGGGGGCTGGTAGCCTCCTGTGGTCTAGGTTGCACCAGGTAATATGGAAGGCAAATTGCACGCACGGGACAGAAGATAAGTTTCCGTTTCCTTTTATTAGTCTGAGTTCATCTTTTCGCGTGTACACACACTGAAAAAGGAGAATAATATCCCTTTCATTAAATAGGTAGCTCACTGGAGCAAGCAACGAAGTGCCATAGGGTTCAGGATAAACTTCTACTGAAGTAGGTACAATCTCTTTGTGGATCAATCAATCTATAGAGTTCATAGAGAAGGAAAAACCTGAGATTAGAGTTGGAGAAAGCCGCGTAGAATACGAAAAGCAAAGGCGAAGGTGACTTTACATCTCAGTCGAAAGCGTCCGGATCCATTTCATAAGAAAGGATCAATGCAAGTCGTAGTTCCGTAACTCAATGAAAGTAGTAGTTCGTTCCATAAGCATTGGAGTCGTGCCTGAATCCTTTGAAAAGCTTCTATCCGACAGGAGAAAGATTGTGTTCTAGCTGGCTTCTATCCGACCGCCTGTGGTCTACTCAATCAAAGGTTGCCCGAGGATAGTTAGATTGATTCAAAGCTTGCAAGGGACTAAAGATCTATTTCAGAAGAAAGCTCCAGGCCCGGTAACAAGCGCTTACCAATGTACTCGCAGGAAAACGGACTAGAACTCGATTGAATGAACTGATCGGAAACTCCCACTGGATGGATTTCATTTGTCCTTGCTTACTGGATAATTGGCAACTGCCATTAGAGCTGGTAGGGAACTTGCACTGGAAAGAAAGCTACAAATTACGTAGGAAAAGAAGAAACATAACTTTGACCAGCACGCCCACTTCTACTTATACTTGTACTTGCCCAGCTGTACGACTTGACCTCTACAATGAGCCTCAGCTCGCCTAATAAGCTTTCTTTGATTCCCATGAAGAGCTGAACCACTACGTATTCTTCTTATGAGATAGGCGCTACTGCAGCCATTGAAGAAAAGACGCTTTGCCTGCTGTCTTCTGATTGAAAACGTGGTACCCACGGGAAGCACACTTCACCTGACTTCGGCGGAGCCCAGCTATGAACTCAAAATGCGTAAGTGAGTTGAGCGGAGTGAAGATTTTACTTCTTACCCGCGAAGGCTTGGATCCTCGGCAAATGCCCATCGGTAATTAAGATCGGAGTAGTTCGTGGAACTTGCTTTCCATCTGTCTTTGCCTTTGACTTCTATACAAGATTTTCCGCCGTACGAATGCTTTCTCTCCTCCTCGGCTGAGGATCAATGAAAATATGGTGGAACTAGCAGATCGAGATCGGCGGCACATCGCATAGAAGGGAAGATCCTTTCATTATTAACTATGCGCCCAGCGAACTACTTAATGAAAACATGCCGTACGAGCACTGAGAAGAGCTTCAAGGTAGAACCTATGAACGTAGATCGCATATAGTGTGTCGATCTCATCATCTTACCAACCAGGGCGTATGTATACGAAACTGGTGCACCACCTGACTGAGACCTACGCTTCTTTGTCAACAACAAGAGCAGGAACGGGAACAAAACCACCAATTGATAAGACCACGACGTCAGGTAATGAGTCAGACGTAGCCTTATAGTAGGTCTTCTTTAGCGAGGGTCAAGTATAACTCTTCTTAAACGAGGGCTTGCTGCTGCTGCCGAAGTAATTTTTTTTAAGTTGTTCACTTACTGGAGGCGGGCTTGCCTTTACCGAGCCCAATTACCTTGATCCGAGCATAGCGGGCGGGGGCTTCCTGATCCGCTTTCGACCTTCCTCATCTGTTCTCACGCACGGATTCTGCCATTTCCGGCTTGAGCCTTCTTGCTTTTGGTGCCTTGGGTAGTGGCCTTATATTCCAAACTTAATCATGGGCTGGGCTCACTCACTTTCTTTCTATAGAAAAGGGTTCGATCATAAGCTTATGTGATCGGAGCCAGCATCTCAAGGAGCCATAAGCCATCATAAGCTTCTTTGAAGGTATCCCTTCATACACCACTGTGATAAGATCGCATAAGCGTCTCCGGATTGAAGCTTCTCTTTATATGAGAATCCCGCCCAGATGAAAGATCATACGCTACCCTCGATAAGCTTCATGAAAATTTTTATATGTATGCCATAGAAGCCACTTAGTAAAGTAAAGAGGGAAGCCATTGAACAGAAGGCGTGATCATTAATGAGCAGGGAATAGGCTTTTGTGACAAGGCATGGTATCGCATTCCATGCGGATCGATAGTCGACAAGTCCAACCTCCTTCTACGACCAACAACACTTTGTAGATTGAAACAATAATAGAGCTGCACGAGCTTTTCAGCTCGATTCACTCCCTCCATCATCATCCTCCGATGGAAAGCGGGAAGGAGGCGAGATATACCCGACCTGGTCAAGGAAACCCACACCTTATTGGGATCCTTAAAGCTGGTTGAGATCCTCTTTGATGCCTCCCCTAAAGACCATTAGATAATTCAAACATTTTTTAAGGTATTGGGACATTCAAGTAGGCGGCCAGCATTCTATTCATCGATCAATAAGTGCTTGAAAGCCCCAAGCTTTTTAAGGTCAAATCTCTTCCTTCTTCCCTGGTTAGCTTTTAGCAGTGGTGAAAGGAAATTGTTAGCTGACAGGGAGGATATGAAATAGATAGTTTAGAGGTAGTTTAAAACATAAAGTAGAAAGCCGCCCTATTTAGGTTGTTGGGATTGAAGGAGGAAGGAAGGTTTCATCTACGAGCCACTTGCACTGAACTGATTGACTTACCAACTTTACTTGCCTACCGACCGAGACAGGACTAAAGCTAGACGTAGGCCTAAAGCACTCTCTCTCTCCCCAACTCTCTCTCAAAAACTTTTAAAGGTCCGAAGGACACTTAAATTAAAGGTTCCAAAGGACAAAATATGCCAGCAAGGGAAAGACAACTTAGCGCAGTGGAATAGAATAGTAACGAGAGCGTCGAGCACAGCTTTCGTGTCACCAGCAATCCTTTTTCTTCGTTTATTGGGAGACCTTTGTCAAGCAGGCATGATTGTCACGTCGATCGACAGTTGAGCAGGGTCAGTTTCATCTTGCCACATCGTAGCAGCGTACCCGAGTCACAAGCCATCTCCGGACCAAAGCAATAGCAATAGGAAGAAGGATTCATCCCACAAGGTCTCGTTCCTGCCTGCCTCTCTTTGTCCAACTCGTGTATCAACGTATAAGAAGATTCCGTGAGTTGAGAGATGAGGTAGCCGACCCGGCAATATGACATAAGAAAGATCAGTTCCAGCGGTCGGTCTATAAAGCAAGATGAAGATGGCAGGGCCGGTAGCCTTCTCTACTTAACTAACAAGAAGTGGAGTATACGAGTTCCACTCTTGCACTGTCATATTGGTAGCCGTTGTCCGTCTTTGATTGGGAAGTCCAGGTAGAGTGACTCTCATTGCTATCAGTGAAATGATTCTCTTTCTCTAATCTCTTTGTAGAGGTATACCAAGGGAAATGTATGTGAGAGCGTCGTAAACCGAGTATATCAACGGATTGTCACGCCGTATGCCCTATTCATCGATGAGTTCCCAGTTGACTGTAATCGAGGAGGTTGAGCATGATCGCTTTCAGTTAGATGCACATCAATGATTCTGGTCGATGTCACGTCAACTATTTTTTACTCCTGCTGGAGAGGAGAAGGAAGAGCGATATCGAAATAGCAAAAAAAGACTAGCTGAATCAGACAATCAGATAAGTCCAGCCTCAGTCAAGGTAGCAGTGGAGGACTTCTATGGCAGTGCCCGAAAGAATGCTTCGAACGAGCCACAAAGAAAGAAGGAGTAGCGCCATCACTTCCATTCCTGTATTTGTTGAGCCAACTACTCGATCAATGAAGTATGATAGATCAGCCCCAGTAATTGGTTTGTAAAGAAAGATCAGATAGCCCCGAGTAAGGTGGAAGCAAGAAAACGGCTGGCTAGCTCGTGCAATCTAAAAAAATGCCTTCGCCTTACTAAGCTAGCTTTGTAAGCTAAGGTTCTCCGGGCACCCCCATTTAGAAAGAGGACGTGGATCGATCATGACGAGAATGGACTTCTCCGTAATGTAATGTAATAGAAGAGTCACAGTCTCCCTCTCGACCAGACGAAGGAGATATGAATTCCATTTAGATGGGTAAGGGCTTGACCCTGTCTTCTCGCCTGGAGGCGAAGACTGGCAAAGTTCATCATTCAGTGTGGTCTTCATAGAAAGGAAGGCGTCGCCCAACGAGTGGCAGATTTTTATAGAGTCTCGTTCATAGATAGAGGAAGAGTACGCGCGCTAGCGCGCTACGGCTTACGAAGTGGATCGGATCAGATAGCCCTTCGGGAAAGCAACCGCACATCCAATTCCGATCAACAACTTGGAGGGATGGCTGAGTGGCTTAAGGCATTGGTTTGCTAAATCGACATACAAGAAGATTGTATCATGGGTTCGAATCCCATTTCCTCCGGCACGGAAGTGGAACGGGCGGGCGAAATAACGTGAGAGAAAGAACCTCTTGGTGGAGTCCCCCGGAGGACAGAATAGCACTACTTAGTGACTAGGAGCGGAGAGCCCGTTGCGCGTTCTTTTTGTTTGACCGGCCTATCTTCTTTCTAGTTGCAAGCTCCCTCCGGCCGTCCAGTCCCTTGACGGCTCTCGGTTCTTTAGCATGTTGGGAGATTAGGCGGCAGTTGAAAGAGAGCTGCTCGAAAGCTTGACGAACAAGCGAAAAAAGCCCCATTTTATTAGTATAAAGGGCTTTTCCCTTACTAGTCAAGTGGTAAGGTAGGGCGCTATTCGATGAAGAAAACAGACTTTAGGAAAGTTGTTCAGGTAGCTCAGCTGGTTAGAGCAAAGGACTGAAAATCCTTGTGTCAGTGGTTCGAATCCACTTCTAAGCGGGCGAAGGGTCCAAAGGACACGTAGCCGGGAGCGAGCCGGATTTTTAAATGAAAGAGGAAGCAAAAAAAAAAAAGATGAGCGCTATACGGCTTTTTGGCCTTGCTGGAGGCAGATTTTCTAAAAAAAGCGGTTGATTACTCGGATTGGTTCTCGCGTCCCTGTGCCAAAAAGGATGGGCGAGTTCGGTTCAAGTGTTCATCGATCGGGTGGATCCGGGGAGGGGTGAGACGAGGTGTAGCGCAGTCTGGTCAGCGCATCTGTTTTGGGTACAGAGGGCCATAGGTTCGAATCCTGTCACCTTGAATGTGGCGAATTGAATGGGCCTATATCGGCCCATGTAGTAAGGTAAGTAGTAGTCAAATGAAAGATCGGATTGTAGCTCTCAATAGCTTCAAACACAAAATTTGCGCACTTGCGCGTAGATTCTTCTATTCCTTTGTCTTACTCACTCCTTTGAGTCTATTTTTCCTTTTTCAAAGAAAGCCTGGTCTTTGTCTTTTTTTAGCTAACGAGACCAAGCGGTAAACGAGGCACTTCTTTCTCTTCGAGTTGTACACCGCCGTTGCTCGCTGATCCTCACTCTACTTGAATACTTTGAGAACGCGTCTTCAGATTGCTTGGAGAGTATTGGCACGGGTACATTTCTCGGTGGAGGCATGGGATGCGCTGCGCTTGAATCAGCAGCTTGGTTTGATTAAGATCCTTTTTTTCCGGCTTTAAAGGCTCGTAAATGGTTGCTAGTTTCAAGTCTCGGACGTTAGTCTCTTTAGTATCTAAAACCTGCTTTTCTTTTTTCGCTTCTCGCTCTCCTATCCCTCTAACCAAGAGGTTTCCACTTCTCACTCAGAACAGAAGTTCTCGGGTTCAACCCCCCCCCCGAGTTGGCAACAGTCGAAGGCTAAGTCCCTGATATAGCTCAGTGAACTAGCCAAGGGTCAAAGTACCAAGCCAATCGACAATCGAAGGTCGAGGTCCCAAGACAAGAGGGTGTGAAGCAAAGCGGTTCTCTGGTGCCAATCGAGAGTTCCGGTGCCAAAGCCTTCCCCAAAACCAAAGGCCGGTTCCCTTTCAAATGAAGAAAGAAGGGGAGAGCAATTGTTTTATCTTCTTCATAAGCTAATAACATCTTCCTTTCCAGCGGCGAGGAACTTTCTCTCTTAAATCAGGTATTCCTGTTCTTGGCACTTTCCTCATTAATAGCCTAAAGGGAATCTGAATCCCATTTGCTTTGCTTGCTAGCGAGTGAGGGAATCGAGGAATTTGGGATGAAAAAGGCTCTGCTCCTGAAATTTAAACTCTTTCAAATAGCATACTCTTTTGTCGGAGTTTGCCGGGTATTTTACTTTATCTGCACCGGTCTAATAGTTCGAGTTCGATGATCGCAAAGGAATTTACTAATAAGGGGCGGCGAGGTGAGGCGACCGGTCTCGCGCCTCGAACCCCTCTCCTATATCTGTGTAAGGCAGCTCCGGTCTTTCCGACTGCTCTCCCAAATGAGGCGATAGTCCTGTAATCTTCCTTCTGGAAGGGTCCCCGACCATTATCCAATCTCTCGGGCCAATTCGTGTGATTCACGCGGGGTCGTGTTTGTGAGCCATATCGAGTGAAAGGGAAGCCAATTCCACCAGTGGCTCAACTTCAGGCCTCCATGCTGCTTTCCTAGTTCGTTCGCTTCCATGCCATTTCCATCCGCATTAATAGTTTAAGTTTTTTCTCGTTCCGCAAGAGGAGTGCAAACAGGTTTGCGCATGCTGAAGGTTCGGGGGCAACCCTTCTCTACCGCATTTATGGCCCAAAGCCAATACAAAGGATTTCGGCTCCATCTTGCTCGAATCTTACTGTACCCCAGAGGAAAAGGGAATTTTGTGCTGCGAAGGTGGGACCGGTACACACGGATAAGGACTATCATGAGGCTCTATGTACTTCATTCCGTTTACCACCCCGCCTTCCGAATTCGACATTTCCCATTTTCCGTGGAAGAAGTAGGATTCAGGTGATAACGGGGATAGCCATTGCTGTGGGTGAGGGAGAGATCATAATTCTCTCTAGGTGATCCTTCAAAATCATAAGCCTTTCCGGCGATCTGCTTCATGAATGAAGGGTGGGTGCGCGAAATCATCGATTCTAAGTGCTAATAAGATGGATTCCCCTCCCCTTAAATCAGTAGGGCAAGTAAATTTTACCTTCCCCACTGGAGGATCCCGTAATCACTAGATTCTTTCGAGGGCTTGGTTTGGAGATAGCTGCAGGTTCTGAAATGCAGACTCCTCACTACGGGGTCGGATGAAGGGATTCGAAAGACAGCATGGATCGGGGAGAGGGGAAATTTGACAGCTCTATTGATCGAGAAAGCTTGGGCGGGTCCCCAACCATTAGCACATTCTAAGATTCAGATGACTAATTGGCTGGGAATCATGAATTATCACGTTTTGCCGGGCAGTGCAGAATGTTGCTCTACCCATTTCTTCTTTCCCTTTATTAGTAAGTAGTCAGGGAGCTAGACGAAGATCGACGAGTTGTCTTCTTTGTGATTTGCAAACGGCGTCATCCCCGAACAATTTGGCTGGAGTTGCAGAGGGAGAAAGGTGAATCCGCTCATGATGCGTGGAAAGTAGGGGAAGAGTATGATTCAAAACCGTCTGTGATAGATCACGTCGAACTGAAGCACTTAAGAAAGAAGCTGAGAACTTTTGGTTGATTTGATGCTCATTCTGACACGGTTCATAAGGTCACAGCACAGACATAACCCGGTTGCTGCTACTAGTCAGGCTCATCAAATGCAAACATGGCTCATGGTGGCCGTAGTAGAGGCCGCAACACAGGAGTTATGCACAGCCTCGAAATCAGACTCAAGGAAGATTTTTTTCCAAAGAAAGCATTTTCCGGAGTCAAGAGTGGAATGCTTGCTTTTCGGGCATGGGCAGCAGAGCTCTCGTGACTAAGCAACAACCCCTAGCATACTTTCGTCGATGAAGCAGAACGAGTTCAATGAACAGTCTTAGGTCAATGAGTTCGAGTTCCTATTTCAAGAAGTCAAGGGAGTTTCCTGCCCTATGGAGGAAGGGGAGGATGTGGACTGAACTGAACGGACAGGCCGATTCTGATGCCGATCGTTAGAGGGATGGATGGAAGTGCTATGGACGGACCCAAAGTTGCTCACCATGGACCAAGATAGGGACCTTCGGTAAGCGGTATCAATTCTCTAATGCTGAAAAGCTCCGAGTAGTGGAAAAACCCAGATACGAATATGTTGAGTAGCTGGCGGCGAATTGTTGAGCCCTTATGCAGCGTCCCGAGAAAACTAGGTAGATCCAGGTTTAGATTGAATCAAATATTCTTTTCTTAGGATAGGCCCCTTCTGGAGAAGTAGTTCGCTCACTTCCACCAGTTCTTACTTCCTACGGAAGTGTAGCCATACTTTCTTTCTTGGAAAGATACCCCCGTTGTCAGCCACGGTTTGTTTGAGATCCGTTGCTGGGCATGTGAACTTCGACTTCTTAGTAAACGGGCTTATTCCAAAGATCCCTGACTGTCTGGGAGCAAAATTCTTTTATCTGCGGCGTGAATATAGGTACCAAAAAAAGCCTCAGCACTTGAGGGCTAAAATAGGCTAACAATCAGGTTTTCCTTCCAAGATCTTGAAGAATGGTCAATCAGATCAGCCACCTTTCGGACATTAATGGGCTGGGCCGCACCTTCTTTCGGAGTGGGGCGAAAATTGGGGAGTTGAGGTAGCCATGGTAAATCAGGGGGTAGGCGCACGAAACGAAAGTGAATCATTGATTGGAAGTTCTACAAAGGCTTTCCCTCTCTATCTCCTACTGTCAAGAAGACCTAACATCTACAGCTGCTATGCCTATCTAGGGGAATCCGTTTCCTCTCTTCTTGATGTCCTTGCCTTCTTCGTGAAGTCCTTAGAACTACCTCTTATTCTTGCCCTGAAAGTCTGACTTCGTTCTGTTACGGTGTGGGGTTGTTGTCTCGAAAGGGTAAGCGACTTGGCCTTGCTCTTTTAGGGGCAAAAGGAGTTGTTTTTGCTCCAGGGGTCACAGGGGATAAGCAGGGGCTTTCCTTGCTTTACTTAGATAGGGCTTGGCTTGGCTTGCTGTCTTGCTTGAGAGATAGTGACGCTTTCGACTTCCTTGAAGAAGCCTAAGAGCTCGAGTCTGAATCTAACCTACAATAAATGGATTATCGAGAAGAACCATTTCATGAGACAAGCTAAAGCCCAACTGGATTTCAAGGATTCCAATAAGTTCTACGCTTGGTTCCTCTCTCCAGGAAGATAAGGGGCAGTCTATACTATATATATTATTTCAGTATAACTCGAATCGTTCACCTTAGACTTAGCTTTTCACTTACCTCAGAGGACTATGAAAAGACATAGATAATGGTAGGAAGATGCCGCCCTATATATAGGTATATTGCTTCGCTTCGGCTAGCTACATTTACCACGTGTTCCTCAATCTTCTTAACTACCTTAGCTAGAGGTAATATTACCTACCGCCAGAAGTCTGGATTGCCATCCCTCAATCCTGCTAGTAATAGAAGACATAAGCTCTTGGAAATAAGCAAGATTCTTCCTTCCCCGGAGCAAAAAAATATTTGACAGGAAGCTGTTTGGGAAAAAATCTAGTCCAAGAAGCAATTATTTCAGAACCTGGAGAAGTCTTATCCGCAGATATAAAGCAACTCTTTGCCTTGTTCTTTCTGTGCCCTGAAGAAAATTCATAAGCTGAAAAGAGCTTCATAACCTGATGCAAGGATTTCTTTGATCCGTTCCATTAGTGAAAACCAAGATATCATCAGCAAGCATATAGTAAAGTAAATGAGAGATGTAAGAGTTGGTGTGAGATACTCTAAAAGGTAGAATCAAGCCCCTCTCAATTTGAAAAGTTCAGATTCCTGGAAAGAACATCCTGAGCTATAATAAAGAAAGCTGGAGAAAGGCTGCTGCTTCAGTGTCCCTCCGGTGGCCTTTCAGACTTGACAAAAGCATTCAGCTGCCCAGAGATGGAATACCAACAATTCTTTATACAAGCAGACATAAGCATGCATGGCTTAATCTTTCTTTAGAAGGAAGCTTTCAAAGACAAAACAAACTATTCTCATCCGTGTAAAAGTTTAGAATTCTTCTTTCTAATGCTAATGGATGATGTCCCTTGTGCATACCTTTTCTGCTTTGCTTTCACCGATCCACCTTCTTCCTCGGGCAATAAGCCCAGCCCAATAAAAAAATGAATTCAAAGAAGAAAGCTACTTGACTAATGAAATCAAGCCCGCTTGCGCTTGATCCAGGGCATACTTATAGGCAGATTCACTACATTATTAAGGAATGGCTTTACTAGCGCCACTTGCCCCTCTTTGAATTCATTTTTTTATTTTCATCTTTCCGGTACTAAGGCGATCGCTTAAGATAGAAGTGCTAAGTCAGATCACTACTACTTGAGTTACTTTCTTTGAGATGCTTTTTGCCTAAACATGTCTTGCCTTGTGTGAAGCAAAGTGATAGCCTCCTTCAGGGGCTGATCCTCGTATGCATCGCACCAATCCAATCT
The DNA here is from genome assembly GCA_963580455.1 of Euonymus europaeus. NCBI lineage: Eukaryota > Viridiplantae > Streptophyta > Magnoliopsida > Celastrales > Celastraceae > Euonymus > Euonymus europaeus. The sequence goes on along the minus strand of OY756973.1, from coordinate 650,404 downwards.
CTGCATTTCTTCCATTTATTGCATTTATAGCTTTCTCCTTCTGCTTGCTTTCACTATCCGGACATAAATTCATAACCAGAAAGTTGAGAAAATGAGGTGAAGTCTTGACTTGAAAGAGGAGACAGGTGCCCGATTCGTCCCTTTAATCTCACCCACCCGATTCCACATAACTCTATCCTTCTCTCCCACTACGATCGATATGAGAAAGAGCTCATCAGAAAGAAATCCTAACGTACTAGCAAGCAATTCTACGTTCTTTCTGCTTATCGCTTCTGACTTTATAGCTGTACCAACCTATTTTTATTATCCGGTGGGCCGCCAAATCGCTTGTCCGTCTTCTTCTTTCCTTTAGGGGAAATCCCGCTTCAAGCCATCGCAATGAGTCTAATTAAAGAATGCAATGGTAGCGGGTGCCCTGATCGTGGACCACCCTTACCTTACTCACTCCGCTCGCCTCCTTAAGGCAGTAGAAAGAAAAGATCATTCTGAGCCTGAGAAAGAGAATCGATAGTACCTGGAAGACCAACTCAATTGAAGATCCACTTCAGATCTAATAATAGCATCCCTTGCTTTGGAAATAGCTCTACGCCGGCCAATTCCAAGTTCTAAGGTCAGTTCTCAAAAGTTTCAACTTAGACTTAGAATGCAACACAATAAGAGGAAAGCTTCTAGCTGGAATAGACCAATAAATTCTGAGCAACAAAAGAATGGAGTTCCTGATGATCCACTTTGACAGCAGGCAAGGAAGTCGGGAAATCACCATTCACCAAAAGCCTATCCAACCAACCTTTGCCAAATTCGTTGATGCCCATTACACAAAGTAAAAGTACTGCCATTCTAACTATGCCCGACCAGCTTGCTGAATAAAAGAACGGAATTCCTGTGGAGGCAAGGGATTTCTCGAATGCTTCCACCTCCAGCACTCTCTGTGCTATTAGAAAGAAGATTAAAATCAGCCCCTAATAACAGGGCATGGAATTGGAAGCAGAGTTATTCAACAGATATGACCACAAATAAATCTATTCTCTCCATTTTGGTACATTTAGCGTAGACAAAAGAAGGAATTCCGAAAATAGACTCCTTTCCATGAGCTTGGATCGAAGACGGAAATGAGTAGTGCAGGAGCAGGAACATAATAAAGATCCTCAACCTCATAAGGAAAGGGATCGGGAACAGCTGATGTTGCAGCTGCAGTTTCGAAGGCAGAAGACAGAGACAAGGTACTTTTATGAGTCTGAAAGAAGGTCTAACTAAAATCGATAGGAAAAGAGATTACTAATTGAATTAAGGAAAGGGGGTTAACTACCCAGATAGAAGGGCCAATAGGGATAGGTATTCTGGTACTAACTAAACAATAAAGTAATGGGATAGACCTAATTCTGAGATCAGATTGAATGTCTTTCCAGAAAGAGTTCTGAGTTCACAACCGAAAGAGGATCAATATCCGGATCAGGGGAAGACATACTTGCTTCCGAATAAGGATCGGGTTTAGTGGGAATGGCCTAAACAAAATTCGCTTTCGAGCTAACTGTATCGGATGAAATGGCAGCAGAGTCGTGAACAGGAAAAGCTTCGTTCTTTTAATAAGTAGCTGGGTAGCCTCCGATATGGCTAATTAGGTAGGCTATTAAGTCAGAGATGGGCCTTGAGACGGGATCAACTACTTAACTAGTGGCCTATCGCTTCTGTAGACTATTTATTCCTGGTGAGTTACCTACCCGAGCCCGAAGTCGCTTAAGGGAAAAAGAGCAAGCAACTGAAGACATCCATCGCTTTCTTCCTCCAAGACTATGCTACCATTAACTTAGCATGCTAGCACGCCTAGCAACTTTCTTTCGAAAAGAAAAAGAATTCCTCGTCCCCTAGGAAAGAGAATGACCATTCCACACTAGTCTGCTCTTCCTTAGGGCCAAAGTACTACTTACTTTGAAGCATATGAAATAGCTGCGCTTATGCCTCCAACATCAATAGCAGCGGAAAAGATCACAGTAGCGGGTGAACCGTCGACTCAAGCAAGAACAGCAGTTGCAACAAGCTCTCACTAATTGCTGCCCATGTTCATCAATCACGCTAGTCGAACTAGAGCTACAGCCTGCCTTACGATAGGAGGGAGAATTTCCACTGCTCTGTCTTCCTTTTTTTTTTCTAAAATCTCAACGTGGGATTGCCGGGTGTTCACTCAAACTCAAAACGAATTTCATCCCGAGGTGACTTCGCTAGACTTGCTTTTAGTCTGATAGGAAATCCAACTCACAGTCGTAAGAACGGAAGGCCTAAGCTAAGACCGCTTATTCCTTCTCGAAAGCGAGTCCTAATCAGTCTTCCTTTCTTTCTTACCTTCTCACTTTCCGCTCCGCCCCTTTATAAATCTTTAACCCTTGTTGATTGAGGGGTATAAGTACTAATTTCAGTCTATCGGGACTTAGAGGTTATAGATACTATACTTAGTGAGTTGCCCTCGGGTCACTGAACTACCTTTAGAGAGGGGGCTAGTTAGAGCTAATTCGGTAAAGGAAAGGCTTTAGCCTCTAAGACAATGTGAATTGGAAAAAGATTCCTAAATGTCGGAGATATAGAGGCCTTATTAGAATAACCTAGCATTCCTGATTCACCGAACATGTAAACCTCACCGATTAGTATAGATGATTTAGTTGGTCAACCATAGAGATGGAGCCCGGCCACATCCTTTGAAATGGAATGCTTGTTTGGATATTGGGAGACGTGCAAAGAAAAGGCATATTAGAGTATGGATGGCTCTAAGCTCAAGACTCAGCACTTAGTTGAGGCGTAGATGTCTGCAAAGAGAAAACCTATGCCTCTCTAACCGGCATTTGTCCTTCAGTCCTTCGGGGAGGCCAGTTGTTCGTCTTGGAGAGAGCGCTCGCTTTTCTCACTCAAGTAGGGCGCCATGCTTCTTAGACTGAGTCAACGCGCCTATTTACTGTGCGCCTATATGTTATCTAGGAACCTGAGAATATTCAAGGACTCGTTACCCGGCAGGGTAAAACAAAGAGCACAGAGGCTCCGCAGCAACAGGAGCCACAAAGACGATTGTAGAAAGATACCAGGATTAGACTCAAAGAATAGCAGCGGTACTCTCCGAAGTAAGCCCTAAAAAGAAAGGTGCTACACTAATTGTAGTAACCAGAACAGGGCCTCGGCCCCAGATGCTATGGAACACCTTTCCTTCCTTGCCAAGGGCAGCTGCTCGACCAAGCAACCAATTACCACCCTAAAACGTAGCCACTCACCTGGGAAAAATTCCTGCTCAGATCTCAATCCTAGACTTTTTCTCTTCTACGCCGTCCTTAGGCAAGCTCGGTTGTCAAGGGAAAGGCTCCACTATCAATTGGAAAGAGTTCAAGTTCAATAGCGCTTCCTGTCTTTTCAAAAATCCCCCCTTCTAATCTAATAGGGGCAGCAGCGGCACTCGAGTTCTGAGTGCCAGGTGCAATAAGTACGCCATTTCCAAGCGTCCTTGTGAAGCGTGCGTCATCTCTTGTCTGAATTGAAGGCATCTCAATTACTACCTAAGGCCTCTCCGACCGCGGTTTACGTCTGATTCAATTCTCCCTTGCTTCCTTCTTTGTTTCGTTAATCTATTTAAGTAGTTATTAGAGTACGTACTGGTAGCCTTTAGCCTTGAGTTCTCTTCTATCTATCTGTATAGGTCACCCCTTGCAATTCAATTGGGACAAGGCTCTATCTTCTTTCTTTGTTTATCTGTCTGCGAGTACCCTCTATTGCTTACTTGTTTACATTTTTTTTAGTTATTGACTCCATTCATTGGTATGCCGCGAATCCCACCCTTGTTCAATCTACTCCTGCCTCGCCAAGTGCTCAATCAGTAAGACGACGAGCTTCTTGCCTTGAAAGACTACTTCCTTTGCCCTCTGAGCTCTCTCCTTTCTTTCCGGAGTGAGGCAATGAAGATTGTATGCCCTCCTTTGTTTAGTTAGTAAGAATATGCCGGTTCTCTCATTGAGAGGTACTAGGGTCCAGTTACAAGTCTTGATAAGAGGGTAGGTGTGCACCTAGCGTTCGAAGTTTCTCTTTTTCCTTAAGCGACACCTCTTCGGTCTAGCGGCTAATTTCTTTAATTGGTCGATAAGTGACCCTCTTCAAGCTCTTTTATAGGGGAAACTACCGAGAATTCTTTTCTCAAATAGTCCTTTTTTTTAGACCGGATCTCTCATAGGTCAACTTAAAAATGTACAAGAGCTCTGGTAAGGCTCGCATAGGCTATGACTCTGAGCTCATCTGGGTCTAATAACGCCAATCCACTCCCAAACAGGATGAAACTGAACGCAGAAAAGCCTAATGGAACAAGAAGGAGAGCTACGAGCTTGCTCGTAGCCAGTAAGTAGGGAGGTCCATTTGCAGTCTAGCGAGTCAAGGGATGAGAGCGAAGAAAGCGGTTTTTCCTCAGCTCACAGCTCACGAAGAAGACGAAGACCTCGCTGTCTTATCCCGGGCCTTACGGCACAAATGCCCATTTAGATGTTGGGTGGTAGCTGTTTTCAAGAGCCGATACCCCAAAGGTAAAAAAAACCTGCCCCTATTGAGTAAGGGGGGTAAGATCCTATCTGAATGAGTAAGAGCTCGGACTTGAGGAATAGGTGTAAGGGCTAAAAGCAGGTAGAAAAGCTAGAATAAGTAGGAATAGTAGCTATAACGAGAAGAATAGTTCCATTTTTAGTCTTAGAATGGATCCATGAACAGAGCTAGGGGAACCTGCGCGCGCAAAAGAAGTGCTACGGCCAAGAACCAAAGGAGGCCAACAACGACTAAGGAGCAGCCCCAGCGAAATAGAACTACGACTCCGCGTAGGGCGAAGAGATTCGCTCACAAAGGATGTGACGCACCCGTCGGCCTCAGATGGACGAGACAAAGAGCGCAACTCCACTCCTGGGCCTGGGGCGAGAACTCAGAGAGGTGGAGATCCGGACAAGGCTAGAGCCAAGCAGAGGGATGGAGTAGGGGAAGACTAAGGGAAGACCGGTTGGTGAAAGTAGGCACGAGTGGAGAAGCAGGTGTGGAAGTCGAGTCTAGTATAGTTTTCGTCGGCGAGTAAGAAGCAAGCGAGAGTGCAGGCTCGCCCAGAAAGCGAGCCGGGAGCGCTCTCCATGAGGGATGAACCACAATCCAGAGGGAAAGGGAAGAGCGGCCGATCCACCAGCGGGTGATACGCGAGCGAGACTGTCAGTGAACCAACCAAGTAAATCCCTTTCCGCTTTGCACTCTAGTTCTTTCTTTATTTTTAGCCCTTTACAGCCACGTGCGATAGCACTCCTTGCTCCGGGGAAATTCAATGGAATAGATTCGTTACAAGAAAAGCTTCCCTTCTTCTGGCAAAGAGAGTGCATTTCTTGATTCAATTTGTCTTATTGTCGCCCTTCTCTCTCTTAGAAGAGGAGTGCATTTTTTTAATCAATCGGCCACAGAAATGAGTTTCAAATGTCTTTGTGCCTACTTTGTTCATAGGCGATCTAGTGGGTGCTTAGTCTGTCGACTCTATCTCAACAAAGGAAGAATCGCCCTATTCTATTAAAGGGCAAGGCAAAGTCCACTTCGCTTCTTTTTCGTCATGTCAGTAAGAAAATGGTATAAAAACCGGGAAATTTTTTTATTTTTCTTCATGTCACCCTTGTGTATTGGCATGAACAGTGCGTTTTATCGAGATTGTTGGCATCCAAATCTTGTAATCACATCTCCATGGTGAAAGAGAAGGGAACAAGCAACGGGCATAGAATAGAGAGGCAAAGAAAGAAGGCAAGCTGAGGTGGAGGGAAGCTAGGATCGACTCGGTCTCTGGAGCTGTAACCATAGTTTGCGAGGGTCCGAAGGAGAAAGTCGTAGCTTGTGTGTTTCTGGAATCTGGATTGGCTTCGTCTTCCGTACCTTCACCTAATTCACCAACGTGACCGACCTCAATGTCTCAAATAACAATGGATAGGTCAATTTTTTATTTCCGATCTTTCTATTTGACTCAGTTCAACTCTTTCTTTCGTGTGTTCCCGGGAAGGGATGAAATTCTATAAAAAATGGGATATCTCGCAATCAGCTTGATTAACCCTGGCTATTCCATTTCCGAGATCGAGAGTTCCGAGGCTTGATAGAGGCTTTGATGCCGAAGCGAAGGAATGGGATGATATCGGGTGAACAGAATAGATGTGCCAGCTGCAGCTGGAGTAATTGGATAAATTAATGCAATAGGGGAGCTTCAAAGCCCGCGTAGGCAGCTGCATCTTTCGAGAAAAGTAATAAAGTATCAAAGGTGGCAAGCCGCTGGTACGGCCTGAGAGTTCAGGTTCTCCTTTTCGGGAGGAAAACTCATTCAATGACCAGATGAAAAATGGCTTTTGAAAGCGCCCTTCTTTCCTTTATGCAACCACTTTTCGACCTTATCTCCAATCAAATGGAGAGGTCACCGGGGCTAGATCAAATCATAGAATATGGTCTTCTCAACACTCTTTCCTCGTCCTCTTCTGGCCCATCGAGGTATTTTAGGATCCAGGCACATATAAATAGCGGTGTTGGCATTTTGAGATTCCGATCCTGTGGCGTACTTCTTCAGTCGAGAGGTGAACCCAAGAGCGACATGTCCGGTCTGCTGTTGGACCGGCGAGCGGTATGCTCGTGTCCACCACATAATTGGAATGCAATCGGGCATTTTGCTTCTAGCGCCTCTAGCAGCCAATAAGGATCAGGAGGGACAGACGCTCCCCAAAACTTGTGTGTCGAGCAAGCTGTTTCATTCTGTTTTTGCGTTCGGGATCAGAGTTTTCGGAATAGCGCCATTAAAGGAAAGCAGCTTTTCCGAGTTGCTTGTGTCAAGCAAATTCGATGGTATTGAAACAAGCCAAAAAGAGAGGTTCAACCCCGAGGGTGATTCTTTCGATTCGGGATCAATCAGAGCTCTAGTTCATCAGGAATAGCCGGGAAAGAAAGTGTCTTGTTCGGCATGTGTTACGAAAAATCCTCGATAGGTTGGTCGAGAAGGGGCATTCCCCAGATCATTGTCAAGTGAAGGAAGATCAGAGCCGACACCAAGCGCAAAGGTCAAAGTGTCAACCGCGGGTACAACCTCTCATCAAGGGTCGTATGAGATAAAAGGCCTTCCTTTCTATTTGCATGAAAAACACCCCTTGCTATCATGCCTGAGAACCTGATGGACAAGCGGGATTTTGTAATTCCACGAATAAAATAAGGTAATTGTCTTTTTTTTAAGGTGGAAATTCTCGTATTCTCGTTCCTGCGGTGAGGATATCAAACGGGAAAGCTAGTCGCAAACAAACTTTCCCAGACTTGGGAATAGGCTTTGTAGCTCGTCTTTCTGGAATAGAGTAAAGGTTCGAAGGATTCCTCCAATCAATCTCCCCCTTACTTAGCTAAGGCATCCGACATAGCAAAGAATGTTACAATGTTAGGTGAAAGTACCACGGCTCACTTTCTTTGCAAGGCATACCACCGCGTTGATAGGTTTGTGTCACCTCTGACGGTTGGCTTCCCCTCGGAACATCTAAATCCCTTCTATTCCCTCTTTTGGATGAATTGGTTCTTTCTTTTTTCGTTTTTTTTTTGGAGTCATCTCATAATATAAGAAATAGAATAAAAAGCATATTGTTCAAAGCCTCCTCAGATCTCCTTACTAGGAAAGGAAAAAGGATACACGACGTTGTAGAAGGTTGTGCGGCATAACCAGAAGATGAGGATGGAAGACGCGATCAATCAATATATTAAATATGAGAATCGGGTTCATATTCTCTTAAGAAAGATCGAAAGTATGAGAGGAGTCGCTCCTTTCGTTTATGCTTTTGAACCTGAAGGAGTAGTGGCATTTAGGCATTCTTCCTCTGATGATTGGGCAAGTAATGAATAGATGGGAATATATGGGGGAAAGAGAGACAAGCGAAAAGCAAGGCGACAAAGGCCAAAGATAAGTAGAAAAGCACTTAGACGACTCTTTCGGGAATCCCTCATCTTTTCCTTTAGAGGAGGGCTACTTCCTGGAAGAGAGAGTTGGTTGCGCTTTTTAATGAGGAAAGTGCCTGGCCTGGAAGACCATCTTTAATATAGAAAGTTCCTTGCCGAAAGCAATCCAAGGCTCTCTCAAATCAAAAAGGCAGAAGAGGAAGAAGAGAATCACATAAATAAAGAAAGGTACGTAAGTCGCTTGCTCATGGGTCACTCACTCCCTTTATTGCCTTAAGAGTGGCACTCGATTGGCGATGGTTCGATTCCTGAGATTGAGATCTCCGCTATTCTCATTTGTCTGCTGGTGCTATGCCTTCTAAGTAATCGCATTTGGCTCCCGGGAATGGATTAGAGATCAGAGTAACCAATAGAAGGAGAGTGACGACTATTAGCCAGGAGTGAAAAGCCAAACAAAGTCAGGGCTATTCTCTTTCACTGCTTTGTATTGCGTCGATAAAGACTTCTTTCCATGACATGCCCCGCTATCTATTTTACTGGAACCGGGCCTTAAGCTTACGGGCGGCCTCTCTAAGAAAAGAAGTTTGGGGGAATCAGGAAGAGCCGCTCTTGCAATGGATTCCTCAGCAGCGAATGCAAAAGAAGAAAGAAGGAAGTGCTAGCTCAGAGGTGCCAACTCAATCAGCTGTGAACGAATCGGAAGCTCTTCCGAGAATGACCAGTTTCATTGTTTTCGATGAACCACCTCACTAGCCGTTCTTTTTTGAAAGAAATCTCCTACTTCCGGTCGAAGGTTACGGATCAGATGTACGAGACGAGGTAGACTTTCTAGATTATCTAAAGTAATATTGTAGCTAGTCGGCTTACAGGGGTTTAGGGGTGTACCCCCCTTCACCTTAAGGCCCGGACAGGAATGATAGCAAGTTCTGAGTCTCTGTTGCAGACTGACCCCGTGTAACTTACTTCGAGTTACCGCTTTTCTGAGTTTAAGTTGCAGCCTGCTGCTGGTTCAGTTCTTGATTGAAAGGTTAACCTTTATCCTCTTTTTCCTACCAACATCCTTAGGTGCCTTTGCGAATGGCTAAGTGCTCTCCCGCCTTTGGGCTTCTTTTACAGCCAAAGAACCACTAAAGGAGCGAGATGGGCGGGATGCCAAAGCTGAATGGATGACCAGGAAAGAAGGGAATGGCTAAAAAGAAAGAATTCACTTTATAAGATACTGGTTCGTTCCGTCAGATACCTTCTGAAAGGGATGTTTTATCCATTCTTTTTTCGAACTAGAACTTCGGGAGAGACTCCAAGACTTTAGCTACTTGATATTGAATAGCATTGGACTGAGTAAAAGGGACTCACTCGGTGAGAGCTCTCTATCTCTGTCAAACTTCTTTATTCCTCCAAGGCGGAAGAGGGCACTTTGAGGACCACAGAGGGTTTAGGTAGCTCAGGCATAGATGAACATTCTCTCATCGGGACAGGATATTACTATTCGGATGTCAGACTGACATACTTAGAATTAGATGTGTTAAGCATGGCTCCCAACCGTGGGTAGACCGATTGTCGGGAATGAATAAAAAGGCTTGACCGTAGATACATTGAAACTTGTACCTTCTCTTATTTAACACGAGCCAGGAAGTGGAAGACCCTTGATGGGATTCTCCTCGAACGCTTCTTCCTTTTGCTCCTCTCAGAGGCGTCAAGAGTTTAGTGGAATCAGAGCTTCTTCAAGCATTCCCATAGAGGTAAGACCAACCGGAGCCAACCCAGCTCTAACTCCAGTAATCGGACCCGACCCCGGCAGTACTAGGTTAATTTCCTTTTCAATTTTAATTTAAAGTAAGCTGAAAAGCACTCTCAAAAGCGACTTTAACCTTCAAGGGAGGAGAACTGATAACAGATAGCAGCCAGGGGATCCTCTTTTACCAAAGTAACTATAACGATTCTAACTCCATTCTAACTTCTTATCCGTTCGCTGGCGGACGCCGAAATGTGGACTAAGGGAGGGTAGTACCACTTATCGAAGAACTAGTAAGAGGTCTTCAACAACTTCGCATCGCTTCACTCCAAACTGCTTCCCGATACCGATGAAAAATAGAAATTAAGATAAGATTCACTAGGCAATAGAGGCAGAGTGCGCACTCTATCTTTATATTAGACTCCAAGATTCTATCTATATGTGCGGGACTTCTAAGATTCAGTAAAGACAGCATTCTATACTCTTAGCCCCGGAGCTCAAGGAATCTTCAACTCTAGAATAGCTTCCTGAACTACTTAGCTCTTTAGTTGCTTACCCCAGTAGCTTTCTTCCTTGTCCATATGAGATGATCCCGTAACCGCTCTCCCCGACTATCCCGATTGCCGAAGGAACTTGCTTGCCGGGTCGAGCCGAGCAATCCAGACTTTCAACTAACCCATTTGAGATAGACTTTGCCTAAAAAGTTTACTTTTACTATATACTACAACAACCTAAAAGGTTGATCTCTTTCTGACTATCCTCTACATCCCTCGATTGTCATTTGCCTTTCAATACCTATGCTTTTACCTTTCCTGCCAAGGTTAAGGCCGGAGAAGAGATTAGTCGCTCAGTTCGTTCAGTCTCGGATTCTTTGAGGAATGGGCTTACCGATCCATCACTTCACCGTTGAAACAAAGTTGGATGTCCGATTAAGATAAGAGTGCTATGGTGCTGGTGTAGAAAAAGAACTTGGAATGATTACATCATCCACGAGAATTAAACAAAGAGAAACTCAAAACTGGAACTTTCCTTCGATTATGAGATTTCTAGAAGAAGGGATTGGCGAAGCTCTTAGTTCGCTGGGTTAGCAGTGCACTATCGGCCTAGTAGGCTATGTTCCAGTTAAACAAAGCTCCATTCTCTGTGCCAGATAGCGAGACTCCTGGCCTATGCGACATTGATCCTACGCTTCCGCTTACGTGAAGTAAAAGAAGCTCCGTTCTCGGTAAGAGCCAAAGACAGACGGGGGGTGATTCCATTCACTTCTTCAACTGCTAAGAAGAATAGCCTTTCTTCCTATATTCCTAGTAGGACGAAACCAAGACACTCGCTTCCACAACGAGAACTGACTTGCAGCCGCCCTGCACCGATTTATGTACGTACGGGTCATGGGAAACCTATTCAATGGTATGATCGCCGGTGAGCCAGTACTTTCTGTCTCGACTTGAACTCGATTGACTTGTATGAGTGGAGCTGGTAGACCCATCCACCAATATCTAATTGAAGGGTAAATATACCTCGAACCTTATCCAAGCTGACCTAGCTGACATCAGGTGTATCTAATTGGCTTGTCCATATTTCATGGTTCAAGTCAGTTGACTCTACTCTATCTACGATGCATCGAGGTTGGTAACGCGTTGTCTATGGCAAGCTTTCCACTCACATATTACTAACTACCTTCTAGATTAGATAAGCTAAACAGTACCAGCTACAATGCCCATTCATTTCTGGAGATGCCCGACTCCTTCTCATCCTATCAGTCCATAGGGAGATCTGCCTTGCCTTACCCGTGCTTCCCTTCTTTTTAGTCGAGGGCTTACCCAACCGTTCAGGTCTGCCCATAAAGAGCAGAGTAGACAGTACACGTAATGGTCCGCCAGGAACGAAGAATAGCTCAGCGGCCGGATAAACCTTGATGAGAATACCAACCCTCTTCCTTTGTCATTTACTGAAGCAGAAATAGAAAGGAATAGCCCTGCCCGCCTTATGAAATAAGCCTCACCGTCAGTCTTTGCTCTCTCTGGATCAGTAAGTAAGTAAGAAGTAAAATAGTCTCTCCCAGTAGTGGGTCATCTATCGTAGTAAAGGAAAGGTGCGCAAATGCTTTTCAGCCCCTCACTCAACCAGCAAAGCTGCCCTTTCGAAAGCCCCTACCAGGAGAACACTTAGCCTCAGTTAGGCGCAAGAGAGCTGCTCATTCCCTTGTGAATACCGATGCTGAAATAATCGTATTAAGCATCCATTGCTACGTCAATCTACGAAGCAGTTGTTTAGGGGTAGGGAAAGAAGACCTAATGCACCGGGGACTGAAGCGGTGGTTGGAACAGAGGCAGATAGTAATCGGTATTCGGACAGATAACGAAGAGTTAGGCGGGACCACTAGAGATGCTCCTATACTATACTATACTAAAGGCTCTCGGAAAAGCAAGAAAGATAAGGGAAGGGGTCAAAACACTTCTGGATTATAATCTATCCAGAGGAGGACTTGGGATAAGAAGAACCAGAGAAGCTAAGACTGTGTACTTTGATCCCAGGTTATTCAATATCTGTATGAGGTTTAAACATGAATAGCGTTTTTTAGATGAAATCAGGGTGGACCTTAGGGCTGCTGTCTCTCATGCCACTGTCGGAGAATCGTCATTACCAGCCTTGTCTCTTGTTGAATCAGTTTGCTCTTTCGACTCTTCTTTCTCTACTTCAGTTCTAAGGAAGTTGAATTGGCTTTGGTTAAGCTCTTCCTATAAGATAAGGAAGAATCAGCAGAGAAGGGCCTTCGCTTCGAACTCTCCTGTTTAGGAATAAAGCTGCCATTGAACTAGTTAGCATTGAAACTAAAGAGTGGGTGAGATTCCGATTGCTACTGCTAGGCTCTTAGGAAAGAAGGCTTTCTTGGATGCCCAGAGGGAGCTGCTAGAGAATCCGGTGCTATTGGTAGTAAGGATATGGCTTAAGGAAGCTCCTGAGCCGAGGTTGGAATCGATTTATCTTAGACGGAATTCGTGGCATATGCTCTTAGCAGCTCTTCCCCCTCTCGAGTGCCCCGGTCGAGGTATCTCTCATTCTGTCCCTGAATGCATTCCGTTAGCTCTTCTTAAAGTACTGAGATAGCGTTCGTGCTCCGCATCCGGGGAGCACTCTCTCTCGCTTTCAGTGGGTTATCTAAATGACTTAAGTCAGAAGTGAAACTGAAAGTCTAGACAGAAAAGATATCTTTAACCGGAATATCCGATGCTAGTGAAAGCAAGTGATCTAGTGACTGTCCAAAGGAAGGATAAATACTGAATCTATCCCCGTCAAATCAAAGCAAGGAGTTCTTTTCGCAGCAATTGAATCCGTAACCTTTGCTCCGGCTATTGAATCAGGAGCTGTTAGCCTTAGGGGCGAAGGGCTTGTTACAGTGAATCCGAAAGTAGGCATATCCGCTGTTCTGTTTGCAAGGAACTGACATCTAATAGTAGACGAATAGGAATCGAATGCGTTCTTTGGCTCTTTGTGGGTTGTGACAGTTACTCAATAGTACAGATATCCTCGAAAAGCAAAGAATGCTAAAGACTAGTCGGATTGAGACTGTGCCAATGGTTCGAAAGAGACTTCCTTATATACATTGTGGCACTTGAGGAATAGAATCCGCTGCTTGAGTGAATGAAGTATGAGCCGTTAATGAATTTCCTGAAGCAAGGGATAAAGGGGAGGAGTTTCATACTGAAATCGATTCACCCGAAAAGGAAGCCTTGCATCCATTCCGCGAGGAGCGAATAGATGATTATTGCGGTTTAAAGCACACTCTAATATCATAGTTAAGGACCGAACTCATCGGATCAGAAAGAGATGGCCAGTCCCTTCCTAATGCGAAAGAGCTTTATTCCGGTACTTCACACCCAAAGCAAAGCTGCACGGAATAGGGGCCTTACTTGTCCCGGTCCGGAAAGAGGGTAAGGTATTGGTCTTGGTTCCTCCTACATATCTTTATACAAGGCATCCTAAGAACAAACCTTTACAAACCTCTTAGAGATGAGAGGCCTGTTGGAATTCATCATGCCCATGAGATATTTAGTCATCCCACCTAAAAGCACTCTTTCCAGATCAGTATGACAAGGGCAGCACCTATTGGAAAACCTGGATCCAGAACCATAATTGGGTTATCCTAATCACCACCTCCCTTCCTTCTCGCGGGGGGGATGTGCTACATCTTGGATGTAGGAGTGACGACCCGTGGTCCAATCTAGTAAAGAGATTGGGTGCCAGTGGTCTGTCTGAGGACGGGTTCAACAAGCTCTTTCTTTTCAAAGAAAAGATGCTTCAGGAGTCCTAAAGGATTGAAAAGAAGAGTGAGCGACGAGTGGTTCAATCCGGAATGAGAGTGAGAGACCACTAGCGGAAAGAGTTTTCTAAAACACTAGGGTTTCTTGCATAAGATTTAGCGAGAAGTCCGAGTAAGAAAAGGAGTCTGAGCGTCGGTTCGCTGCCCTAACCGTGCGATTTCAGGGCATCTTTTCAAGTATTCATCTAAACGTGTCGGGCGATCCATTGGCAGCAGAAAAGAGTGATAGCTAGCTTCATTCTAGAGGTTCTAAACTATACTCTATAAGTCTTCCTTCCAAGTAAGGATTGAAGATCATATGCTTACACTATATCCCTCAATCTCCCAAAAAAGAGGGTCTTTCCTGGCGACCTTACCTACACTTGGTAATTGAGGAGTCAAATCATTCTTTTTCTCTGATGCCTTAATCCTTTTAGTGTATCGGCATTTCGGTTGTAGCAGTTGTAGCTCTTCCTCTTCTCTTGTAGCTTGAGTGCTTGTTGTTTAACGTCTTTCGATTCAAAAGCAATCCTGGGCTAAACCAGCGTCTGTACCTCCTGACTGTCCGCTGCATTCGAAATGAAATGGTAAGAATAGCAGTTCCGTTTTCGTCCCCGCGGGATTGGCCTTTCCTTATTACTTATTAGAAAGTAGTTAGGAAGCCAAGTACGTTATCGGGGCATCTAAGACAATCAAAACAACCGCCCTAATGGGCCATGGGCAGCTATAAAAGGCCAATCAACCCGAAAGGGAGGTCGAGAAGGAGGGAACTCCAAGCCATCAACATTTGGGAAAACGTACCTTGATGCAAACCTATTCGAATTCGAAACAAACCTATTCACCCTATACCCCCTTCATCACCCTTGGTTATTGTTATTTCTTTGCTTCTATTTATTTATTCTATAAGTAAGAAAAGGCGCTCATTAGTGGTTTGAATGACAGTGCATGCATCACTTCAATCGGATAATGCCTCTATCTTTTATACCCCAACAGCTTCAACCTATCTTACTATGCTTTGCTGCTGTTAGGTTGCCGTTGTTCTTTTGAAGGTAAGAATAGATATAGATATAGATATAGATATAGACAGGTTAGAATAGAATGGATTGGATTGGAGCAGTAGGATGTTAGGCATCTGGGTGTGCTATCTGAGAGAGGGCTAGCTTTGATCTTCCTATCCCATGTGGGAGAGAGATCCGGCTTCTTTCTAGCTTATGTTCGTTCTAGTTCCTAGGTCAGAATACCATTAGCATGAGGGTGGTGGTAGATCAGGGCTTGTTGAATGGATCCCTGATTCTGATACCTAGGAGAGAACAAGAGCTTCAACTGATTCTCCGATGCTTAGGAGCTCTTAGTTCTTCTTGCCAGAGGGATAGAGCGAAGATAGCTAGCCTTAGTCTTTCCCCTATCTATAAGACAATCTTCTGTCTTGTCTTCCTCCTGTTAACACAATCCTCCTACTGGTAGGTTTCTATCAATATGGAATGCCTTAGAACGAATTAGATGGAGCTAGGCGAATGAAGGCTGGTCGTAGATCTACTTCTTTCTAGATGTAGCTTCCCTTCCTTACTGTGCTGTTAGTTCTTGACAGAGGGTGAGAGGAAGACGACTAGGGGATCCCGAGCTTCCTTAAGAATTTCTTCTAAAGGGGAACTTTTCTTTACTAGCTGAGGGTGGTCGTAGATCAGTAGAGCCCGAAGTCTAAGTCCTATCCTTACTATCGTAACTCAGTCCTATCACTGCTCTAAGAGAGATGCCTTACTTTCCTAAAGGCAGGTTTTTCTTACTTAGAGAGGTGTCCCTTTGAATCTTCTTTTAGTTCTATGAGGACGATTATCCTAGTAATGGTAATATCATTCTATCGTCTTGTTGTTCCTGTAAGCAAAGGAAGAATTCTGACTCCTATCCTGCCTCTATTCCATCGTCCAGTTGCTCAAGAGGAATAAGCAAGGCTCGAAGACCTCGTCAACATGGCGCTTAGTTCATCCGCATGAATTTGATCTAAGGCTTCTATTTCCCCTAGATATAGGACTCTGTTCTTTTGTCTTATTAGTTGTCTTCCATCGTCCTGTAGCTCCCTTTAGTATGTTTATAAGAAGCTAGAGCAAATAATATGAAATAAGATCTATCCATCTCTTTCCCTTAGCTAGGCGAGCGTTAGGATAGAGAATATCTTCCCTTTATGACTTACCTTTCACTTCTCTTACCGGTCTTCCAAGGTTTCATTTTCATAAAGGCTAGTGCAGCGAGTTCCGTCCGGAGGAGCGTAACGTCTAAGAGTTGATAGAAAGTGGCTCTTTTTTGTATTTCTTACTTTCCTTAATGTTCTGTTAGTTTAGTAAGGACTCATGGCTTCTAGTTTGAGAGCTAGTATCTAAATGTCTGGTTTAGGTGGTAGGTCTTAAATATTCCCTCACGGCTTCTCTTAAGCCTTTCAACGATCGTTTAGCTATCCGAATTAGGGATAGATAGTTACACCTGTCCGTCTGAACATATATATAGTTAGTGTGTCCTAAGATAGTCTATCTTTTTAAAAAAAAATTTGTGTTCTTTTGAGCTATCCTAAATCAGACTATTTTGTGTCAATAGTAGTTCCCAAGATTGTCTGCTAACAAAGTAGATTTGGAAATTACGTAAGTAGATGATTGAGCCATCAGCGGGCAGTCATCGATAAGTGTAGTCATAAGGACCAACGACGATGAAGGAGTAGGAGCGAATTCGGACGGAATGGAATCGAATGATTACGAGATAGATATGGATATGGATTTTTTTTTTTTTTTAAGCCATGTCTTGCACACGGCTACAGAGGCGCCGCCGCAGGTCCCGGATCAACAACTAGTGGAAGTTCCCTCCCCCGCTCCCCCGGGCTACGACCCCCTAGAACCGCGAATTGGTGGAGATAGCGTCTCACAAATCTATTTACAGCTCATCTGTAAGTACAAGGGAAAGGACGGAGACGGAGATTTTCTTAGAAAGAGCTCAATCCATTTTTGAGCGCAAAAGCCGAATCCTATTACGGATGGAGGAGCTTGATTCGGGTAGGGGCTGGCTTGTGGACGGGGCCCAGTTTATCAAGACCAAAAAGGGCAAGGACTATTCAGAGGATAGTCTCAATGCTGTCTTCGAAAGTCTTGGGCGCAATGGCCGCGATAGCCCTTACTTTTCCCAGTTTGCTCTTTCTAAAAGAAACCACCGCCCTTGATCTGGGACCTACCTACCCACTCATCAATCACGGTGTTCAGCTGACTTGCACTGATAGACCCCTATTGTATTGTAATTAGGCGCCCATCTTTTTACTGTTGTCAACTAATCTCTTCAATGTTCGATTCTACTCTATGTTAGAACATTTCTGTGAATGCTATTCTGATTTAAGTGGTCCTATTCTGTGTCCCGTGCTAGGAAGCATTACTCCTCTTTTCATTCCAAATTCAAGAATACGACCGATACGATTGATTGGTCTGTGTGCCTCTTTTATTACTTTTTTTTATTCCCCTGTTCCTCGGATACAATTCGATCCTTCTACGGCCAAATCTCAATTTGTGGAAAGCCTTCGATGGCTTCCTTATGAAAACATAAATTTTTATTTTGGTATAGACGGTATCTCTTTATTCTTCGTGATATTGACCACATTTCTGATCCCTATTTGCATTTTAGTGGGTTGGTCTGGTATGAGAAGTTATGGGAAAGAGTATATTACAGCATCGCTAATTCGTGAATTTCTAATGATCGCCGTGTTCCGCATGCTGGATCTTCTACTATTCTATGTTCTTCCCGAAAGCGTGCCAATCCCTATGTTGTGCGGAGCTGAGCATCTTCTATTCGCTGGGATAAAGCTTTTCCTCTGCAGGGGCCTTGTGCAGTAAACCCCCTACGGGCGGTCGTCCGTCGTCGTAAAGTAGTCCCCGCGAAGCTTTCGGGAAGAGGGGTAGTCTTGTGTGTAAGCATAGCATTTCTGGTCGAACCCGCCCAACCCAACTAAGAAGAACCGAACCTGACAGACACATCTTTTTCCTTTTGGGAGGGTACTCTGAGTAGTGGGTACCTCGTAGGACCTCGACCCGCCTACTCGGGTCTTGTATGAATATGCAGGAAGGGGTGCTCCTAGGTGTGTGTAGGGGTTGTGTTTGTTCGCGAGAATGGATTCCTCGTCAAGTCAGTTTGGGGGGTGTGGACACACTTGCGCGAATTCGGGTAACGGCTACAAGGGAGAAATCGAAAGGAAACTGTACCTGACCAGGGATGGACGTAAACTCGTAAGCTACCGAGGGTAGGGATAATCGTCCAGGTCTTATTGTGAAACAAAAAAGCCGCCCCGCCACAGCAGGCGGGTTGGTTCCTCTGTCGTCGCCGGGGAGCTCTTGGCGAGGAGACCTTAGGATAAGTTGCTAAAACAAACGGGAGGGGCGGACCGACCCGTTCAGTAGAATTCCGAAAAAAAGACTGTTGGCAGCAGCAGGTGGAGACATTTCAGTGGCCCCCTTCAAAAGGAAATGCGGGCAGGGTTAAGCTCGGCAGAGGGTTCGAGAATAGGGTAGGGTTCTGTCCTTAAGATTCAGATAAGAAAAGGGTTCCAAACCTTTATGCATGCACCTCCGTATAAGTGCTGCGTACAAGTTCCGGCCAGGATAATTGAGAAAGATCAAACCAATTTGAACCGCTCACATCACAGTAGTAGTAGCGTAAAGGCCGTAAGTCGGGGGGCGGCCAAAACATAAGTATTACTTTCACATCTCTCTCTATCTATAGATAGAGAGAGAGATTCGCTGCGTGAGCAACCCGACTGTGCGATACATGTGCTCTACAGGTCGCACTCCATCTTTCTTACCAACGAGCCCATCTTTTTATTTTGAAGACGGGCCGGTTCGAAAGGCATGGTTTTCAGTATGTCTCCAGATAGGCCCCCCACTAGTCCGGCTAGCTAGTGAGCGGTTCTTTCGGGCGAGAAGCAGGCCGGGCGGGCATCTCTCGCAGCGCAAGCTGCATTCTTCGCCACGCCACCACCCGAGAAGCAAAAGATTCGTCAGTCCAGGCTGAAAATACATGCATAGATAGTGATCTAATGACAAGGGCCGCCGACGGAAGCTCGGGACGGAGCCGTATGATGCGGAAGTCTCACGTACGGTTCCCTGAGAAGGGAGTGGCTACCTACTGGAGCTTCGACCAACCACCACCGGTCAATTCCGCTTTGGGGTCACCCCTTACTCTACCATTATTATAGGCGTATGGGGTTCGAGACAAAGAAAGATCAAGGCAGCATATAAGTTTTTCCTTTATACTTTACTTGGATCTGTTTTTATGCTATTAGGTATTATCTTTATTATTTTCCAAACAGGAACCACCGATTTACAAATATCATTAACCACAGAATTTAGTGAGCGGCGCCAAATCTTTCTGTGGATTGCTTCTTTCGCCTCTTTCGCCGTCAAAGTGCCTATGGTACCAGTTCATATTTGGTTACCCGAAGCTCATGTGGAGGCACCTACGGCAGGATCCGTCATCTTGGCAGGAATTCCTTCAAAATTGGGAACCCACGGGTTTTTGAGATTTTCAATACCCATGTTTCCCGAAGCGACACTTTGTTCCACTCCTTTCATTTATACTTCAAGCGCGATTGCTATAATATATACTTCCTTGACCACTTTAAGACAGATCGATCTTAAGAAGATCATTGCTTACTCCTCAGTAGCCCATATGAATCTGGTGACTATTGGTATGTTTAGTCGGGCGGCGGCCGTTAGGTCACCTATTTTGAGTTATGGACACACAAGGCCAAAACATGTGTGCCGGGCGTGCGACCCATCAACCTACTAGCAATGGGGGAGAAAACATAGCATGTCGCAACAAAAGCTTGATTCGAGGCGTCAGCAAAACACTGCCGTCTGTTCCAAAAAAAAAAGCCCCTTAGCGCCCCGGGACGGGAGTGGGGGACGGCCCGCAGGCAACGGCAGCACTGGCTCCACGAAGTCAGAATCTAATCTTTCTGTTGGCTTTTCCAATTCGTGAATAAGAATGAAAGGGCTAGAAGCGAGCGCTTCTAGCTGCTTTGCCTTCTTCTTATTATGGCGGCTATGTTGGCGTGGCGAAACTGAACGAAAAGCGAGATGAACGTACTATTTTCAAATCGATTGATAGATAGCCTGATCTGTTATGATAGATCGAAAGAGTAGGAATAGATAGAGAGGGAATCTATCAATAATAAGGGGGAATCCCCTATTTCTATCTATTGATGAGACAACTATCTATTCTTGATCCATCAGATACATATCGATTTTTTTCTGATGGAGTCTACATCGTACGTAGAGCGCCCAGGCGCTTTTTGGGCCAGCTCAGTTCTCTTATCCATCGGTCCAATGCACTGGGCTGGGCTCATCTCATGGAAAAAAAAAATTTAGTTGTGTTGTTCTTCGACGCCTCGACGCATTCCCTTCTCTCCCCGGCATCGTCCCACACAGAAAGAAAGAGCGCGGAGCCCCGGCCCGACCTCTGTAGGTCCGCTAACGTAAAGCGAGGAGTTGAGCCTGAACTGGCGAACCGAAGTCACTTTCGGAACCATACTTCCTACAGCTAACACGTGTCCAGTCCAGCGGGAACGCGCAGCGCAAACGAACGTGAGCTGCTATACCGAATCCCCCGCTGGCCATCGGGGACCGAGTGGTAAGGCCATGATCCACAGGGGAACGGATCACTCATTCTTCCATTGGGGACAGGTGCACGAACGACAACTCCAAACGTCACACATCCGCCGCCTACCTACCGTTTAGGTGGCACCAGCGAGATCCAGCTAAGGTAAGGAACTTCGTGTCGCGGCTGCTCCACTCCGCCGCGGTCTCATGAACTGAACTTCGTTGCCTTCCCGCGCGCGAAGCAAGTGGGCGCTGCGCTGTGGGTCAGTTTCGGGGCGGGGGGTGAAGAGAGACCATAAGAATAATTCATTTGGATCGACGAGCCCCAAAACTCAGAATCAATGGAATGTCTGTCTATCTATGAACATCTATTCTATCTGTATATCTAGGGGATCTCTCTCTACATATAAAAGTTTTTTTTATGGCATGATATGATCGCCTAGCCGTAGCCGCATATCGGCTGCGCTCAATATGCGTCCGCTGGATCAGATCTTTCGCTTTGACGGAAGCTTTTGGACCTAGCAAAAATGGAAGCCTTCGCGCAAGCAAGCCCGCGAGAGAAGGAAGCAAAGTAGAAGCTTTGCCAGAAGCAAAACGAGGAAGCAGAGCTGTCGTATAAGCCCCCCGACCGACTAAAATAAAAGAGTCGCGACCTACTTTGATTCAAAAGAAAGGCGAAGGGTTTGGCAACAAGCAAACGGCTTTCTATCATAGTTGCAAGGGTTCAA
Source organism: Euonymus europaeus (assembly GCA_963580455.1). NCBI lineage: Eukaryota > Viridiplantae > Streptophyta > Magnoliopsida > Celastrales > Celastraceae > Euonymus > Euonymus europaeus. Next base: position 629,089 of record OY756973.1, on the reverse strand, counting down.
AACCTTAACTACTTAAGTACCAAAGGCTGCTTTCGGTCGGTTTCATAAGGGGGCTGTTCACTACAAGCTATCAGCGCTGTCTTAGATTGAACGGCAATAAGATAAGTCGACGTTCAATCTCTAAGGCGGGTTTTCGCTGAGAACGGAATAGTGTTCGTGTCAAAAGGTGAACAACGCCCTAGCTTATAGAGTTCGCTGCTTTTCCCAGGCCGGAGAAGGGCTTATACTGCTCGCCTTTGTTTGGTATATTCATTCAGTACCAATACAAACTACAACTACACAAAAGTGGAAGGGCCACTATAAAAGCTAGAAGTAGCCAGCCTATAAGTAGTCGGCCTAACCAAACCAAAACGTCACGACAACAGAAAATTACCCTTATGAATGGAATCTTAAGTAGGGGGCCGCCCGCCTACCAATCAAAGAGGCTGAGAGTAAGCGTAAGCTCACTCGTAAGCTCTTCGAGCTTTCTCCGCCAGAGAGAGTAGAAAAGGGGAGAAGCGACTCGTCGTAGAAGCTTCGCTTCCGGAACGAAGCCTAAAAGATCGACTCGACTTGGCTTGGCGCAGGAGGCCCAGCATTCTGAGCTGGAAGGAGGCAAGCAAATGAAGGGAGGCATTACGGGCCGACTACAAGAAGCAAAGCTTCTACGACTCGACAAGTCGCTTATAGAATGCCGACTACTAAGTGAAGACTTTCCACTTCATTTAATAAGGGAAGGAAGGGGGGAGGGAAGCTTAGCGAGCTTTAGTTGGCCGACCACTACATAAGCCGCTGGCGGAGAAAGTTCTTCGAGCTTCCCTTCATTGGCTTCGCGGGAGCCGCACAGCACACATAGCTGGAAGTCAGAGGGCCCATAGTACCTGCCTAACCCTTCTCTCCGAGGGACCGTGGATCGGAAAGCGCCGTCTAAACCATCCCATTCATCCAAAAGAGAAGGGGCCTATGTATTTGCATGACCCCTGCGGATTTGAGACCCTATACTACACCCGGAGCCAATCCCCTATCGGTCCTGCCACCACGCCGCAGAACGAGAGCTCGTGTGGAACCTTTTATTTCTGGCGTAACAGCGGTGGAACGTAAGAAAAGATTATGGTCACGTAACATAAGGGTCGGAGGTACGGTAAACTCGGCCAAAATATGATACCCGAAGGGCCCGGCACGCACAATCCTATCCGAGTCCGAGTTTACCCCCTGCCCTTCTCCTGCCGTGGAAGGACTTCAGCCTGTGGTGTGGTCCAACCCATGGGAAAAAACAACCTCATCCCCCCCATTGCTCAGTGCTCCCTGCTGCTTCGCTGGGCTTTACCCGTCCCCGGCGTGGACGCGGGCTTCTATAAGAGAATGAGAAGCTCTCAACACAAGAAAACGCGAACCGTGTGGAGCCCTCCCGAGTTCGTTTTCTGCCGCCACTGGCCGGCCGCCGGGGAAACACTGCCCGGCCCCCTCTCGGGAAACGGGGGTGGGGGTCCAACAAGCACTTGCTGCAGGGGGGCCCACAAGCACCCGGCCCGCCCCTTCTTCTTCAGTAAAGCCGATCTCTTTTTCGCCAGTGCTGACGCAGTGCGCACGTAGATAAGGAAAGAAAAATCCCAGTGGGGGGGAGGGCCAGTGCCTTTATTTTCTTTTACGGCCTAAACTCCTGTCAGCCGTGGGGAACTACTGCTCGGTCGGGGGGAAGGGAAAGGCTTGGGCCTACCTATCCCGATCCCGATAGGACCTCATAAAAAGAACGGGAGCTGTTGAGAGGTTCCATATTGCCGAGCAAAAGGGCAGCACTTCTGTACGTGATCGTAGTATGTCATGTCGTCTCGTCCCCGCTGCATTGAAGAGTACCTATGCACTATGTTCCGGTTCACTGATAAGGAAGATAGAGTTGGGGTGGGGGTCCACGATGTGATACTCAAGTATGACCCGGGGAGATACATGCTAACTATGGGTAGGAAGCAGGAACCATTATGTTATGTAAATAACTTCGGGGGGTTACAGATCTCTTATACTACCATCGATCGACAGAGCGGAACGACCAGAAAAAAAAGTGAAGTTAGAAAGCCGTATGATAGGTGGTAACTCTCTTGTACGGTTCGGGGGGTAATAGGCATACGTAGATCAGTGGGGGGGGTCTTTGGCTCTATCGAACATACAGGGAATTGGAGGTAGCATTCTACCGATGTTAAGTCATGGACTGGTTCCTTCAGCCCTTTTTCTATGTGTTGGTGTTCTATATGACCGACATAAGACTCGACTTGTTAGATATTACGGAGGTTTAGTGAGCACCATGCCGAATCTCTCTACCATTTTCTTCTCTTCTACTTTGGCCAATATGAGTTCACCTGGTACTAGCAGCTTTATCGGAGAATTTCCCATCTTAGTAGGAGCTTTCCAAAGAAATAGCTTAGTAGCCACATTAGCAGCACTTGGGATGATTTTAGGCGCGGCGTATTCCCTTTGGCTATATAATCGTGTGGTTTCTGGAAATTTAAAACCCGATTTCCTCCATAAATTCTCCGATTCAAATGGCAGAGAAGTTTCCATTTTTATACCTTTTATTGTTGGAGGGGCGACCGTCCGTTGAACTACCAAAGAAAAAAGGGTAAACCAATGTGATCATGACATTGTAGGTGCTTGCGATGGGACGGATGTGACTTCCCTCAGTTGGTTTGGGTGGCATAGCCCGTTGCAGAAGTCCCCCCCTTTTTTTTCCATTTCTTTAGTCTTTAGGGAGCCAAAGTTTTACTTTTCTAATAAAATAAGGCTCGCGCAGGGGCGCCTCACGTTTTTTGGCTGAGCCGTATCTTGCTGGGTGGGACCGAGAGAAAGAAAGGACGGGAGGCAACCATGCATGGTACTTCTCGACCGTGTCTCCGAGGGACAGTTGAACGAGCGACTCATGAATGCTGCCGGGTTGGACGAGCCAATAACTCGAACGCGTTCGGTCTGTTTTTTGAGCAAGAATCACAGCGTTACCTTACCTTCACCATGATACGGACTCCAAGTTCTTATGGCGGAGCACGAGGAGATTTATCATCAATATGATGATGGGAATGGAAACCAGAAGCACGACCGGGGTCTTCGTGGTCCAAGATAATAAAACCATCAGTAAGAGTAACGTAAGCATGAGACTTTTTGGTAGTACCGGTGAACCAGATGGCCGCGGCGATGGAATCTGGGACGGAGGACTCGTAGTATCTCTCTAGATCTGGCAAAAGCGAAAGACCCCTAACGTAATTCGAATGAAGGCTGACCGCTGAGCCCACTCTGGCCTCGCAGGGCGGGCCCCTGTGGTTGCGAGCTGGAGCTGCAATAGCTTATGGCTAGAGCAATGGGAGGGGCCCCAGCAGAGAGAACAGTAAGGATAACGAGCGCGCCGCCCGTCAAGCGGGCGGCAGGAGCAGCAGGCAAGTGCTTGATAGGCCGGCCAACAGCCCAGTGAACCGGGCGGGTCACTCGACGAAAGGGGGGCACACTGAGCAAGTACGAGAAATTGGCCCCGCTCCGCTTTATTAAAAGCAAGGACCACTACGGGAGATCAAACCAAGGACCTATTGAAGTCGGGGCTCGTCCCCGGTCAATATTGGATCAAACAATAGGGGGCCGTAGCACTGACCTCTTTTTTTTTTTTTTTAATACAAAAAGATCGTACAGTTCCCTACCGAGACAACAGAAACTCGGAACGGATCCTCCGCGCGCTGGGCATACCTCGTCCGTGCGTCTTTCTCGTGGCGGGAACAGAACAACAGGGAAAGACTCGGCCGACCTGTCCAGGGCTCGAGGGCGAGCTTTATTTAAGAGAGAATGGGGAGTGAATCGAAAGGCTTCCGTTTTGGTTTGGGGGCTCCTCTCGATCTTTTTCGTAGTTGGGAAGGGGGAAGGAGTCTAAATCAATGGGCATTAATGAACCATCATTGATGGACGTTGCACATGACACGATCAATTCGACTCAAGGTCCGGCGCTAATAGAGGTTGCTTACTCTCCTAGTTGCGAAGGAAAAGGGCAGGGCTTTTTTCTTAGTAATAGTGGGCGGGTCTCATGAGATGTATGCCGGCCGTCGGAATCAAATGAAGGTCGAAGGACCATTCGATTCATTAAGGGGCATAGCGGCGCCCTCGCCTGGCGCCATTCCCAGCAGACGGGCGGGCCCGGGCCTGAATTCAGACCAGACCAGACTCTTCTTTGTTTGAGCTGCTCCCACGCACGCAGGCCGGAAGATCTCAGTTGTCCTGGACTGGACAAGTACATAGAGATCTTCGTGGGACCGAGGGGGGAGTCTCAATCGATCTTTTCTAGGATTCCTTATCACGCCACGCACGGAGATCTTTCCATTGATAGATAAGAGGGCTCCCCCTTGAACAAACTCTTAAAGGTTAGGTTACTACCTGCCTCTATGGAAGAGGTGTACTTTGTACCGCCCGAAGGTCATATAGATCGAAACCCAGAGCGATAAGAACGAAAACCCTACCCACGGCTACAACTACTGGCGCTTCAAAAAGCTTAGATTCTAAGGGCGATACTGAAAGCCTTTTTTTAGGTCGTGTAATAGGGAGGTGTAAGCCCCGAAAACCTTTGGTACTTCGGTAGGGCGAGCAGCCCTTAAAAAAAAAAGGGTTTTGATCCCTTCCCCTATTTCTGCATTTCATTTTCTATTCGGCCCGCCTCAAACAAAATGAGAAAAAAGGAGAGGCCTATTGATTCGAAGTTACTACGAAAGGGTCGGTCAATAGCATAGCTCTTTCTTTCCCCGGTCTCCTTTCGAAGGAAAGGCCTTCGCATTACTAATCCGGTAGGGCCGGACGGCTTTGTTTGACCCAGCTTGGCGAATCGCATCCCCGCGCAACGACATAGTTTGTGCGCCCCTTACCGTTCTCACTCAGTGTTTGCAACGGCTGGGGAGGCAGTCGTAGAAGCGAAGCCTATCGACAAGCCGACCATCAAATACGAGATTGGGCCCCTTCTCAAAGATTTGATGGAATGGCCCAGCCCACCCAAGAGCGCTTATGTCATATGGGAACTCATGGCTGGAAACAATCCTTAGGGTTTTGATATCAGGTAGGAATAATAAGAGTCAAAGTCCAGGTTGGTTGGTGAGCCTAGTGATAGGAGACTATCTAGCTTGGTTCGGAGAGCACTTGTTTGTTGGGTTAAAGATTTTTTTTTGCTAAATGTTACGCCTAAATGCTGAACTATTGACCCTACTTGTTCGGATGGGTGTTCACCCCAAAGTGTTCCCGGACTGCATGCATACATCCGTAAGTAACTTAGTGCAACATGGCAAATTTAATTGAGAGGAATCAGCAAAGAAAAGAAAAACGGGTCAACATCAACATGTGTATTTGAGAGATTGTCCTCGGGCTGAGGAGTGTCCACATGAGTTCGTTGAGATGTCTACACAGGAATAAAAAAACCAGATGCTTTCTTTATCACCAAATAGAGATGAATACTATATGATAGCAGCAGGAAATTCTTTGGCACTGAGTCGAGGTATTCAAGAAGAACAGGTTGTTCCTGCTCGATACCGTCAAGAATTCCTGACTATTGCATGGGAACAGGTTCATCTTCGAAGTCTTTTTCCCTTACAAGATTTTTCTATTGGAGCTTACTTATTCCTTTTCTCGAGCATAATGACGCGAATCGGGCTTTAATGAGTTCTAATATGCAACGTCAAGCAGTTCCGCTTTTCTCAGTCCGAGAAATGCATTGTTGGAACAGGAGTGGAACGACAAGTGGCTCTAGATTCAGGAGTTCCCGCTATAGCTGAACACGAGGGAAGGATCCTTTATACCTATACTGAAAATCTTTATTTATTGGGCAATGGGGATATTTTCAGCATTCCATTAGTTATGTATGAACGTTCTAACAAAAAGACTTGTATGCATCAAAAACAGCGGGGTAAGTACATTAAAAAGGGACAAATTGTAGCAGATGGTGCCGCTACAGTTGGTGGCGAACGCGCTTTGGGTAAAAACTTATTAGTAGCTTTTTTACGTGGGAAGGTTACAATTCAGAAGATGCGGTACTCATTAGCGAGCGTCTGGTATATAGAGATATTAATATTTCTTTTCACATACGGAAATATTAAATTCATACTCATGGGACAAGTTCAAGGTCCCGAAAGGATCACTAACGAAATACCGCATCTATGAGCCTCCGAAATTTAGACTAAAATTGAATTGTGATGCTGGGATCGTGGATAGAGACGGGCGAGATTTGAGTAGGGAAATTAACGCCTCAGATGGCAAAAGAGTCATCGTATGCCCCTGAAGATAGGTTATTACGAGCCATACTTGGCATTCAGGTATCCACTTCAAAGGAAACTTGTCTAAAACTTCCTACAGGTGGTAGGGGTCGAGTTATTGATGTTAGATGGGTCCAGAAAAAGGGGGGTTCGAGTTCTAATCCAGAAACAATTCGTGTATATATTTTACAGAAACGTGAAATCAAAGTAGGCGATAAAGTAGCTGGAAGACATGGAAATAAAGGTATCGTTTCAAAAATATTGCCTAGACAAGATATGCCGTTGTTGCACCTAACACCTAAAGGTAAAGGAGCAACGGGTCCCGAGCTAGAAGAGGTACTCATGAAGCATCCCTTCTGGCCTTACCTTTAAATAAGGGCGTCAAGCCTATTAAAAGAGTAAAGGGGCTCATGGGCACACCTAGCATCTATCGGCGAGGGCTGCCAAAGACATCGGCTACTGAGATCCCCGGATCGCGGCTTGGGGAATGCCACCAAAGCTCCAAGAGTGCCAGCGGGGAGAGTGAAAAGCAAGGAATTCATATTCTCCCCCGAGTCCTTCTCTTCCCTTGAGGCAGAGGCTCCTAATATCATCCAAGCGCCAATGCCCTATTTACCTCCTTTACCACCACGCCATTTACCTACAACGAATGCCGCGCTTCTTCCATTATCTATTGGGTTTACACTTGCCTTAGGAGCTTATCTGGGCTCTGGATTATATGGACTCCTTGTTTCATGCACTGGAGGTTTTTTCCTACTATTCAAGATATTGCCGGGACTACTACTAGTACTTGTGTAGAGCAGGCCCATAGGGTAGTTACCGAGACTATAGGGGCTTCCTGGGTGAGGGACGAAGGGATTGCCTGAAGCTGAAAACCTTACGTTGACTGACACTTTCTTTCTATACGCAAGTCATTCCATTCTAGTTCCAGGAGAGGAGAAGAGGAAGAATCAAGGCATTAAGTCTTTCGGCATAGAACGGTTGGTTCGTACGGAGAGATTCCATCAACGGAAATTCTCCAATGGATGGGAGAAGGTCTCTGCAAGGGTTAAGTGCCACATTAAAGGAAGGCTCAAAGCCAGGCTTTAGGAAAGATTCACTACGTATCACTATGAATATTCATACGCACCTGCAGCGGAGCAGTTAAGTGAGTGTCTGGCAAAGAGCTTTATTAGCGTATAACAAGAGGTGATGCAGCTAGGAAGTTAACGAGTGAACATCTTTCCGAACAAGGGAGACTTGAATGCTTACAACCCTTATAGGTAAGGGAGCAGCTAGACTTTCAAGTATCAAGTAAGAGATCTCCCCCTAAGGCAGCCCTAAGCAGGCTAAGTAAAGGAAGAAACTCTATAAACAGATCCGTGTGTCGAAGACCGGACGTGCTAACAAGGACATCACTTCCCCCCGAGAACCCCTCACACTCTGCGGGTCAAGTCCTTTCGTTTAGAACGAGATCTATCGGGCTTCAGTAGCGACACCTTCCATTTAAGAACTCCCGTTTTTCCCAGATTCAAGGCAAAGAGGAAAAAGAAAGGTAGTCAGCCGGGCATTCAGGCCTTGCAGTTGGGACAGTTGCGGAAGGGAAGCCTCTCACTCTCAAATGAGAAGAAAAGCTGGCAGCACCAGCGTAGCAGCCTCGGGCGTATGCGTATCATGGGAAAAGGAGAAAGGGAAGCGCTTATCACATGAAAGGGCTGGGAAAGACGTATCAATTCTTATTGAACAAGAAGGTAATCAAGAAGGGAATTGGAATGTAGGTGGGAGTAAGATCATAGTCTCATTCATTCTCGTAAAGAGGCCTTCGAAAAGACGAAAAGAAAGTGTTGAAGCCCGATTAACATTCTTGATCTGGGATCGGGGAAAACGTTTACCTTTTAGTAGCTCTTTTCCCTTTTGCCGTTCCAAGAAGGAGAGTGGGGGATGGTCTGTTTAACTGACGGAACCGTCTGTCTATCTGTAGCTTCATCCTGTAAGGAACTTGGAGTTCGAGTACACCTACACCTGGGTGGTTCATATCCTATTTCTTTCTATCTATTGAAAGAGAGAGTGGTAGTTTCATCCATGACTGGGTGGGTATGGTATCTCTTCCCGAGCATCTTCTTCCTTCAAGCGGACTGATGATCCCTATTTCCTAAAGTAGGACACAACCTCCAAGCTTGACTTTAAAGGGCAAGCAAGCCCGTTGTCTTAGGACGTCTCCCAAGCAATCTTAGTACATCTTTCTTTTTTTAGACGCTTTCACATATCGAGTTCAGGAGGGGCTTATAGTAACATTGATTGAAACGCGCATAACGGTTCTATTTCCTACTAAGCCCTGCCCTCACCAACTATCTAATACTGGGCGGGCTCATGTTACAAGTTCCTCTCGATTTTCCTCGAATCGGCAAAGGGAAAACAAGTATTAATTCAACCGGAATGCCGGTTGCGTAATTCCTTTCTTTTTCCCTAAATATCAATAGAGGAAGAAAGCTTGTAACGAGTTGAGAGAACTAAGGGCAAACCCCTGCCAAAGATAGCTGCTAATTCTGTGGTAGTCGCAGATCTCCTTTATCAGATTGGCTTGGCCTCTCGGACTCGGTATTCGGAATCGGAGCAGAGTCTTTCCTTACCACAGGGATATTTTACTAACCCAACTAGCAAGTTTCAAGTCAATTGCAGTTATTTCCGGATGTCCAACTGAGCAATCAATCTAGCTTGTTCAATACCTTCTAAAGTGGTCTTATGGTCCTTATAATTAAGGTTACCCAGGGTTTGTTCCTAAGGCACTCATGGGATTCATTCAATTACATCGAACCGCCTCGGGCTGGGCTATTGAATGAAGTTGTTGTTGCCTTTGGGCTTGAAGCGTCGTCTAACTCTGAAGAAGCAGAATCAGAGGTTAAGAGTTTCCATAGTTGCTGTGCTTTCATCCGTTTATATATATCTTAAGTAAAAGTAAAAAGTCGTTTGAAAACGCAGGAAAGAAAAATAAATTTCCAGTTATTTAATCAACCAATGCGGGGAAGGGTTCATCTGACAAGAGGGAAGGCATTCGCAAACTAGGCTATATGCCCAAGCCCAGGAACAGGAACAGGAAGCAGTTCCCCTTTTGAAATAAGAATTTTTGAAGGTAATGTAATTACGCTCCAAAAGAGGAAGAGTAAGTAGCAGTTGCTTAAGCGGTCGAAGCGAGCTCGAGAGCTACTAGGCCGATAAAGGAGAGAGAGAAGGCTACGGGCTTTAGCCTCTTGGCTTTGCTTTCTTTGTTGTTGGGGCAGGGAGTGAAAAAAGATTCTCAGTTTCTCTTCTCTCCCGAGAGTGAATCACTTGAATATACATCTTTGATTACATATGTCTTCCCTAATTAATAAGGCAGTATAAGTAGCAGAATAAATAGTTTTTTAAGTCCCAGTAGGGGCATGCCCACCAGTCAACTCAATAGGGGGCGGCAAGGAGCTTATAGGGTGAGGGCTTGACCTCTCTTTTTTCTAAGCGCTTTCTCTCACAGGAGAAAACTGAATGAATTGATTGGAAGTTCCCTGCCTGACAGCTAGTCTTAAGGTGGGCAGCCCATCCAATTAGAGTCTCCGGATAAGAAGTATGGTAGGACTTCTCTCGTTGTGTAAGATGTTATGTGCGGTAGTCTTTTCTTTACTGCTATGCCCTTTTGCTTACATAGCTAGTTGCTTGCTGGAGTCGCTTTTGGAGGGAGAGTGCTAGGATAACTCCTTTTAGCCATTTCTAGTTCATCTTTTTCTCCTGTACTCTTCTCTAATTAGAGACTTTGACTATTCAATATCGTATCCTAATTCAAGTGAGGATATCTACAGTTCAGCAAGTAGTGTTTCGCCCTTTGATTCCATTCGCTCTCCAGGGCTATTCTTTCCTCTTCGATGCTTGAATGTCGGAAATTTGGCAGTTACAATTGCTGCCTTTGATCGAGTTGTAGTTCTAAGGGTTGGAGTTATCTTTGCTATCCCATTTCTCTTCGATTGCAGGCTAGGGCCCTTCGATGCTGTTGAAGTATGAATAGTTTAATACGCTCGGTAAGGCTATCGCTTTTCTTTCTAAAGAATAAGTAGTTGCCCGTCCTACTCTGTCCTTTTTTCGGGTATGGTAGTTTTGCGCCCGAATGAAAGCGTGGTCGAGCGAGAAGATTGAAAGTGCTCTATAGATGAGATAGAGGATAAAACGAAAGCCCTAAATTGAGCAGGAGATTACTTAAGGCCTGCAACTGATAACTAGGAACTGGAAAGCCCTCTTATGATTCTGATCCACGTTAGCCTTCATCTCCTCTCACATTCGTTCGAGCTCAATTACATCGATCCTCCCCTCATACTTTCAAAAGAAAAGCCGGAAGGCAGACAAGCTAGAAGTTAATCCATTGCGCTATTTGCAGTCAGTGGTGAATTCTGTTACACCTCTGAAGTCATTATATCGAAAACTATAGAATATTCCGTCTAAAGAGCCAGTGCGAGTTCCTTTCGTTCCTTAATCGAGGGTAGTTATATGTCTAGAAGGCAAGGGCATATACATTTATTGATAAAGTGAGTTAGATGAAACAGCCGAATTAGACTAGTTTCACGGGTTAGCGAGCGTAACGATCCCCCTTTTTTGAGGTAGTGTCTTTTTCCCAAAAATAAAAGAAATCAGTACGGCATGTCTTGATTTCTCGGGGGCCCTCTTTTCCAAGATAAAATGCGCAGGGCAAAGATCTCTACCCCGATTGTAGTGAGTGCCTAACCTACGAGAATACCTTCTCGCTCTCATTCCTATCCTTACTTAATAGCACAAGCGTAAGAGATAAAAGGATTAGGATTGGACGGAGACTGCCTTAAAAAAAAAATTCACGGATCAAACCATCAGAATCTCTTTATCTAGTTTAGCTCTATCTTTGTTCTAAAGTGGTGGAGTCTTCTTCTTCTGACAATCCATCACCAGTTAGAAAGTGCTTTTCTTCCAATTGAAAAGTATAATGTATGCGCTTACCACTATTTATAGAAATCCCCGGCTCTATTAATAGCTCAGGATATTGGTAATAAAGGGAGTGAATAAAACCTTGTTTGTGGTTTTGTTTTCTTTTTATGTTAGTACCCTAGGTCTATAGATAGAGCACGATCACGTGAAGAAGAAAGACCACCGATTTATTCGGTAAGTTCGGTTCGTAGGCAAAAAGTATCACTACAACCTGAGCTGAGGTCAATCATTTCCCTTTAATCTTTCTTTTGCGTTATAATAATTATTATGGGAGGAGCTATCAAAATATAGTAAGATTATAGCTCCCATCGTTAGGCCTCATTCATCAATAAGAGTTCCACTCTGTACGCTAAAAGAAAAAGGGGAGTCCTATATATATTTATATAAAAAAAACTTCTTACTATCGATAATTCAATATGTTGGGAAGCTGATGTGAGAAAGCTCTTTCTAGGATATATCCTTATCGAAGGAATTGGAGCAGAGGAACTAGCCGCCACTACTAGCCAATAACGTATGCATTCTGTGCATGACAAGAGGATAAAGAGAAGCGGTTCTTATATTTTAATATAAAATAAAAAACTTTCACGTGTATGCAAAACTAAAAACTTAAGGAAGTAAGCAATTTAGGGGACTGCGACTTCTTAAATAAAGCGGTTCCTCGGTCTTTTTAAGGATTCTCGTGAAAGCAAGGGGTTTTGCCCAACATTTGGTTTTTTCGGTGGTTTTTAACTATATTGTATAGTAGTAAGTTAAGTCAGGGAGTGAATCAAGGTAGCCGGTCAGTGAGCTGATTCTGCCGCTTTCAACAAGAATAATTCATTTGCCCCGGTCGAACTAATTTCGTATAGAAAGAGATTCGTCTTGCTGAATTGATTGCGCGGTAAATAAATGTTTTTGACTGAACCTCCCGCTGTTCTCTCTCTCCGATAGCGCGCAGCCGACAGATATATAGGTGTGCAGTGAAGGATCCTTCTAGGTAACCAGTCTTTACTTGGAAAAAAAGGCTCAAACAATGCCTGTCCCATCCTTTCTCCTGTTCCTGAAACGCATTTTTTTCTTTTGATTAGCTGTCACATTCGGTCAAATGGCACATTCGGAAAGTGTGAAATTGGTCAGTGTGAAGTTTCCCTTTCTCTTTTGGAAGAAGGGTTAAAAGAATAGTAAATTGCATACGAGAAGAAGGGTTCGTAGACAGAAGTGCCCGAAATAAGGGCCTCTCTTCGTATTCTATATAAACTAAAAATTGCGTAAGAGAAGAAAGAGCAAGTAAAGTAAAATAGTACGTCTGGTTCACCAGGTTCTGCCACTGAAGTTAAGAAAGATCATTAGTGAAAGAGACGATGAAAATGGGGCCCAAATATATGTCTGATCAGACCGCTCCTGGTGTTCGAACTAGTCATTAAAGGTCGGTTTCATTGGTTTCCTTTTTTTTCGGTATGCCGCTCCGTCAAAGCTTGATTCCAAGTTCGCGTCGAGATCTTTTAAAAAGCTTTGTGTTGAAAAAATTTAGATTGGGTTTGTGTTAAGTCTACCTTAGTAGACAATCGAAAAGAATACGCCCGGACATTGAGACGGAGGGCTTTCCATACGCTTACCTCGAATTTATGCTCGACTTGGAAAGAATTCTCGGTCGGGGGGAATTTGAGAGATATTCCGTAAGTAACTTAGTGCAAACAATTCTCCGGGTGACTGGATCGCCCCGGCGGGGTCACTCTGACGCAGAGGGCCCTGAGAAGCGTAGCCGTCCAGTAACAGATCCTTTAGTAGGTGAAGGGGCATAGAGAACTCCGGTCTCCCTTGGAAATAGTTTAGTCTGCCTTGATGAGTGGGAGAGGTAGCCGAATGAGGATATCACTACTGGCACCGACTTCGCAGGAAATTGCGATCCTACAAACCTAAGATTCATGATAGTCGCATTCTTCTCTGTTCTGTTTTTTTGCTCCTTGGTCGCGGAGCGGCATACCAAAGGTTTTGGAAGAAAAAAAAGAGGTTGGTCCAACCAAGAAAGACATGGGAGTGGAGTTTTGGGGCATTGAACACAACTGAGTGACTTTCTAATCTCCGAGAAAACTTCGTTCGACTTGCATGTGTTAAGCATATAGCTAGCCCTCTATTCGTTCTGCCCCCCTTTCCCTCTGTCAACGGGGAGCAACCTCATTCTCGAACGAACGACCACTTATCTTTCTGTCTAGGTCTGCTTCAACGAGCCTCGCTACTTCATGGAGTGAAAGGGGCCTCCAAGTAAAGGCGGCCGAGGGAACCGCCTGCCTAGCAACATCTTTTCTGGGTAAGTGACTCTCCTATTCCGGAGAAAGAAAAAGAAAGAGCCCTTATTCGGATTCGAACCGATTAAGCCTATTTCTTAGGGCTTCAAGAGCGTGACTCTTCTTTATATAAAAAATTTTTCAGTCTAGTTTGCCACAAGGCATGCAAGCGAGGCCTATGTGGAATCAAGCTGCAGGCACTCGACAACAACAAGCAAGAGAAAGGCCAGTCACGGAACAAAAACCCAATCCAGCCCATGCATTCAATTAGAAAAACCTTCCTCCTGGTTCAAAGTCATGTAGGTGCGGTCGAGCGGAAAAAGCCCAAGAGCTCCCCGCGTGGGGACCACCTACACAGGCATACAGCTGCGCACCAGACGGGTTAACAAAGAGCGCCTGTACACAACATAACAAAGCTTAATCGAAATCGATAGTCGAGGAAGAAGTGACTCGTAGCTCGATGCCAAGTTGAACTATCGTCTCTGGTAATATGCATGGGTAATGAATGAATGAAAGCACTCAATCTAGGCCATGAGAAAGCAGGCGCAATCTACCAACCACGTAGACCCCCTTACTCAATATGGGCGGTAGGATTGGGACGAAGAAATCCCATGTCCTTGTAAACCCCTAGTGAACCGATAGGTGGGAGCAGAGCAACCTTGGATCGGGAAGCTCTATATAATGATAAACGAGAGTAGTCAGGAGTGCGGAGCTGCGGGCTCAGGGAGCACCTGGTGCTTGTTTATGAAAGATTCACCGGGCAAGCAAGTGATTTCATACCTTGAGTGTAGTGTGTGTCACCCGTCTGCCGATGGATAAGCAAACCTACCAGCAAGCAGTGGTGGCATCCCTTCGCTCAATTATGGATGCGGTTCATAATAGGGTATGGTGTTACAATACACATACAGAGCCTGTTGGACACGAACCACCAATAGCAGATGGAAATCCAATGCGTCAGTCAGTGGTTACTTAAGCAGCTAAATGGACACAGACATCGAGTTCACAAGTCAGGGATAGCATAAACTCATTCGGTGGTACTCTCAAGGGCGCAGCTTGGCATTCAAAGGTTCATCGCCAACCTCTCGGGTCGTTTCAAGCCTTTCTCTCGACTGGTGAAGAAGGTTATTCAAAAACAACAAAGAGGAGATAGTCATAAAAGCCATATAATATAAATAAATAAAAAGAGGAATGTTTCCCCCCGGCTTTGACAAGCAAGCCATAGCCAAAGCAGCAGCTTTCATATCAGAGTCCTCATTTCATTTGGAGTTGGAAAAGCGGAGTCATCGGATCAGGCAAGTCAGTCAGAACAGAAAATCTGCAAAGAAGAAGACGGAGTGCCTACTCGCTTAAACAGGTAGAACGTGAAAGGGCAACTGGATCATCTCTGCGTCCGGCCCATCTGGACTCCTATTTTCCTTTTGACTAAACCACGACGAAGCCCTAAAGCACTTCTCTATCCGACTTAGACAGCACAAATGTAATTGACTTGAATTGAATCACCGGGCTAAAGCTTTACCACTTTAGAAGTGGAAAGCGAATCGAACTCCTCTTTCGCCTGGGTTTTTCTCATGTTATAGTAACTCTAAGTGCATATGTATCTACTAGGTTGGCTAAGTAGATGGCCCTTTTCAGAGAACGAGCTTCCACTCGACTCTCCCAAAAATCAACTCAACCGGCCCTTTTTCAAGGCTTGCAAGCACCCTTCTGACATCCTTTAAAAGCTCAACGAGAAGAGGAAGCCCGGAATGCTTCCAATTTCAGTATTGGAGATTGGCATGATAGTTTCTACTAAGTTCTCTCATTTGGCTTTAAATCAGACTTTGCTCTCTTAATAGCGACGGATGATTATCATCCCGATTGATATTATCATGATAGGTTGAAAATCCTTCTTGCTAGAAGTCAATATTCATTGCATTGGTCCATGCCTCTCTCATGATAAAAGTAGCCGTCTCCATGCCTTCTATGAGCAGGGCTTTTAACCTCGGATGCAACTAATAAACTACTAATAAACTACTTAGTTCTTCTGTCAAGGAAAGGGGCTGGGAGTGACTACTATTACTACTAAGGGACCACAAAGCCTTTCTCATCTGTCATGGAGAACCTTCCCGGGCTCTAGCTCTACCATAGACTTAGATAGACTTAGAATAAGCGGGACTAGAGGACAAAGCATCGAGAAGAAATCAGAGCCAAGACCTACTCCTAAATCAGCAGAACTACGGATGAAGCAATAACTCTCATCCTACAGACATCAAATCAATCGCTGTCTAAAGCCAATGATTTGCTAACTCCTTTCGGCGGGAAGACCCGGTGACCAAAGCCCAACCCGGGATCTCCTTTACCGCTCCGTGGGGTTTTGAAGGCATACGAAATAGGATCTTGCTTTATACCCCAATCCACACACAACTTCTCCATTCTGGAAAAGGAGCGGAATAGGAACTTCCTGCCCACTAGTGGTACAATTCAAATTCATTCAAATGTTCTGCAAGGGAAGCAGGCATAGCACTCGAGGATGAAGCAGGTGTCAAAAGCTCTTTCGACAAATCATAAAAAGAATAATTAGCAGCTGCGGCTAAAGCCTCATCTCTACCTGTGGAAGAGTCACCATTTCCAAAAGGCAAGGCAACCCCGATCTTGCAAACCTCTGGTAGAAAGAACCTCTCTTGCTGTTTCGGATTCGATCCTATCTTTTGTGCCTTTAAGCCTAATAGAAGTTCTCGCACTTGAGAAGGAATATTTTTTTTAGTGTCTTTTCTCGAGTTATCGATTCTTTGACCATTTATATACCGAGCTTTAAACCAAAAGGGAGTAGAGCATTCACTCTATCTATCGATAGAAGGCTATTTTAAGGCAGTGTAGTACGATTACCTGACTACAGTACTTTAGTAACTAAACTCAAATGAAACTTTACCTTAAGCCAGAAGGAAATTTTCTACTTATTACCAACGCGGATTAGCTCTTAAGACTGCTCCGCTCACTAGGATACCGTCTTACGCTGTACCCGGTCTCAGACCGGACAGAACGAAACGACTCTCTAGCTCTTTCTGTAGCTAATCGAGGAGAAGGTCTCTAGACATCCCTGGTTGTTACCGTTTTAGGAAGTCCACTCTTGCCACTCCTACCTCAGGCATCAGGAAATTCGATCCTCATAACAGGAAGATCGGATAACTCCTAGCTTCAAAGCTCATAGCTGCGGGCTGCCCAGCTTTCCTTATAGCCAATCCCGTGCCCAACTCTTGGGTTTTTGAGAAGCTCACCCCCATCGCGATTTGGGAACTCACACAACATCCTTAATCGAATGGCGCCACTGCAAAACTGGAAACCTAGAAAGAACACCTTCCTAATCTCAATGAAGAAAGACTTTCCAGCAAGCAATCAAATAGGTTCAAGCACCTCTACTTTCAGGTTCAGGCAGTTCCTTTATTGAAGTTTCCTCGGGCATGGATTGAATCTTCTTATTAGCCCCTGATCCCATCCTTTCTTCTCTTAAGATCTTTCTTGTTAGCAAGTCCTTCTTCTTTAATCGGTCGCACCAACTTGTTCCCGCTTTGGGAACTAGGTTGGAATTCAAAGAAAACACATGCGAAAGGCAGCGTGATGACAGTTGATCTTTGGCTTACTTACTAATTGTGGGCACGAAACGGAAATAGAGAAGTTAAGCAAATAACTAATGGGCGGGGGGGAGGAAAATCCTCTTTTGCACATCCTTTAGTTGGGCTAAAAACTTCTCCGCTGGGTCGGAAGCCCTTGAGTGTACAAAGGGTACAGAAAAACCTTACCTGTTCGAAAAAGAAAATCTTTCTTTATTTAATTTCTAGTTTCATCTGACCCTTTACCAAAAGTAAGTAATTCCACCTTTACCCTGGGCTGGGAATGGGAACAAGAAGAATCGCTAACAACCAGAAAGAGGTCCTTTTGGCTTTTTTCTCTAAGTAGCTTTGGTAAGCTATTGCCTTACCAACTAACTAATAAAAGGAGTAGTAGTACCCCTCAAAGGGGGGATTCCCCTTTTTACTTACTCCTAAAACGAAGGATCGAAAGAAATCTGTCGTACTCTCTTTATATCTTAGGCACTAAAAAGGCGAGCTTTCCTGGCATATCAGATGCCATTTCACCTGCTTCATTATCTTACTTCTCACCTGGGCTAAGCCCCGAACTTGGGACTACATAAACAAAAAAATCCAATCCCTTCCCATTAGCAGAGTACGAGTCGGGAACATCAAGAAAAACCTAAGCTTTCATCGCGGGTTCTTCAAAGGGACTATGCTTCTAGAACACCTGTATAGAGAATCTCCCATGCATGCTTATGGGTGTCATCAATAGGCATGGTTGCATTCAATATGGATAGAAATTAAATATATTTTGAATAAGCGGATGCTACGAATCGTTTGTTTGAAAGGGGGTGAAAGCGGCCGTCGGCAGTGCCAAGCTAGTAGCGTTCCAGGGCAATAAGGATGAGAAGTTTGCTGTCTCTTTCTTAGATTGAAGAGTTGTGATACCGGGTAGAGAAAGTTATTTCACTAAGAAGTTCTCTTTTATCAACATCCTTTTCTAACTTCTAACTAAGAACGCAGCAAATCCTTTACAGCTCGCTCTGTCAGTCCACAAGGAATCTTGCTAGCGTAAAAGTCTGATTCTACTCGCTTTCCGGACTGGTAACTAGAGTATCCCCTCGGTCTCTGTCTTCTGGTGTAAGTAAGAAACTCATCCAGCAAGCAAACAAGCGACCTTGAGGGAGCGATAAACATGGTTTGTGGGTGTTCGTACCGCTCCGTGGGCTGCTAATCCTGGAAAGGGATTATCGGCGAATCGTTAAATGCTATGTCAGTTAAGCGAGAGTTACTTTCGGTTACGGGGGCGGCGCACTAATAACAGCAGGAGGATGGTATGCAATTTCCTTTTTTTAGCCTTTCACCGTGGGAAAGTTTCAAATGAGTAATGAAAGAATGAGAGGACAGATTGGTTTACCGGCTGTGTACCCTTTTCCCCTTGGACAGCTAGCCTTGGGAAGAAAAGAGATTAGTTGAAAGCCAAGTCGTCGACTTTCTGAGAAAAAGAAGTTCCAGAGGCATCTTCCATTCATATTCATTTTGGTTTTTCTGCACCATATTTTGATCTGCCTCTTCTTCGGTCCGGAATTCCCAGCAAATCCTTGACTCCTCGAATACAATGGGATTTCACACCTGGCGAATCTTTCACTCTACCACCTCTTATCAAGACCATAGAATGTTCCTGCGAATTATGGCCTTCGCCCGGAATGTGAGCAAATATATCATGTCGATTGCTCAACCGTACTTTGGCTATCTTACGTAGAGCTGAATTAGGTTTTTTCGGTGTTCTCGTTGAAACACGCGGGCGTACTCCTTGCTTCTGGGGACATTGATCCAAAGCTCGAGTACGGTCCGTGCGCCGTTTTTCTTCTCTACCATGACGAATCAATTGATTTAATGTAGGCATCGCTCTTTCCTTTGTCCTTCCCCCCCGTTTTTGCCCTATCACTAGTGATTACTCCCGATCCGAAGCACCCCTTTTCCATTCATAGAGAGATCCAATCGTCAAAATCAATAAAAAGGCCATCATGGACCAAAATCCAAACGGATCAATCTTGTTGGGAGGTACTGCCCAAGGAAAGGAAAAGGTTA
>OY756973.1:575000-605000 GCA_963580455.1 Euonymus europaeus | reverse complement strand
ATATCAGTAGATTAGCGTCACGCCAACGCAACTCTCAAACCATCGGCGAGAGGAGAGGGAAGACCAACTCTCATCTTTCCCAACCCAGAAGAAAGAAGATGAGCCGAAAGTTGGCCGAAGGGTGACGGGAAGAGTCAGGCTGTGGAAAAGAACTTTATGAAACCCCAGAGAACAAGCTCTTCCAGACAGCCCACCGAAAAGAAGGAATTGGGGATCCCAGTATATTGAATTCCTCGTCTCAAACTCAACTTAGTCTCAGTACGCAATGGAGTTATTCTTGGGAAAAGCATCTGTAGCTGCATCGAACTCAATTGATGATTTCTAACCTTCGTCCCCTATCTCTAAAGGGCAACCTCTATTTCATCAACCGAAAAAGGAAAGTAAAATACAGATGAAGGAGAAGCGGCTTGGCCGACGAGAGGAGGGAGCTTTCTAAGCAACTCAACCAAGATGAGCCGATTACCAAACCGTTGAGGGAATGGAAAGGAGTAGCCTGGTCACAGATGCACCAGCTCCGAAGTCAAAGACAGCGGAAAACGAGAAGTCAGGATATTCACCTAGGCGGACTCCATCACCAACTTCCAAACCCCAAGCAAATTGTATGCCCAGAGCAAGGAGTAGCCGACCCAACCTGAAGAAAACTACTGAATCAGGGGAATAGGCATACGTAGAATCAGACGGGAATGAAAAAGAGAGGGTTTGTCCCCTTAGTCAAATAGGGCGGTATAATGACAAAAAGAGGGGAAGTCTCTCAGTGATTACGCCTTCACCAAGTACTCCATTTAACAGGTGAGGAGTGAAACTTCTTAATAGCAAGCAGGAGCGGCCACTCAATTTCACTCGAGTGACTACGCCTATACAGTGGCATAGCGGGGAGGAACCTGCTCTTATAGACGAGATTAGGAGAGAGGGGGTTGTACCAGCTAGAAGCCATCAAGCAGTTAGAAGACTTCCTGGACTACCTGACCTGCTGGACCTTCCTGCAATTCAATTCCCTTAAGCCCTTCAGGCAGGGCGGTTTAACTCCGTCACCTTCAATGCCATCCCGCCGAAAACCCAAATCAAGTAGAATGGTCGGGTCATGTCTGTTCAAATGCCCCGTTCCGTTGACTTGACTTAACAGGCTCTTCTCTTATGAAGGGGCCCCCTCTTGTACTGCGGGGTTGGTTTTTTGCTTAGCTGCCTGTCCCACATCCCTTTCTTGGGCACAGTCAAAGACCTTGCAACTAAGGGCTTCAACCGATGCCTTCAAGCTCACCTAACTTGGTTCTAGTGTTGTGACTGGCACTCTACCAAATCCATCAATTCTTGGATTGGTTGCTTCTGAGAGAGCTGCTCTTCCGACTGCTCGTATTCATCCCTTCCCCATGAGGGCAATCAGCCCCTTGCTTTCATTTGAATATTGGCCCTCGCGCATCACGGCTAGATTTGAGTCACTCATAGCTAGGGCTTTCTATTTCATCAGGACGGCTTCTCCTCCACTGAGCTCATCGCCCCTTTCTATCCAGGTCAGAATTCTCTTATGAAAAGAAAATAAGGAATCTATTTTACCTTCACAGTCCAGGAACTTCCATTATTTAGAGGTAGCCCCTACCCCTACCCCGATTTTCATTTGTCTTTTGCCCTTTATGATCTCTTGGCCTGCGCCTCAGCTTTCTGTACTATTGCTCTCTAAATGGACTCTTTCTTTGGCAACAAACAATCAAACTCAAACCTTTATGAAGACGAGCATACGATGTGACTTGAACCACGCCCTCACTTCACGTCTTCTGACAGCGGTTAGAACGGCAATGACAGTCGATTTCTCCTCTGATTCCTATCGAGTTGCCCAAAGGCCTTCTCTTCTTTCTGACTGTGCTCGTTGGGGCATTAAGCCTAAGGTCAATCTGACCCTTGCCGCTGGCTCCCCCTTCGTCTTTCTTTTGGCGTGACTGTTTTTCTATCAATATAAAGAAGAGAATGCCGTAATGGAATGGACGAGGCCTATTCTCATCTCTTCCCCTCATCCAGTTCCTAGTTTCTAAGCTACTGATGAATCTAGCTATGAGGGATTCCTCATCTCATACATCAGGGTCGAAACGAAAGAAGCCAGGAAGAGATAGAGATAATAAGGCATTGATGGCTTCTAGCGAAGAGTGGAGGAGAGATATCCAATGAGCTTCCTTCTCACCCTTCCTATCCAGACTATCAGACGATTATCTTATTCGATTCTCATCTTGTGTCTTCTCGTCTTCATCTATAGGTTTAGAGCAATAAGGAATGGTCGTAGATCATCTATCTATCCCTCTCTTCTTAGTAGCTCCTCTTTCTAGGGTTCTATCAATGACGGATGGTCGTAGATCACCTTCTTTTGACTATGTTTAAGAATTCCTTCCCTCCCTTAGAGTTCTCTAGGGTAAGGTCCTCTTGAATGGATTACTAGTTCCTGCCTTCCCAATCAATGCTAACTCTATCCTCCTCTCTTATGGCTTAGGAGATTGCCTCAGCTATTTCATTCCAGAAAGAACCGTAGTTACATAAAGCTCTCCAAAGAGAAAGAGATACCAGTGCAGGTAAGGAAGTTAATGGGCAGTCCTCACAGTTGCCCCATCCCACTGCCAAAGAGAAGACAGCAACAATCTAGCTACTAGGAGCAGCCTAGCTACTAGAGGAAGGGAACTCAAAACTAGGATAGGAACGGACGAGAGAGAACAAAGGATGAGAAAGCTATCGTCCGCTCTCTAACAACCTAGCCACTAGCTACCGAATACCAACAACTAACTAGCTACTCGGACTACTTCCCTCAGGAAATACCATTCTATTAGTTAGGTAGTAAGACCCTCAATAGGATAGTAAGCAAGCTAGCGCTACTCTTTAATAGAATACTACTTCTTTTCTTTCACCTACGATTTCTCACACTTTTTTGCTAGTCTACCTACTTGTCGGCGTACGGCACTCTGTCTAGTCACTCCTTGCCCGACTCACCGGTACTATCTGTTGGAGCTTTCCTTCCTGCCTTTGCTCTCTTGCTAGAGCTGGTTCTAAGCCTACTCCTTCCATCCCGCCTTAAGAAAGGTTAATAGGCCGGCTAGTCAGGTCCAGAAAAAGGGACTAGGGTTTCCTACTCTGTTGATGAATCTTTTATAGACTTAAATAAATCTATTAGATTCATATTCTTCGGCTGTGGCTTAAGGGCATGCTTTCTTTTATGGATGGATGGGGAGGAGTGAAGTCTCGCAAACGAGAGTATAGAGTCAATCTAAACCCAGGAATACTAGAAAGAAGACTCTCAACAAAGGAATGCAACTAGAGGGATCCGACCATCAATGTTCGTGTCTGAAACGGAAGAAGTCCATGCTTTCTAAGAGAGATTCCCCTTCAGGCAATCAAAGACCGGACTAGATAACTAGAACTATCCTAAGACAGAAGCGAGGCAAGACCCCGGGGTAGAGTCAAGTGATCATAGAAAGCAGTTCTACTTATTAGCTACCGAGTTCGGGACAAAGAGCAAGTAGTCTTACAGTTGCCTGCCCTCATTCCCGAGTCGCATTAGCACAAGCCCCTTTAGAGATAGGGGCGAGCAGCAGGTTCGCGATTTCCTTATTAGAAGTCAAAGCCCTAGAGCACGGAACTAGAAATCCTAGAAGTCACTTGCACTTTTTCTTACCGGACGAGCTAACCTTGAGCTATCGGAGACGAACGACATTCTGTTTAGACAAATTGAAGCTACTTCCAACTTGGGAGATCTTGGGATTAGGAATCCTGCATGGGAGTGCTGGATAGCAATGGAAGCTACCAACTCCGATAATGGAAGAACTATACTATATCGAGACGAATCTAAATCTTTCCTTTAACTAAACAGAAACTGGATTTCCCGTTACTAGCCCATTAAGTAACATCCCCGTTATCACGGAAACCATCACCATAGCGAGGGCCAGCTTTCTACTGTGCGTTCCCTGATCGGGTAATGCGGTTAGGGCTTCACTTTCCGTCAAGCTGAAAAATGGAAGGGCGAACTGAAAAATGGAAGGGAGCGCTAGCGAAAGCTTTAGTTTAGGGGGCCTCCGTTTGCTGGATTGAATTTGTGTGTGTATATGTTCGTCTGTACACATACATAAAAATCCGGCATTTTGTGCCTCGCATATTCGATCAACTACTACCTCCTTAATCATCTTGACTAGGTTTGGGTCCTACTTGAGGAGATAATCTTTCTGCCGTTAATGCTCGTGAAATCAAGAAAATGTAAACGAGTTCATAGTCCTAACAGCAGGAAGAGAAATAAGATAGAAAGGTTGAAATCGGCGTCTGGTGATTGGATTTCGGATCAAGCTAGCTTGCAAAATGAGGTGCTCAATCATTTTCAGAATGGATTTTTTTCTTTATATCTAGGGGAGAATATTCTCAATCCACCTTCTCAGATTGAACACCACCCGAAACTGTCAAATGAAGCAGTGAGTTCTTTAACTGCTCCTGTTACCAAAGAGGAAGTGCTCTTGGCTTTGAAGTCTATGAAATCTTTCAAAGCTCCAGGGCTTGGCTTACAACCTATCTTCTTCAAGAACTACTGGGATATTCTTGTTGGGGATATGATTTTCGATATGGTGAGAGTTGCATTTCAAACTGGGGATTTTCCAAATCAACTTGCAGAAAGTGTTTTCATTCTTATTCCGAAGGAGATGAATCCTGAAACGGTGAACCATTTTCGCCCCATAAGTCTCTGCAACGTTGCTTTTAAAATTCTCACAAAGGTATTGGTGAATAGGTTAATACCATTTCTAAATGACATCATCAGTCCTCTCCAGGGAAGCTTTATCCCGGGACGACAAACTACTATATCATGGTGGCTCAGGAAATGAATCATTTCTTACGCAAAACCAAGAGTAAGAGTAAGCGAGGAGGAATGGCCTTAAAAATGGATTTATAGAAGGCGTATGCCAGAAAGGTCTGAAATGTGGACTGGAACTTTTTGAGGAAAACTCTATCAAAGAGTTTGGTTTTCTTACTTTGACTCTTTTGCTTATTATGAACTGTGTTAGTAGGACAACTCTTTCAATATTGTGGAATGGAGAGAAAGTCCCATCTTTTGCTCCGAAGCGAGGTCTTCGACAGGTAGCTCGATAACCCTATCTCTTTGTTATTTGTATGGAGAGACTTTCTTTACTCATTCAAAGAAAAGTGGATAGGAAGGAATGGCAACCTATTAAGGTTTCTTCCTTGGGTGAAGCCCAACTATTTCGCACCTCTTATTTGCCGATGATGTTTTACTCTTTTCTAAAGCTTCGAGAGCACAAGCAAGGGTCATTTCTTCTACTCTCCATGAATTTTTCCGGGATGAAATATTAAAAAATCAAAAGCTATCGTGGCTGCTAATCTTTCTCAGCGCCTCAAAAAAGAAATTCAGCTTATCCTTATCCTTATCACAGACATTGGCATTGGCATTGGTTTGACTTCTTTTTTTTTGGGGCGATATCTTTTGATCCCTTTGATTGATAGAAGAGCTAAAAGAGCTACGTATAACTATATTATTGAGAAAATGCGTGGTCGTCTTTCAGCTTGTAAATAAAAACTCTTGAACTTCGCTGGCAGAGCTACTTTGGTGCAGTCCACTCTATCTTCTATTACTTTTTTTTTATTCCATGCAGACTTCATGGCTGCCCACTACTGTTTGTGATGATATTGATCGACTAGCCAGAGATTCAATTTGGTCGAGTAAGCAAGATGGGAAAGGAGTTAATCTCCTTGGCTGGGATAAGGTGACTAGGCCTAAATGCGAAGGTGCTTTGGGGATTCGCAAAGCACGAACCCAAAAGAAAGCCTTATTGGGGAAACTAAGTTGGGATATTTTAAAGAATCCCAATAAACTGTGGGTGCAACTTGTGAGAGATAAATCTCTCAAGAATTCTTCCATTTTTGATCATTCAATCCCTGCCTCGCCTTCATGGAAAGCTGTGATGAAGAGTTTTTCTTATTGTTGGAGTGGATATATCTTTCTTAGTTGAACGGGACAGACGGTTTCTCTTTGGTATGATAATTGGGTGGGACATGAGCCTCTTTGCAATATGGTGTCAGAGGTCAATCCAGTGGAGTTGGATTTAAGCGTGGCAGACATAAGAAATTATGATCGGAAATGGAATTTTGAGGCCCTCGCAACTCCTCTACCCGACTTTCTTTGCTTTCCTTCCTTTCCCCTTTCATAATAAGCAATTCAGGCTCAATTTCAAATATAGGGGAAAGATGCCTTATGAATACTGGAGACGAGCTATTTGACGGAAAAAGGCTGGGATAACAACTGCTAAGAGGAACTGCACCCGCTTAACTAGTGAAAGGGGTCAAGTCTGAAAGCCAAGCTTAGTTAGACAATGCAAGAAGGCCATAGCTGCGGGGGCTGCAGGATCTTTAAACAAGGTTCGACCGCATGCTCTACAGAGGAACGACAGACGGATCAGAGAAACGGATAAGCAGACGGGCGGGGCCCTTCAATCTATAGATTGAATAGCACTACTAACAAAGAAGCCGCTGGGAACCATTAATATGAAAGAAAAAAGATTGAGATTGATTCACCTAGAAAAAGAAAGGTCGATGCAATTGATAAAATCCAAAGCAGACAATGAATCCAGAGGAAAGGTTACGAAGTCAAAGATCTCCGAAACACTTGTTCAGTGATTCGGCTCCAGATGGAATCTTGGCATACTTATCTTAATAAGTCAGTGGTTCGGATGGAAATGATACTGAAAAACCGCTTCCAAAGACTCAGCGATAGGCTAGGGCGTAGTGACTACTCAGATGAAAGCTTCGGAGGGTGTTAAACGAGGTTAGAAGCGGGTTCTTTGCTTCATATTCATTCAGTCATCGCCCACTTCGTATTCTTTATGGTTGAGTTTGTTCCACCTTCTTATAATGTGGAGGCACTCCTGGGTATCCCAATTAGAAGAGATGCTTATTCACTTTTAGCTTGTAAAGCCGGCTTCTTTCATAGTTGGATCCTAGGTTGCAACTTTAGAGAAAGACTTTCTTCTGTAATAGGAGGAGTGCGGCACGCACCTTTTTCCATTTGCAGATCAAAAAGAAGATGCTCGGGGTTCTATAGCATTACCATTTATACAGACCACCAAAAGATAGTATAGAAGGGGGATCCTCCTTAGGAAGAAAAAGAAAATGAGACATTGATTCCAGCCAGGAATGAACTGTCAATCCAAGCTAGCTCAGGTCGTAATAGCCAGTTCAGCCAGTTCGGTACGAGATATTCAGGTGTGAGCGCTGCGCTAAGGTAGCTTGCTTGCGATCAACCAAATCAAGAGAGAAGTAGGTAGTTGACCAGGGTTTTTTACGTTTTATGGCATGTGATTATGAGGATAACGGAGGAGTACATGATCTGCGTGAAACGAAAGATTCTTCTAAACGCATAGAAGAGATGGACTTCCAATCCAAAAGCCTTTGCTTGTGGTTGCCTCCTGGCCATGCGCCATCGATTCCAGTTGGAAGCCCCTTCTTATTCGCTCTTCAGCAACTTCTTGTGCTCTAAAACACTAGAACTACTTGCCTCATAAGAGAAATTACCTGCGGGAACTCACTCCCCTTTTGGGGCACTTGACCTTGGGTTTCGGACTTGAAATCCCTATTCTTCTTAGGCTCAACGAAGGCGCGTAGGGGAAATCCACCAATGGGCATAGGTAGCCAGTCTAGCAAGAGAGGACTGAGCAAGCTTCATTCAATCAATAATCCCAGGAATCTGCATCGAGCTAGTGGCATGTGGCTGGTCGTAGATCACGAAGAGTGGAAGTACTGGCGGAGCTAACTCGACTCGAAGAGTTGAGATAGCTTAAAAAAGAAAAGAGGTACCGGCAAAAGCTTAAACTGGAATCTAATATATTATTATACACAGCGGCAACCGCAACCAATGCACTTATCCGCTGCTTTCCACTTAGGAGCTCTTTTTAGCTTATTTTATGTATTTACCTATCATTAATGAATTACCCCTCCCCCACTTACTGAACACAAAAACTAAGAGCTAACTAAGGGGGGGGCCTTCCCTACCAGCTCCGGTTCACCTTCTAGGAGATATTAATTAGGAGAGCTAGCTTTCAAAGATTAGCTCTAAGCGCATTATAAGCTACGTTTTACTCCGCTTGACCCTCCCTCTTTATTAGTTAGCTTCTTGCCCGCTCTACGACTGACAACTAGTTCCATAGCCCAGCTTCAAACTAGCTACTCGGATAGGGCAGAAACCTTACGGCAAGCCTCTGGAGAGGGCAACCCTGAACGTGGGGACTCTCTCTTGGGGTCTTGCCCGTCTTGCTTGGCCCATAAATTCTTGGTGGCAAAGTGGGCGGGGCAATCATATGTTCGGCGAGGAAAGCGCTTGAGGTAATGTAATTAAGGACTACGATCTCTTAGAGCTATTTCTTTCTTACTACATCTTAGAAAAGGAACACCCAGAGGTTACGAAGTAAAGCAGCAATCCTTGGAAAAGCCTAACTGAAGGAAAGACTTGAGAGGCCTCTCTTCCCATATATCTGACTGACAAAGTAAATAGAGCAACCATCTAATCCATTCCTTTCTTTCCTTGCTTAGCTTACGGGCTAAAGAGGTTATTGCCTGTACCATTAGCCTACGATTGTTGGCATATTATACTACGGGCTATAACTAGCTAGCTTAGCGGGACTAGCTTGAATGGATTGCCTGCCTTTCATAGCTTACTAATAGATACTAGTAGGAACTACAAACAGCTATCAAGACCGGATCAACTAGATGTTCTATGCTTTCAGATCAAATCATCCATTGGTAGCCCAACAACGCGGACGAAGTTCCGATACCACTAGCCGTCCCATCTTGATATCCCCTAGGAGCACCACATAATTGAGAAAGAATGTTTTACAGTTTCGTGAGGCTAATCAAACAACGGCAGATAATTGGAACATGAAAATTACATTGGCGCATTAGCGGCCGGGAAGAAAGTAACTCATAGGGCATTTGCCTTTGGTCCTAGCGAACAGATCCTTAATGACTGGTGTAAAGGGCAACCTTCCCACGTCTTGATACGCTTACCCGACTCTTTTCATGTTATTGCTCTTGCCGCGCTTATTCTTCTGGTTAACGCGCCCCACTAATAACAGAGATTCGAGGCTAAGCACATATCCAGGCTGAGGGTCCCGATTAGTCTTATTTAGTTCCATGAGCGGTGTACGATAGGCTCCCGGATGTTGTTGCGCATGCAAGTGAAGGTCAGGGACCACCTTATTAATGCCGTGGAGCGGGGTGCAATTGATGTTCCTTGAACGCGTGAACTTGACCTTGATGGGTATGGTTATTGACTGGGTGATCCTGATGATTCTTCTTGACCAGATGGTAGTTAAAGGAAGATCGCTTCTGAACAGGTGGTCTGTGATAATAAGGGCATTGCTCCTGCGCCTGCCGTGGCTACTAAATCTGCAGCTGCGTCCGCTCTGGTTTCCAACTGAAATGGGATCTGTATATGGAACGTCTACAGAGACTGGAAGGGATGCCGTGTGCTATGGAACAGGATCCGCGCCTGTCCAGGTCGAGATCCAAAGCCATCACCTATAGGTAGGGCTTCCTTTTCCATATCCCGTTGGAGTTCAAGCAGCAGGAGGAAAGGTTACGAAGTAAAGAGGCAAAGGTCACCTGGCTTTATTGCATGAAAAAAAGAGGAAGCATAGACAAGAGCAACGGTTTACTCGGTTGAAGCAATAGAGGCATAGATAGAGCTAGCAGCAGACCTCGTGGCAAAGCTATAAGTAACTAATTCAATAGAAGATCCCGTGCCTGGATGCAGGAGCTGCTTACCCCACAGCATAAAAGTGAGAAGCACCAATTGAGGTTGATCCGGAACCACCAGCAGAGAAAGCAGCGGGAAGGAAGGTAGCAGCAGTTCAAGATAAGATGTACCCGACTAAGTTCAAGCAGCGGATTCAGTGGCAAGGTCTCTAGGCGCAGATCGAGATTGAGTCCATGTTCGAGAGCATGCATTAAAGCCAGAAGCAAAGGTATAGGTAGCGGGTTCACCCGTTGATTCAGAGCCAACGATAGTTGGTTGCATACCCAGTTGTCCTCGTTTACTCAGATTCAGTTGGAGCTCAAAAGCTTGTTCCAACATCCGAGCCAATTCGGGTACCGGAGCTCGCAGCAGAGCCTGCGGCAAAGGAAGACTTTTTGGTTCCATTTCCAGTTGCAGTTCGAGAACCAATGCCAGTGGATCCCACAGAGGTAAAGGGGCCGAAGGCAAAGATGGAAGCAGCTGGAGCATAGTAGGTAGCGCCAGCTAAGGCAGAGACAAAGCAAGCGCCAGGGTGGGAGGAAAAAGAAGGGCATTGATTAGCCCGACCAAATTCCAATTCAAGTTCTTATTCACTGGAAATGCTTCCTTTACTGGAGCTGGTAATGGAAATGCTGAAGTTTGAGCTTGTGTTTTCCTGTCTTCTCTGCCTTGCCCACTCCACCTTATTTGCTGGAGGGAGGATACGATTGTCGAAGCGGAAGTCCCATTCAATTCATATAACTTCGCCTACTACCCTCTTACTCGCACGCCTACCAACTAGAATGAGGACAGTCAGACTAACCCAAAAAAAGAAAGAACTATCACTCGAGAAACCGGCCCCTTTTTCTGTCTTTCTTGCTTGATTCGTCTTTCATCTCTGTGTCTTATCCGGATGGAATGTATACTATCTCCCTATCGGACTAAGGGTTTTGATCGAATATTCCTCTCTCTACCTGAATTCAATCAGTAAGAAAAGAAATATGGAATAAAGAGTTTCAAGTTTCATTCCATAAAACATGTTCCACAGGGCACCTGTTCAATAAATCAGGAAAAAGCGAAGCGCTTACAGAGAGAGACCGACCTCCGTAGTTGACTCTGAATCCTAGGCTAAGGAAAGGGGAAGCTGGTTTAGTCAAGAAGTAGGCGTGGGTAGGGGGGTAAGTGTCAATCTCATCTTTATTTTTTTGCATTACGCGGTTCAGCACTCTCCCTTCACCTTGAACCACAGCGCTACTGTGATTGACAGACATGAGACCCCTATCGATGGATCGGATCAAACCCCTTCTGCTGCCTGATACCAAAGGCGCCGAAGAAAGCTTGTGGATGAAGTCCGTCGTCCCGAGCGAAAGGATCGATAGTTTTACTTGAGTGGTCTCCCCTTCGTTCGAGTGAAACCTAGGAAAAATAAAATGAATTACACCAGCTAGGACCACTAGGCCGAGAAAGATTAGTTGGCTTGCCCTTCTCTTACAATACTGGGATTTCCGCTTTTGCTCTTGCATTCCATAATGGGAAGAACCTCTTCGTCTATTCTCTTCGGGGGATAGCAGCAACCTGCAGGTTCGAGAGACCAGTGGAAGAGGAAGAGAAGCACGACTCTCTTATACAATAAGTAGGGAACAGAGCAGCACCCTAACCCTAAGGCGGACTGACTCAAAGAAAAGAAAGATCAGGGGAAAGATTGAATCTTGGCAGAGTTACCCACTTTATACCCATCTGCCTATACGGGGCAAAGTCCTCACTTTAGGTTTAGGAAGAAATCCCTTCCCGCAGGTGCAAGTGAGGGGTAAACTCTGACTGTGACAGAAATGCCGCTACCTCTGCTACTTGACGCTCCCAGGGCGAATGAATCGTTTTGCCATATAGACTATCAGCTTTTTCCTTGAATTGGGACGGGGTCCCTTTCTCCGTTGTGAGTGACTTCGCCGGCCAGAGGCCAGACTCCTTGTGTAGACGGCTTGTGTTGTAGACGGCTTGATCCCTTTCTTATGCATATACACTGGTTAGAGGAGAGATTAGAGCCGCTTCGGAATTAGCTTTCTGACCAGAGAGAACTACTATGCCAGAGGCTGGTGATTGAGTAGCATGTCAACGGGCACTGAAAGGAGTGATAAAAAAAACATTTTCCATGGAAAGCCGTGGAAAGAAAAGAGTCAGAAAGAATCTTAATCTAAGTTATAGGTTGCCGGTCGAGACGAGAGTGCTTAGGTCGGCGGCGGTCGGGTAACTGTCCCTGCTTCAATAGTGGCTGTACCTGCTGCAAGAGTCAGAGTAGATTGACCGTTCAGTGGCTATAGGAGAAGGTCCAGTCCTAAATGAGTCTTTGAAGAAAATTTCTGATCTGTCGTGAGCCCATTCTTCACTTTGTCAAGCCTATCCTTATCTGAGAAATTGAGTGGGGAAGGGTCCTGCATGGAATCGCTGATCATGGAAGCACTCACTATTGCTCGCCTACTTTACACGTAGGTATAGGATGCCCGGGAACAATTCCCTTCCGAGAGCTGCTGTCCGGTAAATAGATTCACTAGAATATAATCAAGATAGACGTGTCACATAATCACATAAATAATGAAATCTAGTAAGTAGGTCTTGCCAATTATAACGTTTATCTCGCCTTGCCCACTTTGCTTCTTCTTGTACTGGAAAATTCCTGGCTAAGCGAATGGTACTACTTGCAGCGTATGGGCATCCCAGGAAAGGGGCGTACTCATTACCTTGATCTCTATTTGATTTATGCCTGAGTCCCTTCTTTGTCCTACAGCCCCGTCATCCGGGGACGGCGGAGCAGAAGGCTCTGGTTAAGCAAGATTCCCAATCTTTCGTCTTGATACAACTTGCGGAAATAAAAGAGGTACCTTTAGGAAGAGAAAGAAAAGGGCCGAAACCCGATCACGACAAAAGCAAGGAGTACCGCGATGCATACCAGAATGACTCTCAAATTAGCCGAGTTCTGTGGTCATAATAAGCCGACTCAGCCCATTTCACTGGGAAGGGGCCCGATCCCGCTCATTGAGTGTAGTGTAAGAGCTCCCCTTCAGTTTGAAGCTTCAGATTGAGAAAAGGATAGAACTCCGTATTAGACTAGCTACCCATGCCTACCCCATGACCCCTAAGCCGTGCACTTATGCCTAAGAGGGCGAGGACCTTTCTAGCCATAATTCTTCCCCCGGTTCTACCTCCTTCTGCAATAGTGATCTATCCCGTCAATCCCACCCGCGAGCTATCCATTCGAACCGGTCCTTGCCTAGCAAGATACGTCTCGCTCTCCCACTGCCAAACCCGATTACCAGACATAAGAGGCGCCCCCTCGTGCAAGCTTTTCTAATCGCTTACAACTGATTGGATTTATTTGAAGAGTGATCCGTAGAAATGGAATAGAAGGAAGGTTGATCAATTGCGTATTCTTCTCCTTGATGTAGAAGAGAGTTTCTCTTTACGCGAAAGAAGTGGAGACTTTATTATGCTCCTTGATTAC
Organism: Euonymus europaeus; assembly: GCA_963580455.1. Lineage (NCBI taxonomy): Eukaryota > Viridiplantae > Streptophyta > Magnoliopsida > Celastrales > Celastraceae > Euonymus > Euonymus europaeus. The sequence goes on along the minus strand of OY756973.1, from coordinate 591,771 downwards.
CGGGATTGTAGAAGAATGCTCGCAAAGATCAGAAGTGGTTTCCTTCTTCCCACTAAACTGAAACTAAAGAATTCCTTGTAGTCGAAGAGCGAAGAGAGCCAACCCACTCGACAAGGATTTTCGGGGCAATATTCAATAGTTGAGTTGCCCTGGCTGTCGGGAGGAGAGTGATCCCGAAGCCGACAAGCACTTCTCTCTTCTCTTCTGATCCCAATGTGTTAGTCCACTTGAAAAGGATTGGGGCAGATCCCCATTCTGGACCATCCTAGGCAAAGAAGCATATAACTAGCATTTAGAAAGTGCTTCGAAAGGCTTCATCGATCGAGACTCAAACGATCACATCTATATAGGGGGGAGCTATGCAACTTGTTAGGAGCAAGCAACCTTTCGCGCAGCTCACACACCACTCCGCTCACTCGTAAGTTAGATAAGTAAGACAAGACCTGTCACATCAAGGTCAAGAAGGGCAAGTTACTCGAAGTGTACATCCATATATTGAATGTATATGAGGAAGACGCAAACAGGTGTCAATCGGGAAGGAGCACCAAGGGTTGGTGTGGCTATGTGTCACGAGCAGGCTTCGCCTAATTCTCTTCTTTCCTAGCATACGATCTACTGACTTATGCGGCTAACATAACGAGTGTCAGCGGTTAGTAAGGTAGGGCGGTTTTGGAAAGAAGAGGGAAAGATTGGCAATGGCTTCGTCAAGTGTGACAAGATTAATGCGTTGCTTTAGATTAGCGGGACCTATGATTGGTTACTGGAAGAAAAGGGATATATTTTTTTAGGGCCTTAAGCCCCGCATAGTATAAAAAACAGTAAGTAAGCAATGCGTACTTCTTTCCTAGTCTATAGTGGATCTGCGTAGCAGAGCCCAATCTTCTACCCACAAGCTCTGACCTTACTTGTTGTACTTTATTCACCTACGTAAATAGAGAACTTGGGTAAGGGCTTTCTTCTTCATCGGCACCTGCAAAGAGCGGATAGGGAAAGATAACTCCTAAACCAAACCGAAAAGCAGTCTCTTTCTTATATACGCGACCGCCCTGCCATTCCTCATTCAAGATAGGCACAGGGGGGAAAGAAAGAGAGAAGCGCATCCAAAACAGAAGCCAGTTCCAGCAGAGTCAAAGTAAAATAAGAAGGGCCTTGAGCCCGGTACTCCTTTTTCAAGCTATCACGCCCATCCGCTTCTGTAACAGCAAAAAGACTGACCGCTACTACTACTTTCACTACTACAGCTACTGGCCCCTCGGATTCTTTCTTTTTTATTCCTCCCTAAGCATACTTTCATATCTAGTAGCTCTTTCGGGTAATTCATATAAATCATTAAAGACCATTCCTTCAAACTTCTTCCTAAGTTCAAAGTCTAGGCCATCTTGAGCTAACTTAAAAAATTCTGACCCTTACTCAATAGGGCTCACATGGCACCTAACTTTGGATCTCTTAAACCTCATAATGAACTGCTCAGCAGTTTCTCCAACTTTTTTTCTTAATCGAGCCATATGTTCTAATTTTATACCACCTTCTCCAGAGAATAAGGTAAACTCAGGTATCTCATACCCCCTAGGAAAAGGGTGATCCCTATCAATGTACTCAGGATACGGCTTCCTATACAATGGCCTGTTAACTCTCTGCAATCGAGGGCCATACATCTGTTCGATTAAGTTGGCCAAATAAAGACTCCTGGTTAACAGGGATTGTAGGCTGAGGTACTTGGCCCATCACAGGCTTCTGAGGAATAAAATTTTTACCATAATTCTGGCCAAAGTGCTGTCCCTGGAAAAGAGCTTGGGGTTGCTGATTCCCAAAGACAGGCTGCTCTGGTATGTTCTGATATGGTTGTGTATTCGGTTGTGGAAAACTCCCTACAATATTTAGTTGCCCCCCTAAGTTAGATTGATTCTGACCATAAGGCCCCCCAGTGGAAGCTTTACTTAGCCACACCAACCCTTTTCTTTGCCATTCATGGCTGCTGATTAAAACCATAGTTGGCAGCCTGAGGAGTCTGATGATTTTGACCATCTATCTGACCTCACTGCACATTCATAAGAGGCACTGACGGTGTCTGATAGTTTTGCATTAATTTGGCCATTTGGTGTACTTGTTACAGGAACTAAAGGGATCTGCAGGTTATGGCCAGTCACTTGATTCTTTTTGGTGTTTACGAAAAGAATCGAATGGGTTGCCTGTGAGGAACTTCGTCTTTGTTCTGGTGTTGGGTATCCTAATGGGACACCCTGCCCCCCTTTCTCGAACAAAGGATTATCCCTCTGGAATTGAAATTGGAGAAAAGGGGCTTTGGGGCATTCTCCCCGTAGATGCTGAGAATCTTGCAAAGAGCCTAGTTGTACTACCAGCAGCCTAATTCCCATCTCCGTTCTATCAAAGGCATGAAGTGAAGGAGGCGGTTATTCCGCCAAAAGCTAGGCCAACAAGCCCAAGGTGAGACAGCCCTGCTAACTCGTACTCTTCTTTTAATGCCCTAGGATCGGATTCAATAGTAGCTGAGTCAATAGCTGGGGATTCCTTCTCCCTCAAAGCCTATTCTGATTTACTTTTGTCCTTGGGATTCTTTTTGGCATCAAGCCTACCCTCACATGCAGGGGATTCGATAACCCGGTATTCTTCCTCCTCATGGACAAAATCGGATGCTTAAGCCAATAAGGTTGCACCTCTGTCTACCCTCTTATTTGACTATGCATATGGATCTGGGGTAGTGCTAACTAATCCTTCTTGTTCTAACTCTTCTCTTTCTCTCTGCGGGGATACCATGCCCATTACGGGATACGATGTGTCAAAGAGCGGATGCTGTCCATCTTCGGAGGAAGGATTTGCTGCTAAGACCGGACGAATGAATCTGAGCTGAGAGATGCTAGGTATCGTCTAAGCACTTCTGCGGATTCTCAAGCAACAGCAAAGAGAACAGGGGATTGCCCACTAAGAGCCCATCATTTACCCGAGCGAGATTGGACAGTTGCTCTATCTGCTCTCGAATCGGATTCTGTTGAAATAGGCGAAATGGCCCTTCCCCTCTTCGAATCTGAGATGATAGTTACCTTTCTAACTGCGCATTCTTCCTTCAAACCTTCCACGAGCAGGGGATTCTGTAGCACTAAGACTCGCAGGTTTTATTACCCGGTTATCCCGCTAAAGAGCCTTTATCCCGCAAAAGAACCTAAAAAGCCCTATTTGAGTAAGAGTAAGGGCTTTAGGACAGATTAGAGTCTGGGGAAAAGATAGAGTCTGCTTTGAAGATGCTCGTACGACAGGTAGAGGGAACGAGCGAGTGGAATACGAGTAACGAGCGAACGGAGCGTGCGAGCGAACTAGATGTAGCGAGAGCTAGAGATAGACTAATTCTCTTATTCAATTTCGTGCTTCATTCTCTATAATGATCTTCTGAAAGATATACCTATACTAGAGTAGATCCACCGATAGGCTGAGGGCCGTTAAGGGTAGGCCTGTATCAGTAGAGATAGTTCCAGACTGTCTAGAGCTCCTGCCCCGGCGAGGTTGAGTAGCCGAACCACTCAATCGGTCTTCTTTTTATAGTGTTCTTACTCTTAGGATAGAGCTTCAGTGTCCGAGCCCGATCTCTTCCTCTTATTGGTTTATATAATCTTCTTTATTTCTTCCTTAGTTTAGAATTGAGATGATATAGGAAAGAAAGAGTTGACTGAAAGAGCTTTCTTTCGGACTGAGTTAGATAGGGCTTCCTCTCTCAGACTTTCCCCCTCCTCCGTCCTATCGGGAGGGGTCCTTATTATTAGTAGTCGACCCCTCCAGTGGCATACTTTATGGAGAAAGGCTCTCCAGCGGCAGACACCGTATGAAAGGACTCTTCAACGGAAACAAACGGTCCCCTTTCAGAAAGGCCTGTGGGCCAACAATTGACAACTTCACTTCCTTCTTATTGACGGCGTTTTGATTTGTTTTCAATTACCTTCTCCGCGTGCCCTTAGGTCGATCTGCCAACACTCCTTTCGATAAGTTCCCGCTCGAAGCTCTACCAACTCGGATGCTTTGAAAACAACTCGTTTCGTAAAGCGAAGGCTTTCAACTACCTTCAACTGGGCAAAATCTGATGATTGACCCGCCGACCATGGGCCAGCCCTCTGACCAACCTCCAATACAAGACTGAGACTTGCCCTACTTCGATCGACGGAAAGCGCAAAAGAACGTACTCTAGTCCGAGGAGCCTTTGGGAAAGGAATTGGCGATCACTGGCTCTTGCCAATAATTACACCAGTTGTTGGAGAAGGGCTCGAACCCCCCCCCTACTCAGTGGAATCCTTTAAATACTTGAAGTGAAGGGGGCTATGCCCTCGAAAGGCTAGTTATAAGCTTGCTCTTACTCTTATCCGGGATTCCATTTCGCTTCCAACTCAGATAGTGATGGGGGAAGTAGTCCTTCAATCAAGCTTGGAGGCGGAAATCGCTTTTAAAGAAATGAATTAAATATCAGTGTCAGCCTCACTTCCTCTTATAGCGATAGGATTCCTTTTTGCTTCTGGAAGACAGTCTGGATTAGCACAACTATTGGGATACCTTCACGGGCAAGGCTCCAACCTCACTGCACTTACTTTGGGGCTCTCCCCCGCCCTTACTCTGATTCTTATCGCACTCACTCAATCTTCTCCAACTCCCCGGCATTCTTTTGAGTCGATCTGCTAACATTGATGCCAACCCACTAGAGGGCCTAGAACTTTCTATGGATTTGCCGTCTCCGTAAGCAATGGAGGGAATTTTCTGACTCCGTTAGCGGTATCCTTTGAAAATCCCGGATACTGCATTCTAGAGTAAAGCTTCTGCCAAAGAAATGAGTGATCACTAGCTCGAAACTCGATAGACGATTAGGAGAAAACATCCTAGTAAGCGACAACATCCCATTCAGTGGTAACCCCCGATGCCGCGGAATTAAATGTTGTAGAGGAATTGGGTGTCCCCGAGTTGACCGAAAATGCCTGTTCCTTTTAAGTTAGTTGGGGCTACAAATCTATGCTTCGGAGAATAGATGGTATGAACATAGATAAGAGCAATAGGGGGAATAAGTGCTTACTTGACTTCAAGCTTAGTAAGGAAAGATGAACTAGATTCCGATTATATGGCATAATACTCTCTGAACCTACCATATGGATGAGTGTGAATGTATGTATGACATCGCGATATCTGATATGATATGAAAGAGGGAGATGACACTAAAAGTACACACACAATGCGCAAACAAAAGCAGCTGAAGCAAAGCAGGGGGAATTTTATGAAAGGCAGAAAGAACAAGACTACCAACGTACAGAAGAACGAATCCACTTCCTGACCATGTGAAGAGAGAGGTTCGATGGAGCTTGCCCAGTGAAAGGAATACGTGGCGAGTCACGGGAATAATAGAAAATCACTCTTCGGGGCTCACTATCGCCTCTATTACATAACCTTTCTCTGGTCTACTCTCCCTCCGAGATGGTCACTCAACCTATTGCTATTGAAGAGCCTGGTTTAGGTCGAAAGGGCTTCCCAGCAGAAGCAACTCCGCCCTTCCCCTTTCTCTTGAATGAAGAGTACAAAGGCTCTTCAATTGTGGCTGGACACGGGAAAAAGCATATTCATTGCGGATTGACCAAATAAGTCATTTCCATGGTGATTTTAGCCCTTTCCCGGGGCCATTCTGAACGTTTAGTTTTATAGAAATACCGGAAGCTTTGCTCGGCTAGACTTATTTCAAACCTTTTGATGTGCCTCTTTCGGTTGCTTTCTTAGCTTTACCGCCCTATTTGACTAAGGGGGGGTTTTCCTATTCTGTTTCCGCTTTCAGACAAGTAGCTAAGTCGTCTTAATCCAGCGACGAAAACTCCTGCGCTAGGAGAACGTCGCTTCGTCGCTCAGTCCGTTGCTTCTTCCCTCCTCTTCTTCCTTTCCGGCTCTTTATACCAATGTGATTTATTTTCAGGTGCATATTTTAATAGGGCGATTAAGGTAAGGATTGAGAGAGACGATTCTAAAGCGGATGAAGGAGAAGCGAAAGACCATTGGTGAGGAACGTAGTAACTCGACTGTAAGGAGAGGAGTGGAGGAAAAGCTTGACTTTATAGGGAGACCTATCCCCTGATCTACGACCAGCCTCGGAACTATAAACTTCTGCCGATAGGGGCAAGTGGATATATAGGATTAAATAGACTCGATATATAGATCTGAAGATAGTTGGACTGGTGGCTGGCTAGAGGCTGAACACGGGAATATGGTCTGGATCATTCAGAGATATTGGCTCCTGTAGCAAAGATGACATCCATACGTACTTCTTGTAAATCTGTTTGAAGTGATCCTTCAATTCAGAACAGACTGACTCTGATCATCATCCGCAGTCGGGGTGGTTATCGCCGCAAATGGTCCTCTGCATCAACTACCCTGGGAGAAGCCTTAGTCAATGAACCATAAGGTGTTTACTTTCCAATCTGGTTCATGGGCTGGGTTCCCTCAGCCCCTTGCAGTAATTCTTCACCCAGTTCGTCCACTTCATGAATGTCTTCCTCTGTCTGCGGAGGATTAGAAGCTGAAGGACAGCCTATAGTCTCCAACGAACACTGGACTGCAGTATCTTGATCTTGCTCTGGGTCATTCCTGTCAGTGGTTTTTATTGATCTCTTGCCGCTGCTAGAACGACTGGGCTCTTCTAATGTTTTGGTTTCTTCACCCCTAAAATCAGCGCAGAGTTTGGTGCTCCCCTTGGGCTTGTTCTCATCAGTTTTCTTCATTGAGTAATTTCTGCAAACACCTTTTGCTCGGGCTTTCTAGGATCAAAGGCTGGTCAATGAGCAGCATCTCCATCAAACTTTGTGAGGTTCCCCCCGGATCCGGTGTATCCTTGTTCAAAGAAGGATTGGACTCCAACTTCTCGTCCAAAGCCTGTGATGAGTGCTTATAAAGGCGGATTCCTATTATGTTTTGAACCGCTTTAAAGCGCTCGCAAGAGGTAGATGATCCCCTTTGAGGAAGAAGGATTTTGTTCAACGGAGAAAGGCTTCTCCTTCCCTCCCTTCCTTCCTTCTTAGCGCTACGTGAGAAATAGCAAAACTAGCTCCGACTCCCTCTTTTTTTTTCTTCTATTATAGAAGAAAAAGGAACCGAACGCGCCAAAAAAGCTAAGAAGACAGGATTGTTTGCGATTTGTGTGGCAGCTTGGTTGTCACAGTAGAAGGGCATAGGACCACCTTCAAACACGCGTAATTCGCATAAAAGTTATCTGAACCATAACAGTTCACACGTAGCATGACCCATGACACGGCACTCAGCCTCCGCAGTCGAACGGGCAACCACGGTCTGCTTATTACTTCTCCATGAGATGAGATTACCATCAACAAACAACTCATACCCGGAGGTGGATCTTCGATCACTAGGGGACCTGGCCCAGTCTGCATCGGAGAATCCTTCAATTCTGAGATGATTATTAGCCTTGTATAAAAAAAAGGCCCTGGCCTCGTCGCAATATTTGCATAACAGCCTCCCAGTGTTCAACTCGAGGCTGAGCCAACAACTGGCTAACCACTTGGGGTCTTTTACTTTTCTGAGAAAGCCGTCGAATAACTTTTCAATCTTAGTGATGATAAGCGGGAGGATTTCAGGGCCGTCTGGGAGCTTGCTTGATGGGAGCAGTCTCGCTTTTTATAGTTAAGTGGTGCACTGCAATTCGTGGGTCAAGCCCAGGGCGAAGATATTTTTATTTTGCATCAAGAACTCTTTCTATTATTCCCTTTCATCTTCAGATAGGTTAGCACTGATGAACCTTGGTTCTTCACTTGTGCCAAGATTTATTTCCGTCGACCGTTGCTTGACCACCGTCTTCTAGTTTCGGGGGAGCAGACTGAACTTCTATTAGTTCACGAGATTGAGGATATTTTTCCGACGAGTTGCCTTCTTGAATTTCTACCATGCGAACGCTTGCTTGAGAACCCAAACCGCGAGTTCCGGATTTGAGTTCTCCATCATGATGCAAGACCCATTTTTGTTCTAGGGTTAACATGTGTTCAAATGGTTTTTTCTCACCCCTTCCTCTACACAGCCCTTCACGGATCATAGCCCATTTCCGTCATCAAGTGAATGACTTTAGAATCATGCAACAAAACGGGGAGTGACGCTTCACGACCTTCCCTTCATTCTTGTCGACAGTTGTGGGGACATCGAACTTTCGTAGAGGAGAACGTAAAGGAGGACGTAAAGGAGGACGTCTAATGGCAGGGCGTCTCCTTTTCCGTCTTCTCCCCGCGCATCAACTGGTATGACCACGTTTGGAGAGATCTTGAGTCTTAGACATGGAACCTCTTCGAGAGAGACTCCTGATATTAAAGATGGGATCACTTTCCCGACGTTGCTCACTAGGGATGTAGCGATACGTCTTCTTCATGCTTGGCCTGCGACCTGCTTCTTCTTCAATATTCTTATTTCATTTTTCCGAGAAAGCCATTTGATCTGGAGGTGTAGGAGCAGGCTTTCGCAACTCGGCTCTAAATATAATTTCGAATCTAAATAGAAATAACCATATGAGATGAGATTGAAAGGCTGTCAACCTGACGACCCGGATAGGAATTTATATCCCTTTCTGGTGATGATGGATCAGAGTTTAGAGAGCATCGTCGGATGTTCACATCAGAATCTGCGGATGATGCATGCATCTCAGTTAGGTATAAGGATTGGTTCAGTCTTGTCTGCTGCTTTCTTCTCTGATTTCATTTCCATGAGGAATGAATGCGATGGGTGGGATGGAAGGAAAGAAGTTGGGGATCTCAATGGATGACCTGTCTCGAACTCGCTTGGTCGTCTTTGAAAGAAATGGAGGATTGCTTCGACAAAAGGCAGTCAATGGCTGCTTGAAGCCCCAGGATCAAGTTCTGACAATACTCTGGACATCCCGCCTTAGATAGAGCTTCCCGTGCTCGAGCGACATCTGGATCCTAAATCCTCAGGAGAATCTCCTGGAGTTTCTTGGAAATATTCTTCATCCGGAAAGAAGCTCGAAAAGACCTTACAAGACCCGGAGGGACGTCGAACAATAAGATCCCAGAGCTTGTAGCAAAGGCACAGAGCTATATTTGGGCTATTGAAAAGGCCGGTCCGAAAGATTTGGTATTCTTAAGAAAGCTCATCGTACCTGCCAGTACAGTATGGATAAAGTCCACCTCACTTAGGATATTTGTCAGGAGATGTGAACTCATACGGCCATTTCATTTAGAAAGTAGGTTCAGTAGAGCTTCGCTTGTCAGCAATTCTGACTACTTACACCTGGACCTTCAAGTCAGCAAAGCCTAGCTCGACGTTTAATCTGCCCGAATAGCACCTGCCCAACAAGGACTTCGATGGAAAAGTGCGAGTCTGGTATACAAAGGATGTCGGCCCAAATCGAAAAACGGTCCTTTTCTTTCCTCGAGTCAAAAGGCGGCTGGCCTTTTCGATCGATGATGCAATGCAAATGGTAATCCTAGCTTCTTTTTATTTCCTTTCATTACGAAAGAACTCGTGAACGAAAGCAAACATTCAAACTTTATTCGACTCTGTGATAGAGCTAAAGCTAGAGAATTTTAGAGTTGAGCTTAGGATGATGGGTCAATCATATATCCTTGTCCCTCAGACCAGAACCTCCCTTTATTTATGCTTAAAAAATAGTCTATAAATAGCTGGCCTTGGCGGCCTCTGTTGAGGCTTCCTTAGTCTGTTCAGTGCAGTAGTTGGCATCAAGAACCAACAAAGCCGGGCCGGACATGACCAAACCTCACTATTGAGCAAAGTTCTGTTTTCGGGTACAATACAACCAAATCCAAGTAAGCTTGGTTCAAAATGTGCTCGAATGAGAAAGTGAAAGGAAGAGTTACCGGATCAATTTCAATCGATCAAGCCACGTGTGACCGGGAAACTTCTTGTGAAGAGTGATGTTTACAGCTATTGCGTATTCCTTCAAGAGCTCCTTACTGGAAGAAAACCTGTGGACATGTTTCAGCCACCTTGTCAAGATAATCTAGTTTCTTTGGCCCTCACAAGTAAAGAAGGTTTTGAATCGATTGTAGACCCATCTTTTGAGCCTGATTTCCCTTTTGATAGTCTTGCAAAAGTGGCTGCTATTGTCCCCGAGTCCGAGAGATTCATTTTAGGGCTATCAAAGAGCTTCTCACTTATTCAAACGGCTGAAGAAAAAAGTGCAGCTGGTCCCCGGTTTTGAAGCTCGCCTCTTTCTCTAGCTGCCGTGTGAACCTCTCCTCTTCTGGGCAACTCTTAAAGCTCCTGGTCTGGAAACGGCCGGCTTTGGTTCAGCTCTCGGGGCCACCTCACACACTAAAAAAATCGTAAGCTTCCCCCCCCTGAGCTGATAGTCCTTTCGCATAAGGGCAAAGCTCGAATGTCCTTCCCGGGGCCTTCTGAAAGAGGTATGATCCCATCCTTCAAAAAGAAGAGAGCTAGGTGGGTCATAGGCCAGCTGAAGAATGAGAATCCTCGGTAGAGATCCTTCCTTCAGTTTAGCAAGAAATTAGATCCCGACTGACTTAGCTTAAAGCATGGCTTCTCGTTTCGGGGCTCTATGCGGAACATTGATACATAGACTTTCAAGCATCTCGTAGTTGAGCGGTACTGCCAGTTCCAACATGGAGTTTCCATATACTTAAACTGCTGAACATGGATAGAACGAGAGTTGAACTCTTTTTTTCCTCTTTTTTAGTAAAGAAAGAAAAGAAAACTATCTTATCTTATTTTACCATATGCGCATATCTAAAAACAAAAATGACTGGAACAAACAAGGATCCCTTTCGACACAGGATGCAGCCTTACAGTTCCTTCTTTTCTTTGGGATCTTATTTGATCAGGAATGGGACTGAGAGCTAGTCCTGATGTAGTTTGACCGAGTAGCTGGACAAAGAACAAAGGAAGAAGGAGCGAGTGATGCTGATCTCTTCTCCGCTCTGGTGGGGCTATTACCTGTCTTCGGATTCCCCGGGCTCTTTCAAGAAGGGCTTTTCCCTCGGTTTCACTCCCTTAAGCGCCGAATCGCTTTTTAACTCCTGAGTTCCAATGTAGGTAGGCTCGATTGCTCAGTTGTATGCCTTTCCCTGTCTCTGGGCTCTACTCTCTCTGAATGGAGAGAATGAGTTCTACTCTTTCACTGGCTGCTATCTTACTAAAGAGTGGTCTTCTCTTTGCTACCCTCTCCTCACTCTCGTTTGGAGAAGACGAAGAGGGTGATACTGGGCATCGTTCTTACTGAACAAAATTCCCGTGAGCTGCCCAAAGATCTAGGTAGCTGTTGGTAACTCCTAAATCGATGATTCTTGTCCACTGACTTACTGCTTTCATTCAAATGACACTGATGTGTAAGACATTGAGTTGGGCTACTAAAATTCTGGTAATGCCTTTCTTTCCCTCTCCCTACGTGCTCCAAGCCCGTCTGGCTTGGCTATTTAAAAAGAAAAGGATTCGTTTCCCCGGGTGATTGATCTTAAAAATTTCACTAAGCCTCCCTTCTTTCTGATTCTTCTTTCTTTTTTTTTTAAGAGCTACCCATGAGTGAACAGTCGATTCAACTATAGCAATCATAGCTTACTCCAGCATTCCCATAGCATAGGAAGACTCGTTCGCTTATCCGCTCTTGGTGCTTTAAAGCGAACTGCGACAAGAGAGCAATTCTTGCCCCCCCTTACTCCATAGGGCAACTGTATTTGAGTCCGTTCACTCCTCTCCTAACGAAGGCAATACAGCGATTGATACCTTACTTTCGGTGCCGAGCCCCCATGGTAATTAGGTCTTTAGACTGCTTCACTCTTTACAACTAGGGCGAAGAATAGGGTATCTAACCCGAAACCCTTGATTCCCAGTACTGGCCTGGCCCGTCTCTCATGAAACTAACCCACGCCAGAATTTAGCCGGCCTGGAGTCTGTCACGGATCATCGAGCCATCTCTTCGTACCGTGTCCAAGCACAAACCCAAACACTTCTGCAACGCAACAGTCTCACGCACCTGCTAGTCTAGTCGCCCATAAGCTACAACACTTCACCATATTAGCATAACAACTCATGCCACCAACAAATGCTTCACTCTCGGACATATATCCATGCCCAACGTGGCTAACAGCACATCACTTTCAACGCCACTGCGCCGACGCACACCTCATCCATTGAGGCAAAGTGCCAGGGGACTACTAGACTTCGTCTTCGCCACTGACACAAGGTCCATTTGACATGCCACGCGCATTTCGCATTCCTTTGATCCGCGCCTCTACCAAAGGTCACAATCTAGCTCTTGGGTTCCCGACCCTTTTATCGATTCGGCATTGTCCTTCACCCTGTACGCGACTGAAGTGCTTACCGGCGCCCTTTACACATCCTGGCCAATAGTCCTTGTTGGTCCTTCCGAGAAACCGAATCCCTCATCTATTGGCATCACGCCAGTCGACTTAAGTCGACTTATCACGGAACCCGGGTGCCTCTGCACCATCTCAAACCATCTCGAACTCACCTCAAGTCATTCTGTCCCGAGAACGCAAGCATAACTGCTGCCGTGCTCACCTCCATGCACAAATGCCAAAACCTAATCTCGTCTTGATCCTCTGATCCAAGGTAGCACCGCACTCAAGTACTTTTTTTACATATCTTTTTTTTTTTCTTCACCTACTTGAAGCGAACACAAGCTCAAAATTCGCCTTCTAAGCAATCGAGCACCAAAGCCGATCTTCCTGACAGGCCGCATCCTCCATGGCCAACTCGTCAGTCTGACACTGACGGAGCAAGCATCTTTAAGAGTTTCTTTTAACGAGTCTCCCCTCTGATTGATCTCGAATCGCTCTGATACCACATAGTCTCAGAGCTGAGATAATGGACTGCTTTCCTCTGAGACTATGGCAGATTTTCCCGAACAAGGGTAAATCCGAGAACGAGCCGTGGGAAAGTCCCCATCGACCTTCAAAGCAGCATTTAACGCCTTTTTGAGATAGGTGAGAACTTTTCTTCTTTATTCATTCAAAATAATCCTGCCGTTTCTCGGTTGTCAATCTCACTGGATCTCAGTTCGATATAAGATTCTTAAAGATTTGAATCGTCGGGAACGGAACTCTTCCATCTCTGTTCTGGTGATTCGTGGTTTTCTTCGAGAAGAATTCCCTGATAGATGAGCACATGATGTACATCACTGAGGTAGAAGAAGACCACCACTGGGTCATGCATTTGGCTGGCGCTCTGAACGATGCAAGAAAAAAAAGGCATAAATAGAAGTAGATTCCACTTTTTTGTCCTGCTGAAAAAGCTTAGTAAACCGGTCTTCTGAATTCCCTCTGCTTTTCCCTCACCTACCTGGATCAGTGGATTCTCCTGATTCAGCAGGATTCGGCTTCGTATGAAGTGTCTGCGGATTACTAAGCCGTGGATCGAGATCTTAGGATCTAGCTAGATAAGACTTATTACACCTTGAAAAACGGCAGAACGAGACCCTTTTCTAAGGAAATAAATAGTTCTAGTAACTTTTAAAAAGGATCTTGCGAAGAGCATCACTGAGGTGATGCACGAAAGACTTTAATCGCGCAGATTATGCCTACCGTCGGCTATTGATGAAGATGGAGTCAATTTACTTAACCAAAGCCATACCGCTCCGTGGGTGACTTAGGAAGCGGCTTTATCTTACCTTTCTACCAAAGCTTCACCGCCCTCTCTATACTATAGGGGTATCAACGTTCGTTCCACCCTTATGTATTGTAATTGTTAAGTTGACACTCTGGAACACACGTTACTCTTATGTCCTGCATTTTTCCGATCGATGGACATAATTAAACTAAGATAGGTCCCTTTCGGAGAATTCATCTTTTTTAGCTTGACTAATCGTGTAGCAAGGAGGTAGGCTTAGAGCCAGCAATAAAGCTAGCAAAGTCCCCTACTCTAAGACAAGGAGCGAGTAGTCTTTGCGGACATGTTTACTTCATCTTGACTGAGACTTCATGCAAAGGCACGTGAGGTGGGGTTGGGGTCTTCTTTCTTGTATTTGACTTGCCTACATATCCGGTTACACCTCGGAATCAAACCCCCTGTAGTTCATGGTCGGTACAAAGAAATTCGGAATGGGCGCACCGTCATTGAATTTTAAGAGATCAGAATACGAATGAGATCAGAAAGGCCATCATTCGCTCTCGTCCCACATTATGGAATAGAGCTTTTCCTTATCCTTTTGCGTCTTGAAAGGAAAGGGAATTGGTTGCCCCCCGTTGCTCAACCCCCAAGAAAGCGTATCCACCCGTTCCAAAAGTATTTTACTAAATTTCACCGACGCCGTATCGAGCGCTAATGGTTCAATGTAGCTTTGAAAAGTCGACTCGGAAAGGCCTTGTTTCTTGCCAATCCGGAAAAGGAGCCGTAATTGATAGATAACCTCCTTTTTCAGCGCCGCGGGGGCGTCCTCAGAATCCGGAAGGGCGAGAGCTTTTTTCCACTCGGGCTCATAGGCGGGGGCGGAGTTTGATGCCCCGGCCCCGGCAGCTCCCGAATCTGTACTTTTCGGCAACACCCCGAGAGAGGGCTCGAGGTCCCAGGTTAAGAGAACCCTCAAAGCAAAAACAATGATCAAGGCCAGACCACCGGGGCAGCCCAACCCCTTACATAGAGCAGCGGAGATGGCTCGCCCGCCGAGAGAGAAAGAAAGCCTTTTAAAAAAAATATCACAAATTTCTAGTGATCCAAGATACAGACAAATAAGGTAACCGAGAGCAAGCAATAAAAAACCTATCGAGATTCTGACCAAATAATTAGACATTCGAAGATCTTTGTTACTCATATTAACACCCCTATACATCTTACTCCGGCTTACTACACTCATATCAGTTCTCATGGAATCAATAATTTTTTCTTTTTCTTGAATAGATTCATCGAAACTTTTAACTTTTGAACAACCATCTTGTCCACCAGTCTTACAATAATTGCGTACTCTCAGAAGTCTCCTAAGAGCAATCCCGGTATTAATAGCCTTGATAGGCGTGTAGCTTAGAAACAGCATGAGAATTTTCTTTTCACTTTTAAGTTGGGTACAAGGAAGACAGAATAGGGATGGCCTCACCATTTCCGTGAGAGATCCGATCACAGTTGTTTTCAACTTAATCTCCTTCTCAATCGGTAGGGGTCTTGGATGGAAATTGGATCCAGGTTTAGCAATACAAACCTAACGGATCGTAACCTTAGGTCTGCTATTTCGACCCCATCATATTTCGGGGGCTTTTGCACTGAGTTACTTACGGTCTCGAGAATTTTTTTTTTTCGGGTTTCTTTCTTCCTTTTACCTGCCTTCCCCCGGAAGTCATCTCTCCTTCTAATTATTTTTCCTTATATAATGTTCTTTGTGTTCCATCTATGAAAAAGAATGAAATCTCTCTTTCTCAGTTCTGAAAGACTAACCAAACCTACATTGAATTTTTCCCATCTCTGGTGAAGGATCTGCGCACGGGGGCGATACTACATCGAGGCCCGAATAAGGATGATGTTTATGAGTTTCCGGCGCTTTATTTACTAATTAAGGCAAGTTCCCGCGGCAAAACCTTTAGCCATGGTTGGTGAGAAGGCTCCCATGTGTGATTGGCACAAGGGTCTCGGTCATCCCTCATCTCGCATTCTCAAATATATTAGAAAGCTATAAATCACCTTGCCCTTTTCCTCTACCTCTAGTTACAGCTCAGTTTTTAATTCATGTCAATGTAATTTTTGTTGTAAGTAGCTGCTATGCCGTTTTCTTGCTCCATTGTACTCTCTGTTGCTGTTTTAGTTCCGTCTGGCTATTGGTCAGCGGATCCCACTAGTCCTAAAAGGCTCGAATTAGCTATGGAGTTTGATGATTGCCGCAGACGAGACTCTGATTTTGTATCAGTTCTACTTTCTCTTGCTGTTGAAATGAAAAAGTTACGGTCCCAATTCACCGGTCTAGCGTACCCAACAAGTTATGTCCGAGCGTGAACCCCCAGCAGCCATATAGCATAGCGTTAGCGCAGACACGTTTTCTTGCTGATGATGATCTGGTGCTGTAGCCTATTAGACGACGTCTACGCAGTAGGATCAGAGTAAGCGAGCTCACTCGACTATAATATAATAGAAAGTTGAGGCACAAGACTCGGTTAGCGCTCTGCCCAATAGTAAGAGCATCGAAAGAACTACTGCTGGAAGGAAAACCCCATCGAAAAGAATAAAAAATGCCACTAGCCTTATTACATTACCAGTACATAAAGGAAGATTTTCCCATATAAGAGTCTAAGATTAGCCTTCTAACAAAACAAGGGGCAGGGACTATAAGAAGGGCAATCCAAAGAATGCCAAATTTCTTACGGATCCCCTCTTCGACTAACTCATTCCCAGGGGATATGATATAGAGGAAGGAAGTCTACCCTCGTTCTAGAGCTAAAGTAAGGAAGGTTTTAGAATAAGTCATCGAAGCCGAAGCTTAAAGGTTATAGAGTAGTTATGAAGTAATTCCCAGGTAAGCAAGTAAGGCAGCCAAAGGGAAAGGACTTGAGAAAGGAAGTCCCATCTAGTGCTAGATCTCTCGTAAGCCGGGTTTGAGAGTAAGCCAGTACCACGGGATAGAGAATTGAATAAATAGAGTCCGGTGCTAGTAAGCTATTCTCTCGTTCTAGCATAAGTAAGTCCCCCGCTCTCAAGCTCAAGTCAGGAAGTTCAAAGCAAGGTTTAAGAAGTCATTCTCTGAATTCCCTGGGGATTTCATATAGTAAGTCAGTTTCTATTAAGCCAGCCTGCTGATCCCTAGATCTAGAGAAAGAGGTAG